>CM057133.1:19703699-20271332 GCA_029964075.1 Patiria pectinifera | reverse complement strand
CTACTTTGGCACTTTCATAAATCCGATCGACGTTAGCCTTGGAACACACTTAGACTACCAACCACAGATTGTCCTAGAAGAAATTCGTCATCGTGACGTCATGAGGTGTCAGGTTATGTCACATTAAAGATGCATTTTTCCCTATTGGTTTTGTACACGCTTTTCTTCAAACCATACACTTTTCCACTTCTACATCCCTGATTGACTTTACACTTGTCAGACACTAGTAAGACCAGCAACCGAAGATGGTCCCCAGTGAGTTCGTAACGATGACATCATAATGTGTCACGTGACGTGACATTAAATGTGCATTTCTTCGAATCTCTATAACTTCGGAAGTGCAAGTATGATTGGATTAAAACTTGTTATGCACATTCACAGGGATATATAGATGAAAATTGAAGTGACCTCATCATCAAATGTCATGTGACGTCCCTTCAAGGGGCATATTATTACTTTATAGGCCTATATCTACAGAACTATAATGTTCGATTTGGTTGTAACTTGACATGTACGTATTATAATGTGCTGTTATAGATGACATTTACAGTGTCGTCACTGGTTGTTCGTCACGTGCACAGAGTTTTTCAAATATCCGAAACAGCTTGTGTTTGTCCACAAACACATTTCTAGTTTTTTCTTCTCCTTTTTCAGACTTTTTCTCCATAGGTTTTGTACACGTTTCTTTCACCAGTCCACTTTTGGCACTTTTGTAAATCTGATCGACTTTAAACTTAATACATACTTAGCTGACTACCTACAGATGGTCCTAGAAAAAATCGAGATCGTGACGTCATCAGGTGTTAGGTTACGTCACATTAAAGGTGCACTTTTGCCAATAGGGTTTTTACACGTTTTAAAACACTCCACTCTGGCACTTTCGTGATCCGATCGACTTTAGACTTGGTACATTCTTTTACCACCATCCACAGATGGTCTTAAAAGAAATTCGTAATCGTGACGTCATCAGGTGTCAGTTTATCTTACATTAAAGATGCATTTTCCCCATTTGATTTGTACACGTTTTTCTTAAAACCACACACTTTGGCACTTTCTTATGTATGACTTTACACTTGGAAGACCTAAGACCAGATGACAAAGATGCATGGTCCCCGATGAATTTCTTAATAATGACGTCATCATGTGTCATGTGACATTATATTTAATGTGCATTTCCAAATCGCTATAACTTCGGAAGTACATGTACTAGCCCGATTTGGTTGAAACTTGGTATACACATGAACAGGGATGTCACGTCATTATGGCGTCATCACATGTCATGTGACGTCACTTTTATAGGGCAATTTTATTAGGCCTATTTCCGCAGAAAACATGAGTTGATTTGATGTTAACTTAATATATACCCATACCGGGATGTGTTATAGATGAAAATTCAAGTGATGGCATCATCAAATGCCAGGTGACATAAATAAATGGGGCATTTTTCTATTAAAGGCCTATATCTATCTGTGTTACAGATGAACATTTAAATGACGTCATTGTCACATCCCAGGGTTTGGCCACCCCATGAAATGGACCCTTGGTTATAGTCACCATCCAGCGAACAGTACTGACTCTCAGAGAAAACTAGGCCTTCACTCTTCTCTCTACAATATTTATATTTATTTACAAACCTTATCATACACACGATTTATATTCCTTAATAAACTAGATTCAATGCAATCACAGATACCAGTTACAGTGTCCGAGTGTCTCTTGTTGTCTCGTGTCCAGCAAATGCGCTATGCAGTAGCTTTCCCACTTTGCCAGCGGAGTCCACACGGTCATCTGGTCCCGCCGCTGCGGTCCAGCCTCACTCCTCTGGTCACGGGGACGCAATCCAAAACCAAAATTAAAAGCCCTGGAAACATAGCAATAACAAGGACGGTGTTCTCTATATAGTTTGCCAATATGTTATTATTGAACAATATCTAATCAAGCAATAACTACTTTGTTCGCCAAAATATCCAACCATTTCTGCGTAACAAAATTATATGATCGTTTGGCTATATTTCCTCAAGCGCAACTAACAACTTGGTAGGCCAACACTTTTATGCAATATAAGTCTTATTTTATTTTATACCATAACTCATGCCAAGTTCTAGCTTATACATTACTCGCTAAATCGTTCCAAAAATCTCATAAAAATTAGTCTTCAGTTATTAAAGTGATATATGTTCTCCACAAAATGAGTAAATTAAGCAGAGTTTTAATACAACAATAATTTCATTTAAAGTTAAACTTACAGGAATTGAAGGACTCCTGGCTTGTACACTGCTTTACAAGTTTGGTTGTGTCCAGCAAAGTATATTGCAACTCCAACAGCTCTAACTGAATTTTCTCATTAGCTCTGCCGCAGGCTGGCTATGCCGTATCTCCTTTGGCTTCTAAGTCTCAATAACAACCACTATCTTCGATTTTTTGTTTGCTTTTCCGCTTGAAAGCGGAAAAACATTGTTTCTGTTCTGATTTTTTTCTTACTTTTTCTTTTATTCCATCCCATTGACTTTGTACACGTTTTTTTAAACTGGGACACTTTGTACCTTAAACAAACTCGTATTCAAATGAAACTTTACTTTGGTGAAGACCCCATAGTGAGTTTGTGTCCCGAAATATGACGTAATCTTAATTGTGAAAAGTTTAAGACCATGTATCTATAGAACCGTAAGTCTGATTAGATTGAAACTCGGTATGTCGGTAGACCGGGAGGTGTTATAGGTAAAAATTGAGTTCACTTCATCATGACGTCATCGTGTGATTTTACAACATTTTTTGAAGTTTTGGACCTTTAAGCCATCTGATCTTACGAACGCAATATGCTAAAAGGTAAATTCCCAAATTTGTAAAAAGTGTGTGACTCATTATGACGTCATCAAAATGATTTTTTTAAACACATATAAGGAAATGTCCGATCGTCATGAAACTTGGTAGGTGGGTTGATACAAGTGCAAGTATTAAAAATCAAAAATGACGTCACGATGACGTCATCGGTAGATTTTTTACGATTTTAAAAATATTTACAATAATATTCTGCTTACAAAATTTAAGACTTTGGTTCATCCGATTGGCTTCAAACTTAATATAGACTGAAACCACAACAAACTAATGAGCACTGCCAAATGGGTCACGTGACGTCAGCGTAAACTTACAAACTTGAAGACCCTATATTTAAAGAACTGTTAGTGCGATTGGGTTGAAACTCGGTATGTAGGTTGACTGGGATGTGTTATAGGTAAAAATGGAGTTGACGTCATCATAACTTCATTGTGTGATTTTATATAGATTCTTGAGGTTTTGAAGATAATCACCGTTTCTCACGAACCCAACATGCTAAATTCCAAATTCTTTTGTATTAGGTTTGTTATGTAATAGGTTATCTGCACAATTTTTTTTTTAAATGTGTGACGTCACGACATCACCAAAAACGCGATTTTGAAAAACACTCATAAGGGTAAGTCTGATTGTCTTGAAACTTGGTGGATAGGTAGATACTGTTTAACTGACGGTTGATACTGTTAGAGTGAAGTCACAGTGACGTCATCATGGGTCACGTGACATCATCTTTTATATGCAAAATTCAACACCCTATATCTAGAGTTAGTCCGATTGGGTTGAAAGTCGGTATATAGGTAGACAAGGATGTGTTATAGACGAAAATTGAAGTGACGTCATCATGACGTCATCGTGTAATTTAACATCGATTTCTAAGTTTTTGGACCTTTAAGCCATATTTCACGAACGCAATATGCTAAATTCAAATTTCTTTTCGTATTATGTTTGTTAGTCATCAGGTACATTCACAAAATTGTGGAAATTGTGTAACGTCATTATGACGTCATTATATATGACATTTTTAAACACATTTAAATAAATGTCCGATCGTTATGAAACTTGGTTTGCAGAGACATTGCAATCTCGGAGGCAAAAACACGCACGTCCGCAGACATGCCTGGCGAGCAGAACCTGGCTTTGACTTTAGCCAGAGTTTTACTAACCCCAAACTGATAACTAAGTTGTCCACCGTGCAACTCAGACGAAATTGGAACTTCAGTGGCAATACCAACAGCCACTGGACGGACTTCCCGCTATCGAAGTCTAGTCCCATCGCCTGTGCATAACCCCTCCCGGACCTCTAACTGCTCCAACTGTGACCAAAAGGTCTTACAGGTTGCCGACAAAAGGGAGACTGTCTTCCACTCAGAACGACCACTTTCCTCTTCTTTTAACTTTATGAGCCAACTCAAGGTGTTATATTGTGACTGTGCTTAAAGCATTTCGAGACAGGGTTGGCTACGCCCCTAACTAATAATTTCACTCCCCTAAGGCTAAACCTCGGGTACCACCCAGGTTCCTCTTTCTCATTGACCACTTTCTCACGGCCGCACTGTTTGCAATGCCGTCTTAACAACCCACCAGCATTACCAGTTTTCTTGCCTCTTCTGTGCTCTACCACTAAGTAGTACTGGGACAGGACCCCCATCCACCTTGCCAGCTGACCCTCGGGGTTCTTAGAATTAAGTACCAACCGTATTGCGGCATGGTCAGCTCCGACCGTCACCCTGCGGCAAGACAAGTATTGTTTGAAATACTTCAAGTACTACCACAGCCAACAACTCTTTACGAGTGACATAGTAATTTCGCTAAGCCTTTACTGAGCTTCCGGCTCGCATACGCAAGCATTTTTCGTCACCACCCTGGACCTGCGACAACACCGCCCCACTACCTTCACCGTTGGCATCAGTGTCCAAGCTCGTCAAATGCCTCCTGACAACTCTCAGTCCACACAAACTTTCTTGATTTCTTGGTCAAGGCATGAAGTTGACTCGCCACCTCTGCAAACCCCTGTATGAACTTCCGGTAGTACGATGCGGGCCCAAAAAGCTTCTAACATCCCATTCACACCTCGGAACCGGCCAATCTGCTACTGCCTTAATCTTCTGAGGATCCGTAGCTACCCTTTTTGAGGACACAAGGGGCCTTAGGTAAACCACCAACCAATGAAACAAATTAAACTTGCTGGGCTTGAGTTTAAGCGTCTCTAAGCCAATTATGTCATCCAAATAAATAAGTAGGATTATCCACCGAAAGCTGGCCATAACCTTTTCTGTGAGCCGCTCAAATGCCGCCGCGGCGTTGCTCAGCCCAAAAGGCATGCATTTACACCGGTACAACCCGCTTCTCACAACAAATGTTGACGTTTGGCTGGCGTCCTCATCCACAGCGACTTGCCAGTACCCCGACGGCAAGTCAAGTGAACAAAACCACTTCGCCCCACTCAACGCAATTACCCCCTCTTTTCCATATCCCCGACTTGCCTCCGGATTTCCTCCTGATGGCAATATGGATGAAGCCTCATTCTCTTAATAGCATCACCAGTATATATGTGATGCTGGACCACGTCCGTTCGACCAATGTCATGCTCACCCTTGGACAACACATCCTAAACGTCAACTAAACACTTCCGGACATCCCCATGGTACATATTCTCCACCTTGGCAATACCACTCTCAAACAAATCTTGCAAGTGCTGGGGTAACTCCTCACCAGCATTTGCCACCGTATCCAACTCGCCATGTATTGAACCACTTTCCATCTGGTAGATCACTCCCGCTGTTGTGCCCTCACGGGCTACTCTTTTCTCCCTTCCGGAACTGAAGACCGGCAACGGAACAGAATCGGCTTCAGTCTCAACTAGAGACCTGGCCAACACCAAACCCTTCTTGGTTAAGTCAATGCCACCTTCCCTCGGTTCCACCATGGCTGGCACGACTAAGTCGGCACCCTTCCGAGCAATTGTACTCAGGATCACGGCTCCATTACCTGACGGAATCACCGTCGTTTTAGACACTACAAAACAACCAACAAAATGCTCACCAGCAAAATTGGTGCACTTGATTCGCTCACCATTGAGCCTCCACTCTTTCGACTGGAAATCTAAATTTCCACCCGTGGGTACAAGGAAACCCATGCCAGGATGCCACAGTACTTCATGTCGACAAATACTGCCCTGACTTGGTGCGTGGTGCGACCCACTTTAACCTCACCAAAGCCATGCCCAGCACGGCTTGTTGACTACCGTCAACTTGCTTTACTTCAACATCTTCCGTCTTTAAGACAGGTTTCATCTCCTTAGGAATATGAAAGTACACCGTACTACCTCTCAATGTGTCGGTGGACCCCGTGTAAATCAAAAACGGACACTTGGTCCCTCTCACCATCCCATCGACAAATAAACCATAACGAGGGCCGCGACTTGGATTGGGCAGAGTAATTACTCGTTGCCCATCCTCATGATTTGACCTCTTTCCTCCACTACCACCCTCGCTGTCACTGTGTCGTCTTTTGGACCCTTTTGACCATTCAGCCTTCCTGCGGGTCCTACGGGGAGCTGACTGCCGTTTTTCTGTTTTGGAGTTTTCTTGCATTCCCGGGCGAAGTGCCGTTTCTTCTCCACACCTGAAACACGTGAAGGTACAAGGCTTGTTGTTTTGGGGAACATGCCCTGAACCTGACCCTGACCCTTGATTTGAGCCGACAACGATTTTACCAATTAAGACACAGACTTCAATGCCTGGGCCTGTTCACTGAGATTTTTTTCTGGTGTCGCAAACCTCTGTTCTTCTCCGGAGTCAACAGCTCTCGCCAACTTGGCGAACTTCCGATCAAACAAACTTTGCTGTTCGACCTTATCAAAGTTCTCTGTCTCTAGGGCAGCTGGACCGCAAGTTTTTGAACAGTCCTACTGATGCCCTCCTCGACTGAATGACAATCAATTGCGTCTATGAAGTGGTTCTTAGCCAACCTCTCCCAAGCATCCTTCTGCAACTCAGGGTGTGCTCTTGCTGTCAACTCGTGAAGTGCTTGCCCTAATTACTGAAACCCCTCTTCGAATTTTTGCGCCGATGTCTCAATTCGACAAGATAATTTTCACTCTGTCGAGCCAAGCCAAACCTGCGTTCCAGCAGCTTGACAAGTGCAATGTACGCGTATTTGTGGCCAAAGTCACCAAACAACCGTAGAGCGTCTTACCCTGCAAGCGTGCGGCTAACCACCTCGCAGCCTCTCACTCCACATATTGACCTCACGACACAACTCAAAATGGCGGAAGTACTCCTTCCAGAGTACCTTCCAACTGTACCGGTCAGGAGATTTGTTTGGCTTGCGACTCTGTCGCTCAAATTTTTTCTTCTGACCCACATCATCATGGACACCTGTCTCTCGTTTCAGTGACCCACTGACGAACTGCCCAGTTGAGTTGAACTGTCGGCCTTTTGCCTCGGACGAGCAAGTCGCGAAACTCAACAATTCACTATGTACCTGTTATGGGGTACAGAATTCCCTTACACCAACGAACGGGTTGGTACTCGCCTTACCCCGTCTCACACCACCCTCAGGGGTTAACGACAAAAGATCCTCATTTGGACCCTCTGTCTCCATGGCAATATATGCCAACTGCACTTAAGTGAATATCCCTAAATTGTGTCCTTTCTGAGGTGTACTTTCACAAAAGCTCGAGCCCCCCCCCCTCCCCACTTAAGGGGCCAACTCAGGCACCATGCCTGCCCCTGACACTCTTCCCGTTGCTCCAGAGACATACCCAGAAGTCTCGTCGGGCAACCTAAACTCAACATCAGAATTAACACGATGCAGCACACGCCCATTTTCGGCTTGCGAACCCATGTTTCCTTCATTTGGGGAAACACCCGACTGCAATTCCATGGCAGCTAGCTCCAACTTCTTTTCAGTGAGGTTCCCATTGCAAAAATCGGGCTTCCGTGCGCAGTCGTAGCACATTGTCATCAGCACTTGAGGTGCCCATTGGACCTTACGAGCCTTCGCGCATACTCAACCCCCAAAACACCATCGAAATCAACAAAACATGAAGACCAATTATGCAATTAAAATATTCAACAGAGTAATCAACTTAATTAATCACAATCATGCCACTTCTAACTCTATTCCCCGGGCCAACCTCAGTCTGTTTAACGTCTGATTCCTATAAGGATGAAACCAATATTTTCAAATCAAGGCTCTTCCCTAGACGCGAGATCACTCAGAGCGACCTTCTAGGGTAAGGGTGCAGGTCCGCTTTGGTGGAAAACTACTACCGATTGTGAATGATTGTTAATTACCCTGCTAATTGCACAATGAACATGGACAAAGACACCTGAAACAGAATTGTCGGTAACCTCAATCAACAATGATCATAAGTTATTCAACAATTATCAATAAATGTACCTTAATTGGAATTAATAGGCATGGTTGTTCTATTATCTTGGTCCTTTAACTATTGGAGAGATGAGCCGAGTCTACTGCAAGCAGCAGCAATACGCAACAACATCCAAAATGCACAACAATGGCAGCAATGCATCGCAATGTCAACAATGTCTCACAATGTCAACAATGCGCCCAAGCATCAGCAATTTACAACAATACATGCAATGTACAACAGCATAAACAATGGACAGCAGCATAAGCAATGCGCAGCAGTGCAGCCGCTACGCATGAATCCGCTACGCATCGACCATGCAAGCCAGTGTCAGCAGCGTACAGCTTAGGCAGATTTGTACCTGCAACACATCAGCTATACATGCCAGCGTGCAGCACAGCTCATGTGACTATGTACAAGTCGAGCATAAGCATTTCCCAAACGCAGAGCACAAGTACTTTACCTCCTGCCCGCTCGCTGTCCGCAATATCAACTCCCCGTAATCCCGTGAGTACAGCCCTCACAACCACGCTCATACATGTACATGCACTAAAGCTATGGCGCGATAGAGCCTTTGGCACTTGGCAAACCAATCGCGTACATGCAGCAACTCACGGAGCTCCTTAGCTCAGCCCAGTCACTTACACACAGTGGACTAAGCATAAGTGCTGTATGTATGACGTCACAAATAAATTGGCTCTAAGTTTACACACTTTCCGTCACAGTATTTTCCTTGCATCGATTGATAGTGTTGCTCCGATTAAAAAAGTTAGGGTCAATCAAAAACTGAGCCCTAGATGAATTCAGATAACCTGGATAAAATTACGTAATTACTCTATCAATTCATAAAGATAGGCAAAGCTCGTTGTACAACAAAATCTGTCAAATCTTATTTTGACAGATTTGAATTGAAAAGTCCGTCAAATCTCCTAAATTTTGGATGGGACCGATGAAAATCAAAATAATCCTCAACAAATGTAGGACATTCTAATTATCTTGGCTTTGTGACACAGTTATAAACTCAGAAGGTATAGCAGTAAATGTTTTGGTTCCTAGAAGGTTGTAACATATCTCAATCAATTTATTATTAGTGTAGCAGTAAAACGAATTGACACATTACCGAAGAATTTGAATAAATTAACAGTCAAATCTGCTACTTTTACGGAAGTTTACAGAAGTATCAACTTGTCAGGAGATGAAGTTGATCTGGTTGCTGAGGCAAAACGTCTGCCGTATTTTGGAAAGCTAATCCGATTACGTACGAAAACGCTATAGCAGAACCGAGAAAATCATGCACCACAAAAAAGTGGCCTTTTGAACGTTGTGTTTCTCAAAAAATATGCACAGCATGATTAAAATGTTAAATTATAACGGAAGAAGTAATTCTAAACTTCATGTCAGTGAAACAATCGCTGTCATCGAAGCCGAAACGTCAATACTGGTTACTGTCAAAGCTGTTCAGCTTAATCTGATGTTGCAAACGCTAGTGTTACACCATGAACTATCTCCATGGAAAATGTTGACGAGCATGTTCTGCTTACCCGTCCCAAGTGCATTGTTCAGCGAATTGCCGTAGGCGGTCCGGTTGACCGATTTCCGTCAAGCAACAAAATAACGTATGGTAGATTTATTCATTAGCGTCACTCGGTATGTTTGGCGTGGGTCTCGACATCGACCAATGGAAGCCGGCAAAAAGGGTGATATTTATCAATAAATTACTCGTGAAGGAGGTTGTTATGCAATTGTTTACTGCAAACCATAATGGATAGGCACCTCATTGATGTTCGTGAGGCTTGAAAAGATCGATAGATATTGCAAACTCCAGTGTTACAACTTTCAAACTGCACCTACGCAGGCCTATCTTTCCAATTTCAACGAAAAGTAATGAACATATCACAACGATTTTTAGCACATATTTGGATCATTCTATGGGAAATAAACCCTAAAAGTTGCATGAAGATACGGTCTTCCAAAGGGGAGCAATTAATTTTCAAACATTTCGCCCGTCTGTGTGAACATGTCTGTGTACATGTAGTTTCATTCAAAATAGAGTGTTACGTTACCTTTAGAAATCGCCCTTCGTAACCACATTATTGGCTATCCAAACACCAAGTTTGTCTTTAAAATTAGTTCCCTGTTTTTGTGTGTAATAAACTGCAATCGTGCACTATTTTGTTTTGTTCTTTTTTTTCTAAAATGTTCTAATGTAACTGGGTATTGTTTTTTCCCTTTTCTGTTGTATTTTTTTGTAAGTGCCATATAAACTAAACCAAATTAAAAGACGGGAATAGCAGATGAATTGTTAACAACAAATTGAAACCACAATTTCAGTTACGACGGTAACACGCTTATTTTCCCTGTCTTCTTCTTCTTGCGTGTGAAAACCAAAACAAAGAGGTAGTTAGATATCTGGGTGCTTGCTGAGAAGCCACTGCCGGGTTGCTGCACCAACATCAACATCGATCAGGCCTTGGTACTCATTTGGGGGGCGATAGAGGGGGCACTCGGAGATGATGTGGTCAGCAGTCTGCTGCTCCGCTCCACATTCGCAAGCTGGGCTCTGGGATAGGCCCCACCTCCACATGTCAGCATTGAAACGCCCGACTCCGGTGCGGAGCCTGTTTAGTTTAACCCATGCCTGTCGTGGGATATCAGATCCTGGGCAACTTCTGGATGGTACAGGAATGTATCTATGCAGATGGTTAGGGGATGACTGCCACTTCTGTGTCCACATCCTGGCCATCCAGTGGACCTTTGATTCAGTGGGTTGGATAGTTGGCAGTAGATCCTTTCCACTTGAGGCAAAGGGGTGCCGGGATTTGAGTCTGGGTTGTGTCTGTTCCCTGCTGATAGCTTGGTGGAGGAGGTGATCTGGATCCATGGCGCGTCCGGCCAGCGCCATGCTTGCTGCCTGTCTACGGAGCTCAGCTGGTGAGATGCCTGCCAGCACAGGGAGCTGCTCAACGGGTGTAGGTTGTAAGCATCCAGTGATTGTGCGCAGGGTGCAGTTAAGGCTCACATCTACCAGGCTGGTGTGTCTGCTCGAACTCAATGCTGGTGCACAATACTCAGCTGGCGCGTACACAAGTGCCAGGGCAGAGGTGCGGAGTGTTGATGGACTTGCTCCCCATCCTGTGCCCACGAGTTTACGGATGAGAGCACTGCGTGCTATGACCTAGTCTCTGAGTCCGGCAAGATGTTGTCGGTAGGAGAGTGTCCAATCCAGCTTGACACCAAGATATGTGGTTGTTGTCTGGAAGTCCAAGCGCCTCTTTTTCCTGTAAATCAAGCAATGAAGCTGGGGTTTTGTTTGTGGTTTTGGGAAGTGTTTACCTAATCTCGTGAAAGGAAACATGCAGTCCAAAATTTTCATAACGTATTTTATTTTATATATACATTCATTTATGTGTATTAAATGTGACTTGAAAGCAGAACTGGTTCTGGTGTACGTTTAGTGTGATAATTTGCCGTCCAAAATTGAACCCCCCCCCCCCTTTTTGATTTTCGCGGCAACTCCAAATGAGGGCGCAGTTCATGACGTAAACAAAGGCAGAGAAATCCAGGGCCCGTAAATGACGTCTGGGTACGAGACGGATTAGCGAAGCTACTGTGCTGTGTGTATGTGCAGCCGCCGCGTACGTGGCATTATATTATGCACACGTCTACATGTACAGTACACACGGACGTGCCACGGTGCCACCGTTGTCGAATGAACACAACGACGACCGTCATGACCGTGAAAGTTCCGAAGACCGTCCTCTTCTTTCCTTAGCGAATCCGATGAAAATGGTACAGATTCGTCTGATTCGAATCAGAGTTCTAATGATTCAGACACTGACTCGATGTTTTTTTAGGGGCATGCCCAAGTTGCTGTACAGACCAGCATCGAAGCACGACGGCTCAAAGTGCAGCGCAGAGGGCCGCGAACTCACTGGGCCCTGACCACTTTGCTCTGGTATTTACCTTCACTTTGCCTCTCCAAATGCTCCAATATTTCGGATTTACTGGAAACAAATGAAGGCTTACTCCATCCTTGGTAGTTTTGCTACACCCAGCAGCCACACACCTTGTCAGCATGGCCAAAAATCGGGTGTTATTTCTCCTCGATATCGAACGAAACACCAGAAAAACTTTCAGTGCCGCAATGTATATGTACATGTATTATGATGCACGCCGCAATGCTGGTGCCCCCCGCAGCGCGGCAAGTCTCTGCCTTGACTTGCGTCATACCCCTCGCGAAGTTTTATGTTAATGAAGCTTCCCTTTGTGGGGCGGAGTAGTTTGACCAAACATGTTCACAAATTATTTTCCCCCATTTATCCCAGAAAATAAACCCCGCCATACACAAAATAAAATTATTGTTAAGAACATCATCCTTTATTGATTTAAGCAACAAAAAATGCAATCAGAATTTTATTTCATGTTCCCTTTAAGACGCATGTCTAGAAAATGGCTGTCAAAGTTGACAAACAATCTTTGTGCCGAGACACTTTGGGCTTTATTAGAAACCCCGTTTATTATCTTTTTTTATCATTTAAAGTATTAAACTGCTCCAGCATTGAATGAATACTTGCAATTTTGTGCACAAAAATTAATGTAAGTTGCGGTTGCGGAGTTAGACCGCCATTTTTGTTCTAGATGTGTATCTACTCGCCATTAAGTGAATATTAAAAAAGTTGTTCACGAACGCCGTTTGCGTGTTGGTGCTTAACATTCGAAACACAGTTTTAGTGCTCATTCAACGCGAGACAGGGTTTTGAAAACGCAGATGAAATAACAATAGACGAAATAATAGAAGCTTTTAGAAATGTATCACATGGCAAGTGAGCCTAGTCTTTGAAAGTGGCAGAATAGAAGGAGTTCCATATCCGTAAATGTTTACATCTTGGAATAATTCAAATTCTTTCCCCGGTAAATAGGCCCTAAGTAATCTGAAACTAAGTATACATGCGTTTCCACCTTTGTTTCACCTAACGTCCCTTCATTTATTTATTTGAAATTAGTTTTATGTATGTGCTTTGCCTAGCTATTACAACATTTATTTTATGCCCATTCACAATGTCATAATGATGGATGGAAGCAGTGGCATAGCCACCGGGTGGGGCGTGCCCCATGAAACCTTGTCGCCCCCAGTCGCCCCCACTGAGATTTTGAGTTTCTAAAAAAAATTATCATTGATCTAAATCTAAATAGTCGCGAATGATCCACATGATGACCACTGAGAAACGACCCTTCGACCGGCGACCGTGGACCAGTAAGCTGACAACCGGCGTGACATAGCGCATAATGATGAGCTAAAATGCGTATTAACACCCACTGCACTGCTTGCTCACACCACGGAACACACATTATAGACAGGTGGTCCGTGGGTCACACAGTTTCAGTCAGCGGTATCACGCGAATCGGCCACGCACACACTTTTTCCTCCATTCATATAAGCTAAATAATAATAATAGATCAATTAAAATTCCTTAAAATCAGTGACGTAGCCACGGGGCGCGTGGGCGACAGCCCCCCATGAAACCTTGTCGCCCCCTCCCCACTGAGATTTGAGTTTCTAAAAAAATTATCATTGATCTACATGACGCCATGGGCGTCAGTCCTGGGGGAATGGGGGACTGGGTCCCCCCCCCCCCCCTTTTTAAAGGGTGGGGGACACAATATCAAATGCCCCCCCCCCCCAGATTTTTGAACTCGTGCCTCATTTACAGTGCCCTATTATGTACTACAATGTATCTTTTGCTTAGAAAAGATTGGTTAAAGTGGTCAGAATTTACCTCAGATAGCACCCCAGAGCATTTAGAATCCAAAAATTTTCGGGGCCCTGGATGACTCCAACCTCGAAAACAATGTTCAAAAATTTTTCTTATGCCTTTAGCTTAGAAAACCTCGAAAATTATGTTTAAATTATTATCTTTTGTGCTAAGATAATTATTGGTTAAAGTGGTAAGAAATTGCCTCAGATCACACCACAGAGCATCGAGAATCCAATTTTTTTCGGGGCCCTTAAGCGGGCCCTCAACCCCACGCCTATAGCTCAGAATACAGATAGCTGATTCAGTGACTCCAACCTCGAAAACGAAGTTCAAATAGTTATCTTTTGCTAAGAAAATATTAATTAAAGCATGGAGGAAGGTGGTAAGAAATTGCTTCAGATCACACCACAGAACATCTAGAATCCAATTTTTTTCGGGGCCCTTAAGCGGGCCCCGAACCCCCACGCCGTGAGGGCTTCGCGCTCGCATCAGTTCTGATCAAGGTATGTCCCCCCCCTTTTGAAAAGCAATTGACGCCCCTACATGACGCCCCCCCCCTATGAAGTGGTCCGCCCCCAGCGCCCTCCCTGAAAAATTCCTGGCTACGCCACTGGATGGAAGAATCCAGAGGAGCAATTTAGGGCTTTTGAAAACAGTCATTGTTTGAGTTTTAAGTGTGTATCCGTGATTGTGGCGGTGCACAATAACATTGGATTATTATTTATTGTTAACAGGTGTTGAGCATGTGTTATCGAAATCTCAACATAAGTTGGCGTTGGACGGATGGGAAGACATTCCCCTTGAAGTCAGGGCAGATTTACCATCGGACATTGAGGCGGTAAGCTCTTGTTTATGTTGGATGCAGAGGGTGGATGCAGAGGGTGAAACACTATGGAACGCCATTACTGCCCTTGCACCTACTGTTCTTTTCAGATTTGAGTCCTTGCATGGCAATTCGGCTGTTTTGTCTCACCATTTTGTAAGTTTGACATTCGACTCGGCAGTTCCGCAAAATGAATTAATAACAAAAACTACATTAAAAGGTTAGACAACAAAATTAAACGTAAAGGGAGCAAACGGAATAACAACAGAATCGAATATATAAGGGGCGGCATTGAAAGACGAACCTGAGGTATTGAATAAACGTGCAATTACGGAAAGAAGAGCTTCGACAGTAATGGCGGTCCATACTAAGGTTCGACATCTTGCAGATATTTCTGGCGATAGCCTTATCAAGTCAACCAATGAGAATATTTGTTTATTTGCAGACTTTTTTCTTTTATGGATATTTGTTACCATTCAGCACTCGGATGAAGACTTATTTATTGACAAAAATTAAAATTTGGTCTGGGAATGTTATTCTAGGGTCTTCTGAAATATTATTTTATAAGATCGTGAATATCCACGCCAAACTAGTTTCCGTAGTGGTGACAAAACAATATAAAACATGTTTTAAATACATTGTAGTTCTTTTTTGAACTGTTTGTAATTGGATCGTAATTGTTTTTGATGATCAGTGGGTGGAAACCATAAAATCATCAGTTTATTTCACTGTAAAAACACCTAGTCAGATTTAACCAGAAACCAGTCAAACGTGCACTCAGCTGACTACAGTTATTGGGTCAGCTGGTTGGGAGTTTGACTTTTTAATAGTCAGATTTACCGAGAGCGTGTAGAGTTCAGATGCTCAAATACTTGGTCCAATAGTCCAGATGATATTTGAAGCCCTGAATTGTGATTTAGATATTTAACATTACTAATATTTATTGGATTTATTATCACCATTTAGCACCTAAAAAGTGAATTGCAATATTTGATATAGGGAACCACTCATTAAATCTGCCTGATTTAAAAGCACTTAGCAAAGTTTGTTCACATAGTGGTTCTTCTGTCATAAACGTGATCCTGACTCGTACTGAGTAGATAGCGACTTAAACTGTTTAAGTGTAATGCTTGAGTGCCAAACTGGCAATGCGTATTCTACGACTGGTCTAACATAACCTGTAAATACATTTAACAAGTTCTTGTTGAGTAAAACCGGTTTCTTTAAGTTTCCTGAGAACGAATAATTTTCTATTAGATTTACCTGTCATCTCGGCAATGTGCGAGTCACACTTCAGATTATTTTGTAACGTAGCAAAATAATCACGCAAAAAGACTAGCACGAGCAGCGAAGCCGCGAGGGCCTTTACTACAACTATTTTTATTACTACATGTACTACTTTTCTTCTTAATGTTAATTTAAAAATAATGTTTTTAATAATTTTTTGAATTTTTCTTTATTGCACTGTTTTTTTCTGAGCAAAATTGTTTCATGAAGTATTTTTTGCATTTATTTTATATATTCTATTTCTATTCTATGTGTAACCTATTCAAGATAGGATTGTCAGGCTTTCGAGTCAAAGTGTTTCGTTATACTTTTGTTAGTCCTGGCTAACTTTAATAGGGTTGTTTTTGTCTCTAATTTTAGGTTTTTTTTGGAATTGTATGTTGTACTTTGTATCTGTATTTTGTACGTCTATTTCTGCCTGGCCGTTATTAGATGTTTTATACGACCTGTAAGCCATGGTTCGTCACTATAATGTCTCTTGATGGTTTTAAGTGGGAAATGACTCTTAATAGCGTCATCCATTAATCTATAGAAAACATCTACCTTTATCTGATTGGGTACAACCCGATCACTGTTTTGAAACGGTACAAATTATTTGTTCCGGACAATAATTATCCGCGGGTGTTCTCCTAAATGGTGTAAGGTATGGGCTTGTAACTTTATATTGACCTTGATCCCAGTGGTGCACATTACGCGGACGTCATGATTTCGTCATAGGGTATCATATTACAAGCGATTTTTGTTCACAATATGACCATATTATGTCATTCACTCATAAAAAAAGAGTGACCACGTTAATACTGTGGCGTCCGTGCCGGTCGGCCGCCAGGGAGCACCAGCGCCGTCCCACGGTGGAGCCGCGCAGTGGAGCCCCTGGTGGCCAGCCGGTAATTTCCGTACGGAATAAACAGCCTAGAGCCAGCAGAAACGTGAATACCTGTGTGATAGTTCTCCTTTTGTGTGTGTGACGAATCACAGAATTGGTGGTAGCGGCGGCACGCAGAAGGCGGAAAAAACAGGTTATTTCTTCAGATATTTTCTGCAATGAATTCAGGAGATCACGGAAGTCTGGCACCCAACTCGCCACACGGCCAGGAGGCAGGCTGGAGTGCGGGCACACGCCTAGTGGATCGGCCGACATTCCCTTCGTCACGGTGGACGAGTTGGAATCCTTTTTGTGGGATAGTCGGGGGAATTTTGGTGGGAGGAAAGGGTGTTTCCGGGGACGGATTTTCTCATGCGGATGTGAGGGATGGTAAAGTGGAATTTCGGGACTTGGGCGGGGGGTTAAGCCATTGCAGTACGTCTACCCCTGCTGGTGGCGGGCGTTCTTATTACCATAAATCATCAATGACTGGTACCCTGTCCCACGAGGGGCCGTCCTGTGCTGTAGACGGCGGCGCAGCAGACTTTTCGTTCCAATCGGAACGATCCCGAGTTGTGCTGGTCGATGCAGCGGAGGTGGAGCTTCGTCCTGGGGCAACCCGCAATCTCATACCCAGTTTGTTGGTAATAAAGCAGCACATGCCGGGTCCTGCGAGGGGCCGCCCGGTGCTGTAGACGCTGGCGCAGCAGACGTTTCGTTAAATTCGGAACGATCCCGAGCTGTTATGGTTGATGCAGCGGGAGCGGGGTTTCGTCCTGGGGCAACCCGCAATCTCTACTGGAGTTTATGGGGCGGAGCCGACAGAGTTGCTCCGCACACGAGTCAATGGACGGGAGTCCGTAGAGTTGCTCCGAACACGAGTCAATGGGGCGGAGCCGACAGAGTTGCTCCGCACGGGAGTCTATGGGGCAGAGCCGACAGAGTTCCTCCGCACACGAGTCAATGGACGGGAGCCCGTAGAGTTCCTCTGCACACGAGTCAGTGGGGCGGAGCCGACAGAGTTGCTCCGCACGGGAGTCTATGGCGCGGAGCCCGCCGAGCTGCTCCGCACGGGAGTCTATGGCGCGGAGCCAGTG
This sequence comes from Patiria pectinifera, assembly GCA_029964075.1. NCBI lineage: Eukaryota > Metazoa > Echinodermata > Asteroidea > Valvatida > Asterinidae > Patiria > Patiria pectinifera. The sequence continues at coordinate 20,253,295 of CM057133.1, read as the reverse complement.
GAGTTGCTCCACACACGAGTCAATGGGGCGGAGCCGGTAGGATTGCTCCGCACGGACGTCTATGGCGCGGAGCCGGCAGGGTCGCTCCGCACGGGAGTCAATGGGGCAGAGCTGTTCCGCACACAAGTCAATGGTGCGGAGCCGACGAGGTTGCTCCGCACGGGAGTCAGTGGGGCAGAGCTGCTCCGCACACAAGCCAACGGAGCGGGAGCGGAACCGACCCGGCTGCTCGGCCGTACACCACTGCAGTTGGGAGATCCGCTGGGACGTCACCACCCGGTGCTCCAAGGGGGCCGACCCGGTTTCTGCCGATGTTTGGGCGGCCCCTTAACAGGCGGGGGCGCGCTCCCCAAGTGCCAGTCAAGCAGGGGACTACAACGCCTGATCACTTCGGGCCGGGGGGTCGGAGACCACTGATGTTCCCCGACAAGTTTGATGGGATCTCGTCATGGTCGGATTACTTGATCCATTTCGAGATCCATTTTGGCGGATAACAGAAAAGGGTAACCGATGGCTAGGGACGTGAGGTCGATAGCCCCGCCTCCTCCAACCCCTGCCAAAATCGGCTGCCCGGGCCGTGCACACACCAGGTACGCGTGCCAAGGTGGAGTGCTATAGGTGCCACGAATTTAGACACATTAGGCGGTACTGCCCTCATCAGAAACGGCAGTCTGACCACAGAAAGAGAAAATACCGAAACTTCCTGTTCCTGAGCCGGCTGTTCGGGCCACACCGGCCTCGGTTGGGACATCCCAGGCGAATTACGTGGCGGGGAAGATCGCGAGGAAACCAGTGCGTTGCCTCCTAGACACCGGACCAACAGTGAGTCTGATCTCGAAGCGAATCTACAACGCCTGTCCCAGTGCCGAGAGACCGAACCTCCTTCCGTCATCTCCAGCTCTGAGAATGGCGGACGGAAGCCCCATGCCGACAAGAGGAGGGGGCAACTTCGACTTACAAGTGGGGGATCTGTGCGCAAATTACACCTTTACTTTGGCCGATATCGAGCCAGACGTGCTACTCGGAATTGATTTCTTGTCAAAGTATCATTGCGAGTGGCGATGGGGAGACAACGCCGTCATCATTAACGGGAAGGCGGACCCCTTGGGAGGTGTTACGCACAAGCCCATGGTGGCGAGAGTGCAGGTAAAAGAGAAAATGATAGTACCGGCTGGTCACGAGGTCACGAAAGGTTTACCCCAGCTTGGAGGCTACGGATCATTACCGGGTCGCGGTCGCTACCGGCCTGGTTGACACAAACAATGGAACCGTGCCGGTTTGGGTTTTCAACCCGACGACCGACCCTGTAACGGTCTACAAAGGCAATCACTTTGCTCTCTTCTCACCGATGAAGGGTCTGGACGTGATTGAGCTGGAGGACGGGAAACAAAGACCTGCCGTCATCCACATCCCTTTGGGTGACACCGGACCACCCGACACACAATAAATACCGGGACAGCAACGCCTCTACGTCAACCACCGAGGAAATTGCCGATACATAAGCGGCAAGAGGCCGATCGACAGGTAACACAGATGCTGCAGGACGGCGTGGTCGAGCCCTCCCACAGCCCTTGGTTATCCCCGGTGGTACTGGTCCGGAAGAAGGATGGGTCAGTCCGGTTCTGCGTCGACTGCCGGAAAGTCAACGAGGTGACAATGAAAGACGCGTACCTCGTCCCCAGAATCGAGGACAACCTTGACGCTTTGAGTGGGGCGAGGTGGTTCAGCACCCTTGATCTGGCCATTGGCTACTGGCAAGTCGGCATGGACAAGAATGACCGGGAGAAGACGGCTTTTGGGATGCAGAACGGCCTGTACCAGTTCACCGTGATGCCCTTTGGCCTTTGCAACGCTCCTGCTACATTTGAGCGTCTGATGGAAAAAGTGTTGAGGGGGCTGCAGTGGCAGGCGGCGGAAGTCTACCTGGATGACGTGATCGTGTGGGGGGCAGACATCGAGGAACACCACAAGCGGCTGGCTACGGTCCTGGAGCGATTCCGAGCCACCGGCCTGAAGCTCAAGCCGAAGAAATGTGATCTCTTCAGGACGGAGGTGTCCTTCTTGGGTCACCTCGTGTCGGCCGAGGGAGTAAGGACGGATCCGGAAAAGGTCGCGGCCATTAGGAACTGGCCGCAACCAGCAAACCTGACCCAAGTGCGGAGTTTTCTGGGCCTCGCGTCCCACTACAGGCGCTTCATTGCAAACTTCGCCATGATTGCTCGCCCCTTCCATGCCCTTACCACCAAGAACTAAAAGGCGTTCTCCTGGTCGAGTGCCTGCCAGTCAGCGCTGGAGCACCTCAAGGACGCATTGACCACAACACCCATCGGAGCAGTGCTGTCGCAGGAGGGAGACGATGGTGAACGAGTGGTTGCCTATGGCAGCCGCACCCTGTCTAAGGCCGAACGCAACTACTGTACCACTCGGAGAGAGTTGCTGGCCGTGGTTCATTTCGTTCACTATTTCAAACATTACCTTCTTGGTAAACGGTTCCTGCTCAGAACGGATCACGAGTCGCTGCGATGGCTGTTCAACTTCCGCGAACCCGAGGGGCAGACGGCCAGGTGGATTCAAAGGCTGGGGTGCTACGAGTTCGATGTGGAACATCGGGCGGGTAGGATGCACACGAACGCCGACGCCGTCTCTAGAATCCCATATGGCCAGTGAATGCTTTACTAAAGAAGGCCCCCTTGCTCAGCGGGACGCTGACTTGCAGTCGAGCCAGTCGCACGATGCTGGGAAGGCGCAACCAAGGGAGGTGCTGGTGGGAGCCGCTGCGGGGGCTGGGTAGGATGAAGCCACCACCATGGAGGGACTCCTGAAAGCCTGGGACCAAGAGGAACTCAAACGGGAACAACGGAGTGACCCTGAACTGGACAGGATGGTGCAGTGGCTGGGGGACGGGGTCCCCAAACCCAGCTGGCGGGACGTCTCGGCGCTGGGTGAAGGCCCGAAGTACTGGTGGGCTAAGTGGGAGACACTGCGGCTGTCACAAGGTGTATTACAGGTGAAGTGGGAGCAGCCCAATGGCGAACCACCGGTATGGAAGTTCGTGGTACCACGAGTGAAAGTAAACGACGTCTTGCGACTAACGCATGACAATAGGACTTCAGGACATTTGGGGATCACCCGGACCATCGCTCCGGTTTTCTGGAGGGGGATGCGACGCCAGACAGAAGAGTGGTGTCAAAAATGCCACAAGTGTGGGTCCAAGAAGTCATCTCCTCGACCTCTCAAGGCCACACTTCGACAGTACCTGGTAGGGGCTCAGATGGAGCGCCTCGCGATTGACCTCACGGGTCGACTGCCGAGAACGAGGACAGGGAATTCTAGCATCATGGTGGTGGCCGACTACTTTACAAAGTGGGTGGAGGCGTTTCCGATCCCGGACCAGACTGCTCAGACGGTCGCCAGAGTCCTCGTCGAACAGGTTCATTACCCGGTTTGGAGCTCCCCTCGAGATCCACACTTATCAAGGGAGGAAGTTCGAGGCCGAGCTCTTCCAGGGCACCTGTAAGCTGCTCGGCGTCCAAAAGACCCGCACCACGCCGTTCCACCCCCAGTCCGATGGGATGGTGGAGCGGTTCAACCGCACAGTCAAGACGATTCTGAGCCAGCCACCACCCCAGCAGAATCCCGACCAGCGATTCCCCTGGAGCCGTGCCCAGGGCAGACGTCGTCACTTCAACACCACCAGCGAGGCCGCCACGCACATGGTGGAACCCCTCTGCGAGCACGCACGAGACGAATGGCGACAGGAGAGGACATTCCATGGAGTGGACGAGAACGGTCACCGGCTGATGCGGATACGGGTGGTCCACTCCTACGAAGGGCCTGGGCGTCTCCTCCAGACGTACCAGGGACAGCACTACGGCCAGCACTTCGTGGACCCCTCCGTGTCTGCCCAACTTTCACTTGGAGGAATGCTGCCCCCTGGAGCGCCTCCGCCCCCGCGCTACCCTGCTGGCGTCCCTCAGGGGTTCGGGGTGCAACTGTTCCGGCAAACAGAACTTCAGCGCGGGCCGCCACCCACCAACTAGACCTTTGACTTTTTGATTTCTTGTTCTTCGCTTGTATTTTCTTTTTGTTGTTGTCTTGATTGCGCTAGCATTTTTTTGTTGTTGTGTCATGCGCCGCCGGGCCGGGTCTTCCTGGTTGTCCGGTTACGGATGCCGGCGCTCTGTTTGAGGACAAACAGGAGGGGGGAGGTGTGGCGTCCGTGCCGGTCGGCCGCCAGACGGCACCAGCGCGGTCCCACGGTGGAGCCGCGCAGTGGTGCCTCTGGTGGCCAGCCAGGGAGACCCGTTCTTCCGGGCGGCGCATGCGCAGTTGTGTTGTTGGGGCCTCGTTGGTGAGGATAATAGTTGTGTTTGGCAGTGTAATTTCCGTACGGAATAAACAGCCCAGATCCAGCAGAAACGTGAATACCTGTGTGATAGTTCTCCTTTTGTGTGTGTGACGAGTCCCAGAATCGTTCAACGTTACAATACTTTTGTGATCTGATGGAACGTACCCTGATAAGCATATTTAATCACCAAAGTCAAAGTCGTCTGACCTTCCCTTCCAATTCCGAGGGCTGTTCAATATTAGGTGAATTCAAATTTTAGAATTAAGCCTCAAAATAAAACAAACCAATTTGTGCCAATTTGTTCTAAAAGGTTTACATTGTTGTAATAAAACCTGCTGTGAACTTGAAATTCAATATGCCCAGTGTTATACATTTTGAGATGTCATCATGACGTCATCAGGTATCAAATACAAGCAATTTAAGGGCACAATTTGACAAAATAGTTAAAAAAAATTCTTATGAACTAAATGCAGCATCATGCTCTTTTTTCGTGAGGTGGTTGACGCTGCCTTGAGCAACGGGTTTAAACTGCTTGGCCTTCACTTCCGGTAGTGCGTTGCGACTGGCTAATACGCATAGACAGCTTAAAGACTATTATATAAACGACATACAGATTCTGGTCATTTGATTGGAGGAACTCACATCTCGTGTCATTCGTTATTACTGCCATTCACACCGGGGCTCAAAAAGTACTATCCGCCCATGGTAGAAATACTATTGATCCAGCCTCGACTCCAGGGGCGCGTGCTCGTTCCTTACACTAACCCCTGGCTGTGGTGATGACGTAACTGACGCTGAATGGCTATTCACAGCGTACTGCGCCCGCATTTCGAAGATTGCACGCCGGGCGCGCCCATAATGCGCTCGCGTGCTTTGCACGTAACGTCACGTACGAAAAAAAAATTATGATTCAAAAGTCGCGATGCCTGTACGACATGGATTATGTCAGCCGCGTTTTTCGCTAAAAAAACCCCTGTATCTGTGGTTGTAAAGGCACGAAAGGGGTACGTACATTTAATATAAATCTTTACTAATTAACACAACGTCCAAACATTGTGTTTGAAAGGATTGATTCTTCAATTTTACAACTTTTAACATTTTAAAGATGGCGTCGGCACGTAAAACGGATAAACTGCAGCCCTAATTATAATGTACCGTATTTTGGCACATTTAAATTACACAATTCCAAGGGTTACGATCGCGCAAGGCATGATGGGAAACAACATGGCGCTGCAAGGTCGTACCCACGAGGAACGAGGTTGGTTAGGATTAGTCTTGTTCCGTGACGTTGTCTTTGTTTTACCGAGCGATAATATTCCTCCCATTCCACGCTGATCCACTCAATATTTGTATACTATTGACCTATCGTAGTTTGCGAGTTGGCCGCGCCCCTTAGACAACTATGGAATTGTTTACACTAAGTTAGATGTTGCGCGTTCGGCGTCCATTTGTATATCATGTAATTACACAATATTTCACAAGCTGCGTTGACGCCATTCTAACGCGATTCAACCGCGATAGGTTAACTTTAATCCATCCCTAAATGTTTGCCACTGCCTAGTTTATGCAGTCTTTTTATTCTATATCTATGAATCAAGCATGCATCGCATATTGTTGAAATGCATAGATATAGAATAAATAGACTAGATCGGCAGCGCGTGCATACGCACGGCCTTGCCTGGAGGGTCACGTGCTGGAGGAAAGATACAAATTGCGCGCTAGACGTGACGAACGCAACGCCGTTTACGCGCACATTGCGAGCTTATTTTATGTTACTTGAGACCTTCAATGTTAATAATTATACACAAGAATAAATAAGATAACATCGTTCCCATAATATCGAAAGCCCAGCCTACTCTTGTTTATTTCAATCAGTATCTCTTGAACACGGATGCTTATGATTATGACTATACGGCCTACTTAACAAAATTGGTTGTTAAAACAGGTTAACTTTGCAGAAAATAAACTGATTATCCCTGATTAGCCGAAAGGAAAAGCGGCACGCCAACGTGTTAGCGTGCGCGAGCACAGCGCGTAAATACTCGGTGCGCATTTCTAGCTTCGCAAGCGTTGAGTTAGGTCACGTGCTGGAGGAAAGATACATTTTGCTCCATTACTTTACGTTAATCTGTTGCGCGTCCACGAGAGACAACAAAAATGGCGGAGATTTATCGCACTGTGAATGGGCGCGTGTGGACGCGCTGACGATCTAGTCTTTTTATTTTATATCTATATTAAAATGTTCCAAACACGCGAGCTTGTTGCTCGAAATATGATCGAAATACGACGCAGCCGATGCGGGTTATGCAAGTGGACGCCATAGAGCTATATTAAATTTGCTGATCGTGCGTTTTGGTTTTGGGTATATTGGCTTCGATAACGCACCGGTATGGAAAACAAACGCAGATATGCATATAGCCGTAAAAAAGCCGTACACAATTTGTAGGTCTCCATAGGTTTGTGCACAAACATGGATGCACCCAGCAGGTATTACTTTGTACAAGAAATTAGCGCTCTAGTAATCTAATATATAATAGCTCTATGGTTAACGCTTAAAAGCTGATGCACGTAACCTCGTCCCCTGTGCTTACTTTATTCCCAACTTCGTTTCCAATAGTAAGCCCTGTATACGACATATACTATTACTATATCACTTCTTCTTGTATCCTTATTCGATACCTCAATTTACTAGTAATGGATTTATATCGTGTATGTTGTGTTGTTATTTCCAACGTACATTGCGTGTCTTCACGATCGGTGTAAGTATAACATCCACGCCTTTTAAAAAATCATATTAATATGAAATGTGATACTGCATATTGGCGGGCCAGATTGTAACATTTTTACTTCCAAAATAATCATAACTCACGGCGCCAAGAATTGATGCTGTTTTTACCCCAGACACTGCATACGAAAACAAACGCTAATGTAACGCACAGGCAGGCACCAGGCTCTTCTTCATTTGCATACGTGTTCAAAAGGTTTGCACATGCAAATGATTCAATACCAGGGTGAGAGAACAGGTAGTGGTGGGCGCGTACTGTTCGACACAATGGGGACGAGGTTGTGATGCACGTGTCTGGTCTGTAGAAAATGACGTCATTTGAGAGGGATTATACACGCTCCATAAAAAAAGTTGATCGAATGTGAAATGCGTGTTACATAAGACGATTGACGTTACACGCAAGCAATAAATCCAATTTTAACCCTGTCAAGGTATCCGGCGTATATTCCGAGAAAACAATATTCTAGGATCTCGATTTCAAATCAAAAGTTGCTGAGTCATGTTTTAATTAAGCCTGAATTCAGCGTCCAAGCACTGAACCGACAAATTATAGCAAATTCCCTTGATATACCACGTACACCCCTTAAAAATATTTGTATTCGTACTCATATACTCATAAAAAGGAAATTGCCGTGCACTGGTGCTCGTACTTGTTCTCATGGCAAAATACTGTTTACTCATACTCGTACTCCAGAGATTTAAATGACTACTACACACTGTTTCACTGAATAGGCAGACCGTGTAATTATTACAATTGAAACACTTTCAGCCGTATGACCTTTTTCATTCTGATTTAGTGATTAAATGCTATTTTTGCAGAAAGTGATAGCGAAAGTTTCACAGGACACTGCAAATGAAGATGTGCGTGGTGGGGGTGATAAGGACATCGGTTCTTTGCAGCAACATCCGGGAGCATCTAGAGATGGTTTGTATTTGGCGTTGGTGTCGTTATGACTGAATTCATTTGTGAAGAAGCCTTCCGTCTACTTTATTATCTGGATTCACAACAAACATCTCTGTAGCCTCATATTTACCAAGTCCATGGCTGAAGTAAGTAGGCCTAACTGGGTTGGGCATTATTATGGCGTCTGTGCAATTGGCCTCCCAATATACATGATCGTTGAACGTATGAAAATTGTTGAAGGTTATTTGCTAATATTATACAAATATAACATGGTTTGGGGGTGGACAGTCGATATTCGCTCCCCGACGTATTGGAAGTTGACAAACTAGTTTCCGAGGCGAAGCCGAGGGAACTAGTTTGTCAACTTCCAATACCGAGGGAGCTGATATCGACTGTCCACCTGAAATAAACCATGTCATATTTGTTTTACTTTACTTCATACATATTTAGTTGCCGATTTTTTTTTATATGTGCACCTAAGAAAAAAATCGGGGAAACTTGTATAGCTCACCCAAAGAATTGTGTTGCTCAACTTCAATTACTAGTTCGGTTCGTTTGCAATACAGTAACTACAGTTGCAAACACAATTGTTTGTGTACAACTTTATTTTGTACAGGAGACATCTTTACACGGTCCATAAATGTTCTCCAGTACGGCATCATTGAGCTCAGCTGCTGGAAATAAATATTTACTCGAACCGTGCAACCATGCATCTCTCTCCTGGGCGATATGTCTGCGCGTGCGTACTGCACCCGTGCGACAGTTCCTTGATTGCTCTGCAAAGCGCATGCGTAGTAAACTGTCGCACGGGTAACCCGTGCGACAGTCTACTACGTATGCGTATTTACCCGGTGCGTGAATCCTCGCGCGCGCGTTTGGTAAACAGCAAGAATAACATCTGGAACGTGATGGTGCATAGACTGCTTGCAGATGCGATCGATAATTGACGCGCGAAGGTGCGCGACGCCATGTTATGGGACAAAATGTGCATAGATAGATATACGCTTGTCCCACAACATGGCGTTGCGCGCCTTCGCGCGTCGATTATCGTACGCATCTGCAAGCGGTCTATTGACCAGTGAGAGTTCGGCTGTCGATCATGAATTGTATGAGGTATAGTAACAGTGAATAATGCTCTGGCGAATATATTAATATATTTAATGATATCCATAACATATATATTTGCAATGACTTGCATTAAAAAATAAACACGAAACGAGTGTAAGGTAACGACAGAAATGCCAGCCAAAGAAATCATGCATGTGTATGCGTGAGTATGTAAAGACCGGCAATCGTGGACTAGGGACAAAAGGGTTACATCACGATTGAAATTCGTGTAGTAAACCAATGAGAGCTGTTGCTAAAAAGTACAAACAAAGGAATGAGGATTATAGGGACCAGTGTTGTAGGTCTCGAGAACGGTCTCGGTCTCGAGACCGGTCTCGAGGCCACTTTTTGCTAGTGTCAGTCTCGGTCTTGAGAGCTGTGGTCTCGGTCTTGGTCTCGGTCCCCTTGGTCTCGATATTTTGGCTGGTCTCGGGTCGAGACCGGCAATATGTAGCATTTACAGCTCGATCAATTACTTTGTTTTCACTTCGTTCAGTACCGTTGATAGATAAAACATTTGCTAGCCCGTGGATAATGTTGTCGACCTTAATTCTTGTACACGAGCCGTTATATATCGTGGTTGGTTCGGACTGCACGTTGGTCTCGGTCTCGGTCCGCCTTAAAGGGGCTGGTCTCGGTCTCGGTCTCGGTCTCGAAACGTCAGGTTTCGGTCTTGGTCTCGGTCTCGGTCTCGGACTATCCGGTCTCGACTACAACACTGATAGGTACATTAGGGTTTCCACGATTACCGGTGTTTACAAACGAACAACCAAAGCACTGTCTGTATGATATTGTGATTATGTTAGTATTGTTGATTTACTGTAAAAGTGTTTTATTAGCTATTGTTGGGATCCTCAGAGATTGAATTGGCGCATCATTAACTAATTGTAGTTAAAATTGCCCATGGTAAGGAGGTAATCCAAATGGAATAAGAACACCTTTTATTTATATGCGTTGTACAGTTTTGCCCAATTAAATTTTCCCCAACATTTTACGCATACGATTTTCTTCATTCTGTGCAGCAGCACAGGATCAAATGAACAAGCAACATCAAGGATCTCCTGCCCACAACAGGAGGAGGAAAGGGAAACGCAGGGGCAAAAAAAATGATTCAGAAAGCACCGAGGAGAAGCAGAGTCCTGCAGGTAGAAGAGGACACTCGGAGGTACCCTCTGAGGCACCTACAAAACACCAGGAGCGCATGCAAGAGGTACAGTTTGGCAAAAATTAAACAAACAAGGGGCTAAAATAAACCAGGTAATAGGTAATCCTACCGAAGAAGGTCCCATACCATTTAAGTCTATGTGGGTATAGCAGCCACCTGACACAAACGTTCTGAACCAAGGCAAGACTTAAGTCAAATTTTCAAATGACAGTCAGTCAGTGAGTCAGTCAATCGGTAGGGCGTAAAGGTCAAAAGGGACCATAGGCTTTTCCGCTAGGACTAATAAAGTGTAACCTTATTGTCGTTTTGAGACTTATTTAGGTTTAATTGACAAGTGACCAAAACTTTTCTCTCTTTGGTTTGTCGTAAATCTCTTCAGAAGGAGTCTCAAGATAAAAAAGAGGAAGAAGGGGAGGAAGAGGACCAATTTGTTGAGGTTAGGGATTTCAACCAATCGTCAATAGATATGCTCAGGATGTATTTTGAGACTCCTACAAGATCTGGAGGAGGTGCTATCAAAACATGGACGCAGCCAGAGAAAGAAGTCATCAGAATGACATTTGTGAACCCATCAGGTAGGTTCTGCCATTGAGTTTCTCGATAAGTGAACTTTCAATGGAGGAAACAATTTTGAATTCACTTGAACAGATTAAATACAAAGATTTAGACTCAAAATAGACAAACAACACAAGTGTCAAGTATAACAGAAATGATAGCAAAGCTATGCTTCCAAATTCGTATCTTTTGTTGATGTTTTTGTGAGCTAAACCAACAATATTTCTTGAGAATCTCATTTTAAACGACCTGAATGACCTTCATTTAAAATAAAACAAGATATTGAAATAGAAGCATTAAATTGTTTTATGAGCTTGATTCTTAGAATTTGCATTGTTGTATCAATACAGAACCAATTCCAGATGTTTGAATCAAATACGAGGCAACAAAGTGTTGAATTTATTTCGAAAAATAGATGGTAATTGTGGTATGTTAGATGAGGTATTTGGAGTCGTTGTATTCTTACTTTCGGACATTTTAGTCACCAGCAAAGTGATTGAGAGAAAACACAAGTATGATGGTGCTAAACTGATTGTGCAACTAAAGAAACCTCGTCCAGTCAAGAAGCGATGCCTGTTTCTGAGCGGAATTCCTGATGGGTGTAATTCAGAGCATATGACATTGTTAATTGAGAATCGGTCTGGTATGGAACCAGAACAGTTCAAGATACGATACGGTGACATGCCTGGAACAGCACTCTGCACATTCACCAAAGAAATTCAAGGTAAGAACATTTCTTTGAAAATGTATTTTTCCCCTGTTTTTAACCATGCATGTGATTTTCCATAGGCACACGCATTAAGCAATTATGTTTAGAGCCATGTGAAAACATTTGTAATTACCCACAAACACAAACAACCGATATTGTTACAGAAAGCCATACTCAAAGTGAAAAAGGACTGCTTATAAATACCCAGAGAAGTGACTCCGCCTGAAATAATATCATTATGGAGAAAACACAATTGAAGGTGGCTTCAAAATAGGATGCCCTCATACACACCTTTAGAATGCATTGGCATCCAGTAACGAGACATAACACATTTGGTTATTTCAAACTGATCCCAGTTAACAGTTGAACGTAATAATTGCTTTAAAATCATGTCAAACTCTATAACAGGCTGTACTCGCAATTTCAGGGTTATAAACGCAAGGTGACGCAATAAGTAGACTTCATTGAAATACAGCTTCTTGAGTTCGCAAGGGGTCTCGACAGAAGCCTTTAATCCATAATCATCACTCTTGGCTCCGTGAAAACTGGTACAAACAAATAAAATGCATATAGATTCACATAAGTACTTGTACAAAGTTGTAGTTAGGTCACGAGGTGAATACATGTCATGCATGTACATGAATGCAAATATCCAAATCCAAAGTGTAGCAAAACATCTGGTGAATTATCTCTAAAATGCACGAAAATACATTCTGCAATCTCAATACACAAAACAGAATATATCATGTACCTCCTTGCATCCTATAAGTCTACTGTAGGCTTCGCAATAGTAGATAATTCTCAGGTTTAATCTTCGAAAAAGGTCGCATAGACGCAAGTTTCATGCAAAAATGTGGTTGCTACAGCATGACGTTGTTCGTTTCTTCGAGGGAGGTATTCTGTACTCCACTAAATACTGCTTAAAGGTGCTGTGACAATCTAACCGTGATTCGTCTGCATCAACAAACTCACTTAACCAATTTGAAGTGAATCATTTCTGCACACAAGTAATACTTTCGTAGCAGGAGGTACTACGTTTTCTCCGAACAAAACAAACGTGGCCCCTGCCCCGTGCCCCGGTTCCGCCGCCCCTGTTCTAAAGCATATAAGTGACTGAATAATTATGAAGACAAATTAACATCCAAAATGGCTACTATTATACCCTAAAGTTGCGTGCATTTACACCTTGTTTACAGATGTCATCAAGAAGTCTTGCCAAACCCCGGTATTGATGAGCTTCAAATTCACCAAGCTACTTACTGGCCCAATTACCCCATTAAAACTGAATGGAAAATTATGTGAACAACACTAAAATTGTGATAGTTTGTCCAGAAAACAAAAACGGGGGGGGGGGGGAAACGAGGGACAGGAAATTCCCCATATTATTGTAAGTAAAACGTTTTGACGTAGACATAATAATTGTAAACAACAATAATCTCTTGTTTTGGGGAATTTCCTTGAAACTTGTTCGAGCCTCCCTCGTAGGCAACCCTTCGACAAAGCTTTAGCCTAGTTTACAGACACCTCAATCTCCCTTTTTCTATTTTTGGTGTACATTATTATCGTTTTTCACATGATTTCCCATTTATTTATGTTAGGGTAACTGTGCTAGTAAGTAAATCTGTAAATTGGAAGCTTGATGATATATGAGGATAATGTAAATGCGCGCGGAAATCATGAAAACCAATCCAATACAAGTGCACAGATGTACGTGGCATTGAATTTACTGAAGCCAGCTAATATGAAATTTAGGTAAACCCTTAGAATACTAGGGTTTACAATTTTGAGGTCAATGTAGGTCAGAGATTGCGTAATGATAGGCAAAGGTTGGCGTACTTCATGCAATTTTGCATCGCCAAGGCATATGATTCCATTGAGAACTGTGTCCTAGAATCTTCAATGGGGTACAAACGGGCGCCAAAGATTAGATGGAGCAACATTGTTGCAAGTGCCCACACGTTAAGGGTAGTCAATCGTCATCCAATTAGACCTGGTGATAGCCTACGAATGTGGGATATGGCACGCGACATGAAGCGTTTTCAAATGACACTAACACAAACGGGTCACAAGGCCAACATGAATGAGAACCCCTGAAACCTGTTGAAGAAACAGCGACAACTGCCAGTCTATCTTCAATCAAAGTGGGCAAATGTTGATCAAAAGTGGATGGAGGCCGAAGTGTGCCTAACTTATCATATTATAACAGACTTTGTGGAGACCCACGGCCGGTTGGGAGCAATACGTACGGACAAAATGGGGGGAAATCAACAAAAACATTCCAACCTTCCAAACTGGGGAATGGCTACAATGCTTCGACCTTCGCTGTACAAGGCAACAATACCCCTGGCAAGAAAGATTCCTGTCCATGCTGTGGAGAAAAACGTAACATATACAAGTGCAACACATTCAATGGGAAATCAGTTCCAGAGATACTGGCGAGTTTCCAACAGAAGGGCTTATGCTTCAATTGCTTGCAGGGCACCCATGTGGCCAGACGATGCAATCCAAGACAGTTTGCAGCAAGGAACCGACTTCAAGTCCGCAGCTGATTATGTTGATGTCAGGTTGCTTGTTGGATGTGGCTTATTGAATGTGACATTCCCGAAGCCTTCTGTGTACAAGAGGAAAGGATGGGTCAGATGAAGAAACCGCAATGCCATCCGGTCATTTTTCGGCTGGACCTTAATTGGCCCTGTGTCAAGGCCTACAGGGCGCAGTTGCGCAGGTGAAGCGTGTTTAGCAACTAGAAAATGACCTCTGCGATAGAGATGAAAGGATAGGAGATTCGATGGAAGACTGAAGGGCCAAGGCGGCAATGGAAGCGTCAGTGACACTGGGGTATAGAAATTATCAGATAGGACTGCCGTGGCTGCAGTACCCTCCGCACTTACCGAACAATCGGAAACTGGCAGATGTTAGGCTCTAGTCTTTGAATAGAAGGTTGGAGAAAGACGCCCCTCTACACTCTGGTAGTAAGTCTACCATTGAGGGCTACATCAAGAAGGGCCGTGCTAAAGCGGTTGAAGCAAGTAAAGCAGCAGACAAGGGAGTGGTCTGGCATTTCCCTCATGGTATCACCCCTGAAGCCCGAGAAGGCTCGGGTAGTTTTCAACTGTGCCGCTCAGTTTCAGGGCTTTTACAGGGACCTGACTTAACCAACATGTTAGTTAAAGTATTGATGCGCTTTCGCCAGGAGAGGGTGGCCTAGGTTACTGATGTGGAAGGAATGTTCCACAAGTCAGGCTGTCACAATGGGACGTTTATACACCCCGGTTCCTATGGGAACTTGTTGAAGGTTCCAAAGGGGTATCAGATGCTCGTACATCTGTTCGGAGCGACTTCCTCACCAATATTTGAAGGGTTTGTCTTGCAAATAAATGTGCAAGACAACAGACAGGACCTTGATCCTGATGTTGAGAAGATCGTCAGCAAGAACTTCTGATTGGACGACTGTTTGGTGTCCGTTTCCACTACTGAAAAAGAGATGCATAGCTTCAGGCTTATAAAGTGGGTGAGAAATGACGGGAAGGTGCCTTCTGTCGTGCCTTTATCAGAGGAAGCAGCCTCTGTCATCAACTTGGACCTGCCGGTAAATAATCTCCCTTTTGAGAGAGCCCTTCTTCGCTGAAACGTTGATGCGGGCGAGCTAAATTATGAGGGTCAAACAAGAGTATCCCATTGACAAGGAGGGGGATTCTCTTGTCTACTCGTTCTCTTTATACCTTTTGGTCTTCGCTGCTCCCTTCATCCTCATGGCGAATTGTTCCTCAAAGATCTTTGTGCTCAAGGTAAAGGATAGGATGAGAAAGTTGGGAAGGAAGTACCTTTGTGATTGGGAAGACTAGACTAAAGAAGATGACGAAACCCAGGTTTGAGTTGTCCGAAACCGTTTTGGCAGTGAAGCCAGTGCAGGTTATTCTGGCTTGGCTTGCATCACCGGCCGGTTGCTTTACCGGCCGGGCCGGCCCTTTCGAGGCCGGTATGATCCTCGGCCGGTTTTGTGCCCCTCTCAGTCGGTCAAGCACTTATAGTTCATGGTTGACCAGTTAGTAGTGCTGCTAAGCAACCAAATTGTGCACTTTTTGAAGAAAAAAAATGAAAACTTGCATGTTAGGTCTTCATCCCATGAAAAGTATTTTTAGATGTATGGGCATCTAATATCTAAGCTTCGGTGACCTTTAAGAGGTCAACGACCTGTTCATACAATATAAATAGCCATTAATTATATTTACTCTTAAAATGCCTCTTCTTTTTTATCAAAGTCAAAATGTAAGGTCTCCATGCCTTGAAAAAATATAAGATGTTTTGAAATTTCATATGCTGACTTTTGCCAACCTTTGAGAGAGGTCACATCACCTTGACAAGTTAGGTCGATGACCTTTATAAACATTTTACAGCCTCGTATTAGCTATTTTTAAAACATGACCTTTTTTTACCCAGCTCTAAGTGGTTTTTCATGACATGAAAAGAATACAATTGTGGGTTTATTTCATATCCATCCTATACATGTAGTGTCCTCTGATAAGATCAATGACATGTTGCATATTCTATTAATATTTATCAAATTCTCTTAAAATACCTTTTTATATTACATAAATCTCAATGCAAAAAATGCAATTTAACTGTTTTTGTATAGTAATGACAAGGTTAAGTGATTTCTTTCCTCCATGTCCTAACACTATCAGCCGAATAATCCTGGGATGAATATGTTTGCCTTTTAAACACATCAAACGTTAATAGTTTTTGTATAAAACCGTGCTTTACCAATGTACATAACATGGACTTCACAACAACTATTCATTAACAGAGGCTATCAACAAATATAGTTTTGTCAAGGTGCAAATCAATCAATCAGCATTTCTCCTGCAATGCGCCACTACTGGTGAAGTGCGTAGAGCCAACAAATTGCGCCAGCCTCCGCAACAGAGGACCCAATCGGCTGCAGATCGCGATCAAGAACATCCAGCTACCAATTGCGGGAGTACGTTGAGGTCACCACCAACCGGCAGTTCTAGGGTCATAATAGGTCCGCTCTCGAACTACCGTGTTGGTGAAATGTTCATACCACTGGATGTTCTCAATTGTCCTCAGTGCCCTGCTGTCAAAGCCGCGCCGTCGATTCTGCTGGCGAGGGTCTTGGTAAGGGGCCACGACTCAGCACCATGCAGTAAGAGGTATCACTGCGGCGTTATAGATGCGTACTTTGTCTTCTGTGAGATGAAGCAGTGGTTGGAGGTAGGACGGGTCTGTCACCTTTTCAGGTATGAGCTTAGTTTCGCCCAGCCCAGCTAACCATCAGGCCGAGCTTGCTCGCCTCCTCTTGGTAAATGGTCAGAGCAGTCCTCAGTGGTTCTACGGTGGTGAAGAACCATGTATTCAAGGTCGGCTAGGGTGTAATTGCCAAAAGACACCCCTGGAACATAATTCATCAGTCTAACTTCAATGTTGAAGGAGTTCTTACCGTTGACACGGACACAGCTCCCGCCGGTGCTGTGGAGCCTCTGGAGAAGAGCGGATATCTTAGGTGGGACACCAAGGATCTTCAGGATCTTCCACTGGGAAGCATGGTCCACGTATATCAAAGAAGGCTTTGAAATCGATGAAAGCAGATAAACAGGTAATAATAATAATAATAATAATAATAGTGGATATTTATAAAGCACACGTATCCATCAGGACCAGTGCTCAAGACGCTTCAGCAGGTGGTGGTCCTTATACTCGATGGCCCTCTCAATGATGAGACGGAGGGCGGAGATGTGGTCAGCAGTGAAGCGGCCAGGCATGAAACCTGCATGCTGAAGACGCCTTTTGCTTGTAATGGCTTGGAGTGCTCTAGTTAGTAGAATACAGGTGGATATTTTGCCCGGTATGGACAAGAGTGTGATGACTCTACTGCTACTACAGATAAGCTGGTCACCTTATACTTCAAGAAGGCGAAAATTATTCCACGTGTCAAGTCTACAGGTAGCTGCTCATGAAGCGACACTTGGTTGATGATACGTGTGAGCCACTGTATGAGACAGTCCCGATTGGCCTTTAGCATGTCTCCAGTGATAGAATAGATTCCAGGGGCATTATACCGTTCTTCAGAAGTTTTAAACAGCCTTGACCTCATATGTGGAACAGGGTTGGTGCTGCAGTCAGGATTCGATGACATTGTGCTGTCTTCTGTTGTAGTCAATGTTGGGTCTGGGGTACTAGGGGATGGTTCAGGAGCTGGCTGAAATGCTCCTTCCAGCGCTCCAGACGGTCAGCTTCAGTGAAGAGGACGGATCTATTGCTGTCCTTGATTTAAAGGTTCGTGTGCCGTGGTCCAGCTTTGGATCGTTTCAACATACTGAACACCTGTTTTGGCCGTAGTTCTATGCAGCTGTTTCCCGACGTCTGGCTTCCTCTTCTCAGTACTTATCTTGGTCATTTACAATAAAAGTATTTAGTTTCGTATGCGGTTTAGGTCTCCGCGAAGGCGAGCTCGTCGACGTTGTTTAATGTTCTAGAGCGATGTTTGCGAGATCCATTTTTTAGGGAGCGATCGTGGGCGTCCTATGGTATCTGTGGCTGTCTTGCAGACTTCATATTTGAAGTGCTGCCAGTTGGTGAAGTTTTCTTCCGTCAAGACACTGAATTGGTTGGAGATAGCACTGGCTTCAGGGTCAAGGAAACAATATCAGTCTAAGCGGGGACGATGCTTGACAAATAAGTCAGTCTTTCGTTTCAGGATGAGCTGAGCAGCAAGCAGTCTGTTATGCCAAGGTGTAGACATCAAAATATCTCCAAAGGCGGGAGATTTGTAGAACACCATGGTCCAGTGGTTACGGTGTTTGATTCATGTACGAAGGAATGTGGGTTCCAACTGTACAAGGAACGTGGTGTTTGTGCCCTTGGGCAAGACACTTAACTACAATTGCCTCTCTCCGCCCAGGAGTATAAATGGGTACCTGTGAGGGTCGAGGACCGATGGCGCGCTGATATCGGCTGCTGCATGGTCCCATGGCCTGATGAACGGGGTAATTATTAATCCAATTAGGTTTTGCCCTCCACCGACACTGTATACTCAGTGTGTAACCTCCCGATTTAAAGTTGGAAAAAAACACTCTAGTGGGACTCGAACCCACGACCTCCTGCTTACCAGTGCAGATGTCTTACCACTCGACCACCGATCGAGCTAACGGGATCGATTGGCCGGTTCGAATCTGATTTACATAGCAGCAGGTTTAAAGACACCTCCTTGATTTGGTCCCAGATCTTGGACCATGAACACAAATGGTCTCCAAAGCGGGTGAGTGCCTCAGCCAGAGTCTCGGCCGGTACCTAGGCCGGTATGAAGAGGATTAAGCGATCCGGTCTACCGGTAGTTCTACCGGTCGGTGATTGAAGCCATACCTAAGGAGGAGTTTGGATTGCACTGCAAGGAGTGACCTGCTGGCCATACTCAACTGCAGTTGTGCAGTATATCAACATTGAAAGCAGAATATTTCGTACATTAGTAGTAAACAAGGTCGCCAAATACATGAGATAAGCGATATGGCCAAATGGAGACATGTCGAAACTTGCAGGAACCAAGCAGATGTTAGTTCTAGACGGGTGCACGCAAGGGATCTCTTACAGTGGCTGGAAGGACCCAAGTTTCTGACAAAGGAAGGTCATCAGTGGCTTGAGTTGGAAGACTGTTTTTCCTGACACCGACGTCCAGTCGACCCAGCAGTGAAACCCTGTCCTGATGTGGGTTGTGCTGATCCAATTGGAGAGTTGATAACAAGGTCATTCCTCTTGGATTCGTCTCAAACGGGTAAGTGCTTTGGTACGCAGATTTAAGAGTTACTTGTGCTGACATGCCAGAAGAGGGGCAGTGTTTGAAGACACAGAAACCCAAACAGCCAGAAAGTTAGATGTCGCTAAGAAGAAAGCGATCAAGCTTGTCCAAAGATGAAGAAGACAGAAATTAAGAAGACACAAGGTAAGTAGCCAGCTTGAGAGATTCAACCCCGTTGTGGTTGATGAGCTTCTACGTGTAGGAGGCAGGTTGGACAGAGCTCCAGAAGCGAAACGCTGTTCGTGGAAGCAAGGCCAGAGTGACGCCAGACAAACCACCCTTTATAGCCATTACGGAGTTGATCACTTCGGTCCATTCCTGGTTAAGCAGGGACGTAGCCGATTTAAAAGATACGGTTGCATCTTCAAGTGCATGTCAAGCAGAGCTGTAGCCTCTGACTGGAGACCTTCATCAAGGCTCTGCGACGGTTTGTCAATTGTCGAGGCCCCCTGGATATACCTACAGTGACAACGGAATTCGTGTTGAGTGGCATTTCAATACCCAACAGCTACCCATAAGCGAAGAGTGTGGAGAGGGGTCACCCGCTCTGTGAGAAGGATCCTAGAGAATCTCCTTTAGCAACAAACATTAACCGAAGAAAGCACAGTTTGATCGTGATATTTTCACCAAAGAAGATAGCTACCTCCGAAGAAGATGGAGGCAATTCCAGTACCTTGTAGACCAGTTCTGGAGACGATGGGCAGCAAAGGCGGGGAAAAAAATTAAAAATAAAAATATTGGTGTTTCAGAAACGAAATAATCTTCTACTCTAAACACCACAAATTGACGTGTTGAGAACACAATGGTCATCATAATGCATTTTACAACAGTTACTATAGGTTTTCCCGGCGAATTTCGGAATTTTTCTAATCAGTTTCATTATCAGCCGTTCAATTTCGCGTGAGTTTGGCACATGTGGTCAAATTGGGGTTTCTTTTTCATTTTCGGTTCGTTCAATTTCATTTTTAGGCAGCCAAGATTTTGCTCTGAATGTTTATTTTCATTTTCGAGCATCCTATTTCGTTTTGCTGCATTCAAGAATTAATTTGTAGCAGTCTTAAATTAACTCTTTGCAAGCTTTTGACGGTTGACGCATTCAAATTAGCGAACATCTGTGCGCTTATAACGTATAACCATACTTTTTGTCTCTTTTTCGTTTATGGGCAATCGCTTTCATCGTTTGGTCATTTTAATTAGTAAGGTTTTTTTAATCGATATATTTTCCTAGTTTCCTCCGAGGTTCATTTCCCCCAAACAATCTTGATGAATGTAAAATTTACAATGTTTCATATTAAATGATATGAGAAAGCAAGATGTAACAAAATAATTAATTGGAAGGGACTAAGATAATTTCTTTTTCACTGTTGATCTTTTCTAAGTGCAAGACATCGGTACGTTTGGCAATGGTTGTATCATCAGGAACACTTCTCTTGTGTTATTGAGTAAATGTTTTCTTGCGTATGTCTGACCGAACACTTCCCGTATTTAAAGGGCCCATGCAAAGTTAGTTTTCAATACAAATCTTGAAACATACAATCTTGAGTCACATTTAACCTTATTTGCAAGTTTTATTTTTCCATTTTTGAAGGATGTTTTGGTGCCTTCTCCGTTTTTATGCTAATGCAAAGTTTCGTATTCATTAGAATACCTGTGATGGCATTCCGGACATAATTAATGTCACATGGCTATTTAAGCACAAAAAGTTTCCAGAATTTTGGATATTTTGCTGTTATAAATTTCTTTCATTTGGTGATTCTTTGATGTGTCCATATGCATGCACTGCAAAAACTGCAGTGTTAAATTTACACCACTGGTATCTATATAGGACCATCTGGTGTTAAATTTTACTGGTGTTGTCCTATATTGAGACCGAATGGTGTTAAATTAACACTACAGTTTTTGCAGTGTGGCAGTAAACCGCTGAGCAACCCTTTCACACAAATGTTTTCAATTAGCAAATTTTGGATGAATAATTTGAAAGAAAACCCCCAAAACTGAACAGTGTCTTTCTGAAATGACATGACAGTATAACAGCGCGCTCATTACGTAGTCCGGAAAAGCATGGAAACTTTTAAATGTTCAACCCTAAAAGGGCCGGGTTGTTTTGACAATCTCTCAGCCGGGGGCAGATTCCGCCCTCGGTCCCTTTAGGGTTAAAAAGTGCACTTTTGTAATAAGATTAACCCAAAAATGTTGTCAAATGTGTAGCTTTCGTACATTTCACAGTAGTAAAGAGTTGCACAAAAAGAATTCCTGAGAAAAATTCATGATTTACGCTAACGAATACGTACACGTATGAAGTCTTAAAAGATGTTTGACAAAATGTGAAATATGTTTGCCCATTAATGAAAACGAATGCCCGATCAACCCCTTACTGCTGGTTTAGACGAAATTGAATGAACAACGCGACACTTTTAATATGAATGCATCTTTTACAGGGACGAGTGAAGCTAAAAGGCGATAGATTGCTCGGATAGTGAAATTGAATGATTCTTTTTGATTGGCGAATGCCGATCTGCGTGATCTTTCAATTTCAATCTAAATCGAATGAGCCAGGCGTTAAATTGAATGAAAACTTGGTGAAATTGGCCGGGAAAACCTATATTACCTTCAGGAATCACGTTACCCTATTAACGTGATTAATAGATAATATTGAGGTGTAAATAGAACGTAAAAACACCCCCTTAAAACAAAGCCAATGGAAATCACTTACACCAAGTGTAAATTTGGTTTTGGAAAACACCAAACATAGATTAAACTCATTAACAATTCACCAAAGTGGTTTCTCGTGTTTTGTTAGCTGTGATCCCATGTACTTTAAAAATGAGAAATACATATATAATACCATTAACCTTATACAATGTACCTTCCTGCAGATTACTAAATCCCCCAAAAATGTTGACTGAGTGTCATAATTGTTCCATACGTTGCTACAGGGTGGTAAATACTTACTGTTTGCTTATTATTTTGAATGCTTCCTAGACCTAGAGAAAGTAATCGCAGACATTTCTTCAGAACCATTGAGTGGAGCCCATTTGACCGCCAAGAAAGTGAAGGAACCAGATTGTATTTTAGTGGATGGTAAGGCTTTACATGCAAGATCATTTTGATAAAATATATAATGTTACATAGTTGTGTGTTCGCAACTTCTCGGTTAGTCTATTTACACTTTCGGAGTGTCTTGGTCATCATTACTCATTACTGTTAGATACATGGAAACAGTGTGTCCGCCAACATTTGGTACCAGCTAAGACACACAAGAAAATTATAATCAAATAGAAAACTTTTGGCGTAAAATATACACCTTTCTATGCCTTAAAACAAAATCCAACAACAACCTTGCAAAAACAAACTGAAACACGACTATAATTTCTAAATGTATAAATTTAGCCTTTCCACTTGTTTGACAAAAAAAATTAGCCATCTTTCATCTCGACCGCACGTAAAACATTTTCGAAAGTTGTGTTGCTCCCTTTAAATTGATTGAGATTGTGATGACTGTAGTCTTGAAGATTTCTTAAATGTTCAACTTTCCACTTTTGCATGGAATTGCCCATATGGAAGATCTGAAATATTGATATGCTTTGCATCCAATTTGTCAGTCCCGGATACCTGTCAGTTTGAATATTTTGTGATAATCTTTTTTTTCCCGTGAGCTTTAACTGTGTGAATTGTTACAGGAAAAATTGTACAATGTAATGTCTTAACAAAATTAGTTTAGGCCTACATGTAAGTTGCAGCTTTTAATATTTTTATATTTTTTTTTTGTGTTGCAGGTCTTTCGCGAGAAACATCTTTGAAGATCATACAGTATTATTTTGGCAACGAGAAGGAAAGTGGCGGCACCGGTGTCAGAGACGTGCAGCAGGGACCAACGGACACTCAGGCTATTGTCTACTTTGAAGACTGGAAAGGTATGCCAAGATTTCATGCACAGCTACAATAACTTTTTTTAAGTTTTTGTGTGAGTACACACTGTCAATATTTTATTCTCATAATTAATAGGCTGTGTTTGCATTGTCTTAAACGAGAAACTTTCAGAAGTGTCCTTCACAATCGGAGTATTTACATTTACTTTAATTATTACAGCTAAAAGGATCAAAGATCTGATTCATATCATTCATAGTTATTTACAGTGAAATCTGGAATTGATCAAGTTGTTTTTGCGTTAATTCTTTAATATCATAGCTGTTGGTGACGTTCTGTCTAAACGGAGTCCCCACAAGATTGGCGACACCGAGTTGTTGGTTGAAGAGTATCATGAATGCCTGGGAAGACTGAGTCCAGTAGATGTTCCTACTCCTCATGTCCCTAAGCCAGTCATTGTACTAGTCCAAGAACCCATCATGGAGTTCATCTTCGGGGAGGGCCAACACACAAAGACAAAGTTGATTCAGAAGCTTAGGGATGCAAAGGCCATTCTGAAATGGCCGGATGGTGACGACAAGACATCAGCTAGGCTGGAACCTCTACTGGAAGATAGACAGGGACAATCGTCTTGGCTCCAATGGTCTGAAACTGCTTCCCGAGTTGTGACGGACTTCCTAAACAGGTGTAAGTCATCCAGAATTGCAGTCCCACCGCCATTTTGGAAAGACGTCATTAATAGCATAGATCAACTTAGCACCAAGAGCTTCTCCATTCAGCCTGATGCTAGCACTCATGTAGTCACTCTGACCGGGGAGCAGCAAGACGTTGATAAAGGATGTAATGATATCAATCGAATCATTGAGAAGTCGAGAGCAAAGGCCGAATATGAAGCACAGCATAAAGAAGAAGGCATAACCTTGACAGAAGAGAAGTCCCAGTTTTTTATCATGTGTGGCATCAAGGATAACATTGAAAAGGACTTTCCGAACCTGAAGATCACTGTCATCTCTTTACAAGATAAAATCAAACTAATTTTTGAAGGATCACGTGAGATCGTCCAGGAAGCAGAGCTATCGATGCGGAGGCAAATGGACAGTCTGGAGAGAGTAGAACTCAAAACGGGACGCAACAAAGTTAGGTTTGTTCAGAATGTTACCGACAAGATCCATGAAATCTTGCGGTCACAGAGCATTAGAGCAGCATGCAATGGATCCGATGATGGCAAGATCGTCATATCTGGTGCCTCTAAGAAGGATACGGTTCAAGCTAAAGCATACATCGATCAGGAAATACGAGAGGTTGACATTGCTATCAAAGACAAAGCTGCAATGGATGTTCTCCAGAGCCCAAACGGCCAGAGGCTCCTTGAAGAAATAAACAGGCAGAAATCTGTAATGGTAGCCATCAGCAATTATGGAGGTACAATCTGGGGGAAAAACAGTCCCAATAGAAATAATAAAATTTTCAATCATCTTTTACACCGAGGAACCCCAAATCAAACTCCTTTTACTTGGTTTGACATTCAGTTTCCACATATAGTGTGGGGGAAATTGTTATCAGAAAACTTATAGATTTGTAAAAGGTACACTGTAGTTTAGACATTCTTACGAGGTTAGTTCATTAAAATGTACGTCCCCTCTTGTTAAATTCACTTTATTTTCTTGTTCTACAGGTAACATTGTTGAAGTTGCAGGATTCAAGGATAACTTGGGCGCGACAAAGCAAAAAGTCATGGATTTCCTGAAAGATAATGTAATTGTCAGGAAAACCGTTCCAGCAAACAAGAACAAAGTTTATCTTATCACCAAATTCCATGGCCAGGATCTGGTAAATTTGGAAAAGCAAAATGCTAGAAATCACGTGAAAATCCAACAACTGAGGAATGGCGGCAACAAGGGATTTGTGATTCAAGGAAATGAAGAGGGTTCGGAAGCTGCAAGGCAGGCCATTGCTTCCCTGATAGATAGAATCAAGGGGCAGCAATATCCAGTCTCAAAGACTGGAATGGCCCAACTCTTAAGAGAACAAAAAGGGAGAAGGTTTTTAGAATCGCTTGAATCAGATCACGAGTGTGTTATCAGAGAGAATGTGCAGGAAGACAGCGATGGTGAAGCCGAATTTGAAGAAAGCACAGCCTTGAGACCAGTGGTACCTGCAAAGGTGCTCTGCCGAATTGCTCTACCAAATGGCTTTACTTTGAAAGTATGCAGAGGCGACCTGACAAGGCAAAAAGTAGACTGCATAGTCAACGCTGCAAATACGAAACTGAATCATGATACAGGACTAGCAGCTGCTATAGTTGAAGCAGGTATTGCCTAAATGGATAATATATGAACTACGTTTAACAATGTAAATGGAGGGATTCATTCTCACGTGGGCTAATGCGGGCTTTGATGCATTACCTGTAACATTTGGCAGGAACAGATAAATGGTATGTCTTCTTTCTCTTCAGGTGGGAAAGTCATTCAGGATGAATGTGAGCAGATAATGAAGACAAAGGGCCGCCGATTGTTCATGGGCGAGGCTGTTCACACTACTAACGGGAAACTACCCTGCAAGACAGTTATTCATGTTGCAGGACCTAAATGGCCACATCGTAAAGGAACCACATCTAAGTCAGCTGATGATGAGCCAACTTCCGAAGAGCGTCTACTGTGTGGCAGCATCATCAATTGCCTGAAACTCGCCAATAAGCTGAATTTGCAGTCCATTGCCATACCAGCCATAAGCACTGGTGTTTATGGCTTCCCAGTTGACCTCGCCGCAAAGCAGATCCTTAACGCTGTGGCTGAGTTCTGTCAGAACACGCCCGACCCTACTCTGACGGAGATTCATTTCATCAACAATGACCAGCCAACCTGTGACGTATTCAGAACGGCGGTGATGGATCGATTTAGCCAATTTCATGTCGAGAAAGATGGCACTGACGTTGACAAGTGTTAGTGGATTTGAACATATTGTTAATGCATATTTTATATAGTTATAGCATGCCATAGGTCTGCATATAACGGAATTTGCTTTGTTACAGCATGGTTTTGGAGTGTAAATTTAACTGGTCACTTGACGTAAAAGTTGATGGACTCCGCAGAGTGCATATCCATCTTCTTTCAGCATATGTGAAACCACAACATTGACCAAGAGTTTGTACAAAACAAAAATCATGTTGGATTTGTTTTCCCCTTCAACTATCATTTTGTTATTGCTTAAAGACCCAATAGTAATAAAATTGCGATCATGTTGCAACATCATGCTGTAGTCGGGGGCAAATGACAACTTCCAAATTTTTATTGAAGCCTTGTCATTCCCTGCTTACAAAGCATCATTTCAACTTAGTAAACAAATATTGATTATTTGTCTAATATCTACCACAGTGCCTGGAGGTGAAAGTTGGGATCCACCAATTTTTGATTTCGTACCACAAACCGCCCATGCTTCTGCTCGAGCTCCAGCCCCAGCCCCAGCCCAAGCCCCAGCCCCAAGGATAACTTCATTTGGGCAAACCATCCTGACAACAATGGAGGGCATCAACATAACCCTGAAGAAAGGAAGCATCACCAGTGAAACGGTAACAGCCATTTTGTCCCTGCATGCATAATCTTTGTCATAATCATGCAGATGATTTATTGCAAAAATATCAGATGATTTATTGCAAAAAATATCCGAGTTTCATATTGTGGGGTTCTTTTACAATGATTCTAAACAGAACAGACTCGCCAATATGTTGTGAGAGACTTGTCATGTGGGGGCTGACATCTTGAACTGCCCTTTATTGCATACTAGCTTCGTAACGTGTAGTTCGTGTCGCGCACGTACATATGCACAGATCAATCATTACAACACCGAGTGTCAATGAAACAGAGTTGAAATGACAAGAAATGGGGCATTTTCTGTTTAAATAGGATCTACATACTTTATCTTAGTCAGAATATTCGGTCTGGTATTCAGACTGAAAGATGTCAGTTTTAAGCAAGAAGTTTTAGAATGATACCAGACATCAACCAACTTGTTTTTCCTGTTACAACTTCAACTTGTTTCGCTTTGAAAGAGAAACCTTAGGCTGAATAGGTACATACTCGGTGCATTTGCATTTTTTAATTGTTTTGCGATACAGGTTGATGTAATAGTCAACACTGCTGGAACTGACATGAACCTAAGTGAAGGTGCAGTGTCTAAGGCCATATTGCAGGCAGCTGGGCAAGCCTTACAGCTAGAGTGCAGCACAGTGACTTCTACTCGTGGGAAAATCCCAGCTGGTGAATACATAGAAACGGGACCGGCTGCTCTTACATGCAAAAAGGTATACCACTGCGTCTGTGAAAGTTACAACAGTCCAGCCAGAGCTGAGCAGGTGAGAGAGGAGTAATGCATAAGATTTGAAGAAAAGGCGATGGGTATTCGCCAAATTT
Organism: Patiria pectinifera; assembly: GCA_029964075.1. Taxonomy (NCBI): domain Eukaryota; kingdom Metazoa; phylum Echinodermata; class Asteroidea; order Valvatida; family Asterinidae; genus Patiria; species Patiria pectinifera. The sequence continues at coordinate 20,225,633 of CM057133.1, read as the reverse complement.
CATAAGTTTGATTTGAGAAAGGTGCAATTCTTTATTAAACATGCAATACTTCAATTATTCATTGCTGCACAAAATTTCGTTAGGTCAATGCTTCTTCAACCTGGCATTATGCCATAACCACCCCACCCCACCCCCCCAAAAAATGCCTGTCTTCCTGCCCCATCAGAATTTGAAAAGTTATAAAGAGTTGCTGTTATAGGAAACTTTCAAACTACGACTTTCCCTCATTAACACCATTGTAGAAATAAAAGATGGCCTAAAACGGATTTACAGGAGCAGCGAAAAAGGTTATTACTTTTTGATTTAGTTCCTGAAGGAGCTTGTCCTCATTTTGATGGAGCACGCTGAGCAAGATGGAATGCTTTCCATAGCAATTCCAGCACTCGGTACAGGCAACCTGAACTACCCAGCTGATTTCACTGCACGTGTCATGTATGAATCAGTCTTGGAATTCAGCAGTCAACATCCGAATGGTGTACTGAAGGACGTCCGCTTTGTAGTCTACGAGAAAGATGTGAGCACTGTGCAGGTATGTTCATTTTAACATTTCAACTGCAAATCTGTTTTGACCATGGGCAACTGTCGTCGAAAAGCACCCCTTCTGCGTTAATTGACTTTCGTTGACCGGGAAACAGCACACATAGCTCCTGTTAACACAGATATATTCATACATTTTTAACAAGCTGGCAAGTTGTGTTTAGCCACTCATGAATCATGTCTCATCCAAATGTTTTATATTGTCCCAGTGGCGTAGATTAATTCACATAATACTATCAGTGAAAAAGAAGGCAAAAGCAGGAATGCGCACAACTTTCTTATTTCACTGCAAATGTGTATTACAAAAACTTTTAGATTACACGATGCAGGGCTTAACCCATGTAATTCTAATATGTAGAAACTTATGACTGTTTGAACTTGTAATCAATTTCGCATGGTGTAGTGATTTCAGTAAGACGAAGCAAATTCTTTATTTATCAATTTTTCGAGGAAGGGGAGGATGCCAATTGCACCCCCACTGACACTCCTGCGAACATCCATGTTAAATATACATTATGTTAACAGCAACATGACTTTGCCATTCTCGTCAGGTTTTTGTTCTTCTTTTTTGGGGGGGAGGAGGGGGTTCTGAGGGAGGGGGGGGGGGGCAAGCGCCCCTCTTGGCCTCCCCTGCGACGACCTCATCATAAGAATCCCTCTTGGCCTCCCCTGCGACGACCTCATCATAAGAATCTGTGTATGTGATCCTCCACGTGACCCAGCAGGACCGTGGGTCTTATTCACGAGTTGGCCGTATTCGTCGTATTTGTCGTATTTGTTGTCTTACATATAAAAAGTGCATCAAATTAACAACATTCAAATTTTTTCCAGGGTTAGTAGCGCATTGTAGGAATAGTAATTTCAACTACCCTCATCTATAGAAATTACATTCCCACTTTGCCAAGGTTCAGTAGCAGCGCAATTTAACACCCCATACCTATAGAAAAGTACATCCAAAATTGAACGAAATGCACACTTTTCCCGGGTTCGGTAGTAGCGCAGTGTGGAAATATTACGCATGAGTAATTTTAACACCCTTTTTACGGCAAATTAAATCAATATTTCCTGAAATTCCTACTTTCCCCAGATTCGGAAGTAGCGCAATATAGGAATATTAACAATGGGTGATATTATCGGCAATTTTCTGTATCAGTTACTTCAAATTGCCGCCAATTCCCACTTTGCCCAGGTTTAGTAACAGCTCAATGTAGAAATAATACCAATGTTTAATAAAAACCCTTCATCAATGGCAAATTAAATCAAAATTGGCCGAAATTCCCACTTTGCCCAGATTCGGTAGTAGCGCAATGTGGGAATATTTCGCGTGGGTAATTTTAACATCCCTTTTCCATGGCAAATTAAATCAATATTTCCCAAAATTCCTATTTTGCCCAGTTTCACTAGTAGCGCAAGGTGGGAATATTAACTATGGGTAATTTTATAGATCGGTATTTCGATCGAAGTTCACGGACAGAATACGACTATATAAAGACTTGTCATCAAGTCTACCAAATTTCCAAAAAAAAAAAATCACAATTTTGAGGGGTCGTGAAACTGGATTGCTGTGCTAAATTTTATTATATTAATACATGTACATTTTACATGTTAATACCAACATTGCTTATCACCCACAATTGCGCCATGGGCGCTAAATCTTACAGACGTGAATTTCCACTTTATTGATGTTATTACTATTGCACGTGTAAAACGTGTGCTCGCGTAAATGACGAAAACTGTGAAATCTTTATTAAGTTATGAAATCTTTATGAATTTTGTAGTGTTTTGAGAGCGAAATTCAACGCCTAATGACCCCTGCAACATCAAATGGAGCTACAGGATTCATCCCTTCCGGCCACGAAAAGAAGTTGATAAAAACTGTTCCATTATCAGGTAAAAATTGGTGTTGTAAATTTAACTTACATTAAAAAATACTTTGCAGAGTTGATGGCTTCTGATTTGTCGAGACTCAATCACGTGGGTGTAATAACGGTATGTAAAGACCGGCTTCAGAGAACAAGCGAATTAATGGCCCCTGAACCAGCATCGATCCAGCTAGCTCATGCAAGCCAATGATTTGCCAAATTTACAACAGTCCTACGGTAGCTTGTAACCACCATCGCGTGAAGACTTTCTTGCGCCATCAACACAGTTACCATATGGGTGAGCGCACGAGAAGAAGTTTTCAACATAGATATAAATCAAATGAGGTTTTGCCCTTCACCGACGTTTAAACACTGTATTCTCAGTCTGTTACCTCCCGAGTAAAAGTTGGAAAAAATCACTCGGGTGGGACTCGAACCCACGATCTCCTGCTTTCTAGTGCAGATGTCTTATCACTCGACCACCGAGCTAACGGGATCGGTTGGCTGGTTCGAATCTGATGTACAAAGCAGCGGGTACCGCATAAACTATTATAAGATTTTGCGTCGGGTTTTGCCCTTCACACCGACGTTTAAACACTGTATACTCAGTGTGTGTTACCTCCCGAGTGAAAGTTGGAAAATGGACGCCGGTGCCTCTTTTTGTTTGTGCTTACCGGTACCCGCTGCTATGTACATCATAAGCTAACGGGATCGGTTGGCGTCCATTTTCCACGTGATACCGTGATGTGATTTTTGTCTTATTGCGGACCATGTGGAAAAATTTTGAGCGTCGCATAAGGCATTCCGACCGTTCGTGATTCGAAACGGAGCCTGAGCGAGTGACGGGAATTGTAAATTTACAACACAGATAAGTTTCACAGAATTTTCTACATTATTACGCTTTTCAATTAGAAAAAAAATCTCTAAACTGGAATAAACGAGTAATGAATCAGTCTTAACGGCCGTTTCAAACCTTGCAGAGTCATTACCTTGGTGATGCGCAGGTCACCGGTCACGCAAAATCCAACCAATCAGAGCGTGAATTCATCAGAGTATCCCAGCGACCTGTTTGCAGGGCGGGGGTACGAGCGAAGTTGGTGTAGAGTGATGGTTCGACTTTACTGCGCGTCAAGTTTGCTTGAAGATAAATTCGTTATCACACTCGCGCTCGTGGAACACGGAAAATGTAGTGCGGCCTCGTGGTATATGTGGGACGCAGACGCACTACGTTATTCCGTGTTCCACTCGCGCTCACGGGATAACTAAAATTGTTACTTGTTCGAGAGATTAATGCTTGAAATAAACAACAACATATGAGAACGATGTTTTCTTTTTGTTATTCTCTGTGTATATGGAATGACTTTTTTCTGTAAATCTATTAGCATTCAATGTTTCAAATAAACACGCATCATGGGCGTAAACGGTATTGCGTTTTATCACGCGCGATTTGTATCTTTCCTCCAGCACGTGACCCTCCATGCAAGGCCGTGCGTATGCACGGCTGCCGATCTAGTCTTTGTTTGCAAACGACGTCGTATCGCGGTAGAATCGCGTTAGAATCGCGTCAACGCAGCTCGCAGCTTGTTAAATATTGTTCAATTAAATGATGTACAAATGGACACCGAACGCGCAAAATCTGAGACAAACAAAACTTGAGTTTACAAAAACTCGATAGGGTTGTCTAAGGGGCGTGGCTAACTCGCAAATGAGGATGTTTACGACGAAAGCGTAGATCTGCCGCGATTTCCCTTCTGTAAACACTTCGACCACCGACATATTTCCCTTTCCAAAACAGAGTATCTTTGTAATTCTGGACACAAGGAATTATGTAAACGAAGTTTCAGCTTCCTCCATCAGTAAAAATTTGGAATTTGATTTTTTTTTCCGCTATGGTAGCAGAAGTTCATACCATCGACGTCGCAATTCAGTGATAAAGACGTCGTCCAGTCTTCCATAGATATAGAATAAAAAGACTTTTTTATTCTATATCTATGGTTCCTTCCACTGATCTTTATAAAGACTGGATAGCGGATAAAGAGCCGCACAATTAATGAATTTGACGCCATATTGGTGAGACCGGTGAGACCGGCTGGTGATCTACAAAGGACAAAATGCCGTCTTTATTGACAGCATGATTTCTTTTGTAACATTGCGCTTCACTTAACTTTTATTTTCATGTTAAATTGTTAATCACTGATTTTTTTCCATGATATGAGAGTGTTAAAATAAATTCTACTGCAATTTGTTCTAGGTCAAGGCCTGTTTTGTCGCAAACTGACCAGACTTTATAATCCTCATCAATTTTGATCAATTTAGATCTCTGTTCCTTTTATTCAAAAATGACGAAGAAACCGAAAAAAGTTCAACTTCATTTTTCAATCCTCCACTCGAAACTGTACACAACACAAATGCGAAATTTTGTTCTTCACCCTTTTCAAAAAGCACGCTGTTCGGACGCACTGTCCTATCCAGTCTGAACATATGTAGATCAATGGATGGGCTTTATTCACGAGTTGGCCATTTTTGTCGAGTTCCCTGAATTAATTTCATTAATTGTAAACTGTGGAATGGGATGGCGCCAGAATACTTATGCAGGCACAATGCACCCTTATTTACTGTCATTTTTTTTTAGATCTGGCTCTAAACATTAGGAATTGTTTAATTACAAATCTTAAATAATTCACTGAAGCAGACTGGAATTAATTTGAAGTTAAATTGGTTTTAATTTAAATTTGTCATATCTTGACACATTTGAATTAAACAAATCCAGGGGTTATGATCGCGCAAGGCATAATAGAAAACAACATGGCGCAGCAAGATATCGTACCCATAGAAAAGAGGTTGGTCCAGCGCAGCCTGGGCCCGACTATGGTGGTATATAATATACTAAATATTGAGTGACTCAGCGTGGAATGGGAGGAATATTATCGCAAGGTAAAATCTGCATCTTTTCATTTCACGAAGCGAAACCGAGTGAACTGGAAAAGTCCAGATTTTATCGAGCGATAATATTCCTCCCATTTCACAACTTAAAGCCGCTCAATATTTGTTTTATATAACTGACATAAAGATTCTTGTCATTTGATATTTGAACTTTTATTTCAATACAAATTGGTGGAAAAATGTATTTCTTGCTTCCAAACCACCCCTTCACGAAAAATGTTTGAACCCAATGATATAGCGCTGGCTCTTTATAACATTACGCGATACGCGCAACTCTGAACGCGCACACCAGCATGCATTTGCACACAAATACCGCGTCATGGAACAAGAATGATCCTAACTGTGCAATAGTTTATTCATAATGTATGTTTATGAGTGCAATGGTGAGAATATTGTTATGAGTTGAAAGATTGAGTGTTCCATTCAACGAGGCGTAGCCAAGTTGAATGGAACATTCCATCTTTCAACGAATACAAATATTCTCACCATTGCACGAATGCAAAACATTCATTATTTGTTTTATGTAACGTCCAAGTAGATCTTTGTCATTCGATTCGAAAACTTTAAGAACAAACAAAAAAAAGTCCAGATTTTACCGAAGGATTATATTCCTCCCATTTCACAATTTAAAGCCACTCAATATTTGTTTTATATAACTGACATATAGATCCTTGTCATTTGATACTTTTTTCTCAATACAACATTGGTGGAAAATGTACTGTAACGGGAACTTATTTGTCCTCTTGTCCTCCGAGTCTGGCCAAACGCAAAAAAAGGGGATAACCACACAGGATTTCCAACTTCTGAAGAAACTCTTATTTATTCAGCTGCACGAACTCTGTGGCCAACCTGCCACACATACCAGTACCACAACTGATCATTCCCAGCATAGACAAACCCACAGTGTGAACAAATGTATACAATTGAAACAACTTGCAAGACCCTGGCATCTTGCCAAACCTTTCCTGCGTCCCCCAACAAAAGAAAACCACTGAAGCAACCTATTTATAGAACCTATTTCCGGAGTGCGCGCCCTCCAGACACAAAACCAGGCCGGGTGCGCGCCGCCGGATCCTCTCCGCTGGAGCCCTAGCGCAAAAAAGCAGTGACAACAAAAGTGCTGCATAGACTGTCTGTTACACTGCCTCTCCCAAGATTTTGCCTATTCTCCTGAATAGGGACACACTAACAATAAACTGATTTTAACAATTTTCCCAAACTTTCTTTTCAACGACATATGATATCAAAAGGGTGTCATCAGTAGAAGTCGATCAGCGGTGATTCTAGTCTCTAGACTGTTACGTAGAATCAAAAAATGATACAACTAACCACAATATCTACGTTACATTTTTTTTTTTACATGGATATAGAGAACAAAACACTCATTTCTATTTTTTTAACAGGATTTAAATGACTAACACATTTTTAGAAACAAAGAAACTTTTTTTCAAGTGATGTTTACAAGATTAGAAAAAGTTATACAAATGAATTTAGTTTACATTGTCTTTTTTCTGGAACAAGAATTACAAGAGTTCACTGTCTATGATTTGATTAATTTGTTTTTTGGGATGTCCTCAGGAATGATTGTTAATGATGATTTTGCCCCACTCTGGTTGCTAAATCAAACAAAAACACAACAATCAGGGAGGATTATCCACAATTCGTCGGTCCCAGATGCCGGGTCCTCATGTGCCGGGCCAAATAGTCCGTAGAGCATCGGGCATTCCCGGCACTGGTATCTCCGTCCTTAATGCGCCGCTTTTTCATGCTCCTCCGAGTAGACGAGGAGACATACTGCTGACTGCAGACTCTGCATGTGTACGTCGCCTTGCCCTCCACCGGATTACTTTCCTTCCTCTCGCTATCGGTGACTTGTCGCAAACATCCATGGCGTCTTTGGGCGGCCCTGCCACGGCGATTGTGGGGTGGGTTGGTGCCTTGTGTCTCGTGGTGTCCAACGACGGCAATGGAGCTGCCAACTTCGGCGGCGGGACTACCCGTTCCAACTCGACTGTCCTTGATTGGCGTACTGGTCCCAGCGCTGATTTTGCAGAAACAGGTTGAGTGACCCTCGGCAATGGGAAATCTACCGAACCCAGATGTTCAACTAAAGGCACCAACAGTGACGATTCCCGTACCGTTGGTTCGGCAGTCTGTTGTTGCGGAACTCTGTGCTAACCGACAACAAAGCACTCTTCGTCACACATCAGCTGGCATTTATGCTGTCGCAAACAGTCCAGTCCCAGAATGGCATCTACGCTGATGTCTGCGACCCAAACAATGTGTAACATCTGGCTTCCCCCAGCAGAGTGGAAACAAACGTCTCTGTGGCTCCAGTGTCAATCAAGAAAGTAACTGCCGTGTCCATTATTTCCCTTCGGATGGAAATTCCCAACTCTTGAGAAGAAGCAGGTCGTTTCCTCAAGCCAGATTTTGGCGGGACGGCCTGCTCCTGCGGCGAGGCTGCATGTGCCTGCGGTGGGACAACCTTCGCCGGCGGCGAGGCTACCTGCCTCATGCTGGTCGTCAGTGGGCACCGTGCTCGGAGATGCTCAAGACTCTCGCACTTCCAGTAACCTGCCTTCCATACCTTGGGTTTTCTCTCCTCCAGGCTGCGGCACTGCAACTCCAAGAGCTCCTGCAGAATGGACAGTATCTGGTCAGTAGCCGTGGAACTAAGGGTTTCCTCCTTTTTGGGCCAAGGAAAGACTGCACGCGACCGCTCAATTTACTCTGCCTTGCACCACGCCTCTTCTTCGGCCGCGATTTCCACTGTTTCATCGAGGGTCGAGGGCTTTCTCCGATCAAAATGCACCAAATAATCCTCCATGTACGATGACCCATCGTACTCCCGAGCTCTGACACGCGGCACCGCTCCAGTGCGTTTCATGTCAGCGTGCTGGCCAATCGCATGAGCAGCACTGGATCCGCAAGCAGCGGTGTCAGTGTGCACTACTGTGTGCCTGCCCGCATGACGAGGCTCACAACCGCTGCGTGCCCCGGTAGGACATTTCGGGGATCGACGGCAACTAACGTCAGGGCGGCGCTCAACTTCGCTGTCTGACTCACTGCACGCCGCCCGCCACTGTGCCTGAAGATCACCCACTACACTGCACGACTTTCTCCGCCGACCGGTATCGTCGTGTAAAGCTGTCAGATTCAGGAACGGATCCCAGGAAAACTTCTTGCAAAGTGTAGGAGGGGAATTCAGTCTTGTACCAAAAACAGCGAGGATACTTCAGTTGTGTGATGTTACAAAACGTCTTCCGACTTTATTTCAACTGTGCCACAAATAAAATGTACATCTTCTCTCTTCCATCGCCAAGAACCAACTGCCTTCCAAAATTCTTTTTAATCACAAAAAAAATATTTCTTTCCCAAAATATTATTATCGAAGTATTTTAGCGTACGCACGCGTGCACGCGCATGCGATGTAACGCAGCTGTTTACATGCACACCTGTTCTTGTGCGCACTGTTCACTTGCCTTGCAGATATATATTTATCATTACTTTTCACATCACTACAGTCGACAAGCTCGGCGTCTCTGGCACAACATGCCGAGGCTGATGTCCGGTCGTGGACTCGGTCGTATTTCTGTGTGAACTGTCCAGCAGGGACCGCTGCAGCCGATTGATTTTCCTGGAAATGTCGCCGATGGCTTCAGTGATACTCCCTGCCGACTCCGTGTAGCTTGCCATTTTTCTTCCCCGAAAATCCTGTAGAAAATCCTGACGCTGCAACCAATTGTAACGGGAACTTATTGCGCTCTTGTCCTCCGAATCCGGCCAAACGCAAGAAAAGGGGACAACCACACAGGATTTTCAACTTCTGAAGAAACTCTTATCTATTCAGCTGCACGAACTCTGTGGCCAACCTGCCACACTGCTACCAGTACCACAACTGTCATCCCAGCATAGAAACACCCACAGTGTAATTGTAACAACTCGCAATGACCCCGGCATCTTGCCAAACCTTTCCCGCGTCCCCCAACAAAAGAACACCACTTAAGCAACCAATGTATATAACCTATTTCCGAAGTGCGCGCCCTCCAGACCCAAAACCAGGCAGGGTGCACGCCGCCGGAGCCCTAGCGCAAGAAAACAATGACAACAAAAGTGCTGCATAGACTTTCCGTTAAAGTATTGCTTTCTTCCAAACCACCCTTTCGCGAAAGTGTTTAAACTCAACTCTGTAGCGCTGGCACTTGGAACAATACGCGCAGCGCTCAACGCGCACACCATCAAGCATTTGCACACAAATACCGCGTCATGGAACAAGAATGGTATACAAATATTGAGTGGCCCAGCGTGGAATGGGAGGAATATTATCGCAAGGTAAAATCTGGACTTTTTCATTTCACGAGGCGAAGCCGAGTGAACTGGAAAAGTCCAGATTTTACCGAGCAATAATATTCTTCCCATTTCACAATTAAAAGCCACTCAATATTTGTTTTATATAACTGACCTAAAGATCCTTGTCATTTGAAATATTTGAACTTTTTTTCAATACAAAACTGGAGGAAACTGTATTTGTCTCTTCCAAACCACCCCTTCACGAAAATGTTTGAACCCAACGCTGTAGCACTGGCTCTTTGGAACAATACGCGCAACACGCAGCGCTGAACGCGCACACCAGCATGCATTTGCACTCAAATACCTCGTCATGATTCTAACTGGTGAATAGTATTTCTCATTCCCCATGGTCGGATAGTACTTTTTGAGCCGCGGCATGAATGGGAGCAATAACGAATGCCACGTGATGTGAGTTTCACCAATCAAATGACAAGGAGCTGTATGTCGGTTATATAATAAATCCCATTCCCCATGAGTGAATGGGACTTTTGAGCCCCGACTTGAATGGGAGCAATAACGAATATCACGTGATGTGAGTTCCACCGATCAAATGACAAGGATCTGTATGTCAGTTATATAACAACGAATACTGAAGAGAATTAGCTAAAATATAGCTTAAGAAAATCTGGAAATATCGCCGACAGAAAAGTCACAAAACTGGAGCATTTTAACTGTTCCTCGAAAGGTATTTATTAATCGGAATAACAGTGTGAGGATCCGGTCTTCACTGCGTCATTATGACCGGGTTTGGGGGTGACCACTGTTAATGGATCGAGATGAAGTCGAGGTCCATTAACAGCGGTCACCCCCAAACCCGGTCATTATCACGCAGTGAAGACCGTATCCTCACACTGTTATTCCCTTATTAAAGTACCTATAAAACACCCACTCCTTTTAGTCGAGAGCCGTAAACGAGGAGTCTGGGCCCAAAATGCTAGTAATCGATAGTCGTTAGTGCATAGTGCGTCCTCTCATTGCACAACAAATGCACCAGCGAAACTACTCGCACTGACGTCCCGGCTGTTGATTTTTTCTCCATAGGTTTTCCTACGGACCAATCAGCGATCGACAAATAGTTCAAAGGCTCGCCCAACGGTTGTAAACATACGGGCTTTATGTACGTACGGTGAAGATGGCCCAGCATTATATCGCTATCTAGGAAACCAATCAGCGATTGAGAAATATTTCAAAGACTCACCCGGCCCAACGGTTGTATGTACGGGCTATATGTTCTTACGGTGACGTGACGGTGACCCGGCATCATATCGCTTTCCTAAGGGTACCAATCAGCGATCGCGAAAATGGCTCGCACGACGGTTGAAAACGGTTACTATTTGAAGTCCAGGCTCCAGAATGCCAAAATCGCTTTAAAAAAGTTTGACCCTACACCATCTGCTCCCCTTAATTTCTTGTTTGTTTACGATTCGTGTAGGACGAAATCGTAGTGAAAATCCAACGTAAAAGATAGGGCATAAAATGGTCCCGGTACCCCTTTCACAAAGGCTCGTTTACCAGCACGTTATTTTGGGTGCCAGTCTCTGTGAATGCATGCGGCCAAATTTGTTGCTATAGTCAGTGCGGCGAGTGCGCCGTACGTGTCTCTTCCCCTACTGAGTAGCACAGTGGGATCAAACGATCGAATGGGAAAGAGGTTAATTTTAAAAATGGCGGTGCAGCAGAAGCACTTTTACAGCAGACGACCGAGAAATTTGACTTTTGAGATGTTTTTGAGAGAATTAAGTTGACCCAGAATTACGTCACATGAACCATGCCTGATTAATCATTATAAATCTTCAAGAAAATGTTTTGTATGAAAAATGTGTTGAAAGAACACTACAGACGAATACAAATTACTCCACGTTCTTTACCATACACGTACGATCTGTGACCATGAATCTGTTATTTCCGCAGCGACAATCGGTGTGGTTTAATCGTGTTCACGCCGTGCGCGCAGAGTTCGTATCGTAGTCGTATTTTAATTGTATTGTCTTGTGAATACCTCACAACAGCGTCTGCCAAGCCCCTCGATGTATTCGATATACATGCAAATAAGGGGTCCGGAGCATGCATGTCATGTAGTCAGACTTTGAAATCATCCGCCAACACACCAACCATCCCCCGCATCTTGTTCCCAAGTAGCGTCATCTTCGTCTGTTCGGTCAGGTACAGCCGCTGCCTTGAACCTCCACCCCTGCTGCTGTCTCCTACACTTAGCCCATCTTTCAGCAGCTGGAAACACCCACGGGAACACCTTTGATCCATAAGCCTCCAGACTCTGCTGGGTACTTCCTTGGCCCAAGCAAGTAATCTAGCCTGTGACCGACACCGATAGCGTCACCTATGGGAAAACATTTTCTGCATTCAATTGGGGACGTTGAACAATAGAGGACAAAAGGGTCCCCAATTTGGCGATCGGGTACAAAATATATGGGACATTATTGGGTATTGCAGACAAAATTATACACTGCGGTGCGTGTACAAACACTGCCTTGTGGGGTACCGGAACAATGGGAGGTACCCCACAAGGAATGCCCACCGACTTGCGGGGTACCGTTTTGGTACCCCACAAGTTTTTCACGAAATATGGATTTTACTCAAAAACTAGGAATTTCCAAGGTGGGTTGATATGTCGCAAATGGAAGAGTTTTAGAAAAGGGATATTAAGTCCGAATTTTAGCCCAGGAAATGAATTCAGGTTAAAATAAGGGTATTTTGAAATTAGTGTGTGACGTTGCAAAACTTTAGTACACGAGAACAAAGGAAGTACCCCACTTATATGCCTATGTAAGCGTGTGTGCGTGTGAGGGCGTGTACAAACACTACCTTGTGGGGTATCGGAACAATGGGAGGTACCCCACAAGGAATGCCTACCGACTAGCGGGGTACCGTTTTGGTGCCCCACCAGTTTTTCACGAAATATGGATTTTACTCAAAAACTAGGAATTTCCCAGGTGGGTTGATCCGTCGCAAATGGAAGAGTTTTAGAAAAGGGATATTAAGTCCGAGGTACAGGAAGTACCCTACTTCTATGCCTATGTAAGCGTGTGTGTGTGTGTTGATTTAGGGGGTGTGTTTAATATGCCCTCTGGTTAAATGGCACTCTCGAGGTCGCCTTAGTTATTCCCTGTTTAAAAAAACCCACACTTTTAACTTAGGAAAGCATTGATGCTTTGTTTTATACCAACCAAATAGGTCCAAGAGGTACAAGTGATAGTTCACCAGTTGTTGGTGGCGTACCACAACCAGTCTCTTCCTCTGCTTTAGCCCCAAGGTTTACTTCACCTGTGCAAAACATCTTGACAACAATGGAGGGCATCAACATAACACTCAAGAAAGGAAGCATCACTGATGAAACGGTAAAAGATAGCTTTGTAGTCTCCAGAACCTCAATCAGTTACAATTAAATAATTTCAGTTAGTAAATGTCTAGTGTATTTAACCTATTTTGTGATCACTATTTTTTTTTAAAAAGGTAGGCGAGAGTTATTTTCTGAGGTGCCATCGGTATGCAAGAAACACGTAGTAATACGCACGTGCGCACCTAATAATGTTTACCAATGAGCGACCCACTTCAAGGTCTAAATTTGTGTTTTTAAGTGGTTTAGAAGATGATACATTGAAAGATATAGGTTTTCAATGGCGGCCGTCTTTAAAATCCAAGATGGCCGCCGCAAGGTATCTGGACAAATAAACAATTTGGCCCTAACCCCAATGGCTCAGTTATGTTCCTTGACCCTGAAAATATATGTTTAGACACCAAGATTTATGTCCTAAGTGGCTTAAAGACGCAAAACATGTATTTGTAGATATAGGTATCAAATTGCAGCCATCTTTCAAACACAAGATGGCCACAATGATGTATCTGGACAAACCAACCATTTGACACTATCCTATATGGTACAGTTGCATTCCTTGACCCTAAAAATGTACGTTTAGACACCAAAATCTGTATCCTAAGTGGCTTAGAAGATGAGATATAGATAGATATAGTTTTTCAATGGCCGCCATCTTTAAAAATCCAAGATGGCCGCCATAAGGTAATTGGATAAAGTGGTTTCTATCAAAAATTCAAAGCTAAGGCTATCAGGAGCATATATGGGAAATTTGGCGCTTCTGTCCGGAATGTCCACATCCATTCCAAAATCTGGCCTAAGCTGCCTGACTAGTTAATGTTACATTCAAAATGAAGCATGATGTGGCAGAGCCTTTCCCTCCCCCAAGTACATATCTTAGGCATATTTGAGGCCTAAATGGGCATTATGCTTGGTATGAAGTGACAATGCGAGCTTGGATTTAAACGTAATGAAATTATGCTGGACTGACTACAAGCATGTCAATGTTCACTTTTGAGACCCAGTTACCTTGTCTGCATTGGGAAAGAGTGATCATTTGTGTATCGTGTGGAGACCCGAAGTGCAGGGTATACAAAAACAGAGCAGCAAAAGGACATACCGTCCCATGAAAGATTCACAGTGTGTTTGGTTGGTGGATCAAAGAACAGGACCCCTCTCCTGGCCTAACGTTCTCAAAGCTGAAAATACCCAACGTAAGGCAGACGCACTTTACGAGTCTATCCATGGCGCAGTTGATAGATTCTTTCCTATGTAAACAATAAAAACCCAAAGCAATATTAAACCTTGGATGCCAATAGAAAGTTACATCACTTGTAAAAAAAGAGACAGGTTGCGTTCAGATCAGGTAGAGTCGAGGTGTACAATAAATTTCGTAATAAGGTCATAAGAGAGATTAAGAAGGCCAACAGAGTCTGCATTCTACAAGAAACAAATCCAAGAAAGTGGTACCAGCAGATAAAATTAATGACTGGCAACACTAAATCTGTCCTCAGAATACCTGTCCAGGAAGTGAGTGATGAGTTTCTTCTTATTTCCCCCCTCTCGATCTTGGTGTTCTCGAGGCCTAATTACAAGCCGTATGGAGCCACCGCCATCATTCTATTCTTGGGAAATGTACAATGAGCTAAAAAAAAAAAAAGTTAAATCTAACAAAGCAACTTGTCCCAATGGGATTTCTCCCAAGCTTGTTAAAGAATTTGCCTGTGAGTTGAGTTCACCTTTAACCGATGTGTTCAATTGCTTGAACAAAGAAGGGGCGTGCCTATTAACAATGGAAAGAGGTCATAGTAGTACCCATACCGAAGACAAAGCCCAACAGGGCTAATAAACTCAGGCCAGTTTCTTTGACTGACTGCTTTGCAAAGATAGGGGAGGGTTTTGTAACAAACTGGGTTTGGGATGATATTGAAGACAAAATCGACCCTCAGCAATTTTGCAATATCATTGGCATTTCCACCTCCCATTATCAGTCTCCTCCATAAAATACAGCCATTTTGCCCCGCATAATCGTCGAGATAATTTAGGTGAATTATTGCAGAGCTATCCGAGTTTCAACAAATATATGCTTATAATACTATATTTGGATATTTCCCGTGTCTACATGATCTAAATTCTTTATCTAAGTCAGAATCTAAGTTGTTTTGTTTTACTGTTACCGGAACATCAACTTTCTCTTTGCAAGAAAAGCCTCTCTGTTGAATAAGTACATACACGTGTATCTTAATTGTTTGGCTTTACAGGTCGATGTAATAGTCAACACTGCTGGAAGTGATATGAACCTTAGTGGTGGTGCAGTGTCTAAGGCCATATTGCAAGCAGCTGGGCAACGCTTACAGCTAGCGTGTAACAACGTGACTTCTAGTCGAGGAAACATCCAACCTGGTGAATTCATAGAAACGGGCCCAGCAAATCTAACATGCAAAACAATCTACCACTGCGTCTGTGAAAAATACAGTCCAGCCAGAGCAGAGAAGGTGAGAGGAGCAATGCATATAATTCGGAGAGAATGAGGTGGGGGCGTTCACCAACTTTCTTACTGTTTGATTTGAGAAAGAATTTCTTCGACAACCTTTTACTTATTGCCTTACAATACTTCGCCATTGTTAATAAAACTTCAAGCTGGCTTTAATGCCATAACCCTCACAAGGCCTGTGTTCCTGTCCAATCAGAATTCGGAAAGTAAAAGAGAGACCCTTTTTTGAAACTACGACTGAACTATAAGTGCCCTTATGTACAGCACTGTACACTTACAAGATATATAAAACGGACTTAGACAATTATTGAAGAGGACGATTATTTCATGATTTAGTTCCTGAAGGAGCTTGTCCTCAGTTTGATGGAGCACGCTGAGCAAGATGGAATGGTCTCCATAGCAATCCCAGCACTCGGTACAGGCATACTGGATTACCCCGCTGATGTCACTGCACGGGTCATGTATGAATCAGTCTTGGAATTCAGCAGCCGACATCCGAATGGTGTACTGAAGGACGTCCGCTTTGTAGTCTACGAGAAAGATACGAAGACTGCGCAGGTATTTACATATCAAACTATCAACAGCAAATCTGTCCTCACCATGAACAACTGTCGCCCAAAACCACCCCCTTGTGTGTTCCATAAGGCAAGTGTATTATGGCCGGGAACCACACACAGCACTCTTTCAACACATGGTAATTCGTATTTTTAGAACACTTCTATTTATTGTACGAGTTCCGTTCAAATCGTCTTTTGCAGATGGCTGTCTAGTATTGTACAAAGTGACTTTGGCAGGCTAAAGCAGTATGTTTTTCTTCAGATTAACTCATGGTTGTTGTAAGTTTGAAACCACTTTAAAAGAATATGTGACTTTCCTACCTTTTTTTTCAGTCAGCCGTGCACTTTGTAAACTTATAGTTTTCACAACACCTGTAGTTCTCACAAAATTTAACTTGTAGCCATTCTAGATGGTCTCATAACAAGCTGTTGAGATGACAAGAAATATCAGAATGTCACTTTTGAGCGTCATTTAGTCAGTTATTTTGGTGAGTCTGTTAACCTTATATGGAACGAGGTCCTGAAGCTAATGATTACCACACGTGCAGTAACTTTTGATTGTCATTTAGTCAGTTGTTTTGGTGAGTCTGTTATATAGGAACGGGGTCCTAAAGATCATGATTACCACATGTCACTTTTGACTGTCATTTAGTCAGTTGTTTTGTTGAGTCTGTTAACCTTATATCAGAATGTCACTTTTGAGTGTCATTTAGTCAGTTGTTTTGTGAGTCTGTTAACCTTATATAGGAATAGGGTTCTAAAGACAATGATTACAACATATATATTCAATGCGATTTAACAAGCTGTCACGTTTGTATGTTTTGCCACTCATGCATCAACCATATACTTCGTGATAAAACAGAAATGTCGAACTTTTGATCCTAAATATACTTGTGTAACGAAGAGTGTGGGTATCTAATGTAAAGTCTATAACTTGATTTATTTGTAACCTACTAACTGTAAAAAATTAGTCATTCAGTTGTACATTTGGAAGACCCCATTTGTTTCAGAATGATACATTATTACACAAATTTGGTCAAAGGTCACAGCAACATGTTAAAGGTCATGGTGCCCTACTTTTCACAAAATTTAATTTTCACAAAGAGTTGATTTGAGCATGCCATTCTCATTATTTTAGTACCAAATTTGTGCATATTTGATAAAAAATGACACGGTTATGGCATATCTGTACCAAACAGGTGATATTTGTATCTAAAAATGCCATTTTTTGGTGGTTTCTGCCCTGACTACATGGTAGGCCGGATAGGGCTAAAAAATTGGTGTGCATTCACAGCTCATCAGGATCTACAAGCACAGCAGTTTTTATCAATATCGGAAGACTTAAGGTAAAAAAGTGAGTTGTTTGACATGGAATGACCCATGCATCAGACTTGGTCCCAATTACAGACTTAGTTACGTGTGAAATCTTTATTAAGTTATAATGTCTGTATACATTTTGTAGTGTTTTGAGAGTGAAATTCAACGCATGCTGACCCCAGCAACACCAAACGGAGCTACAGGATTCATCCCTTCTGGTCACGGAAAGAAGATAAAACAAACTGGCTTGTCAGCAGGTAAACAAACGCATTAAGCTCTATTTGACTATCATTACCCCGTCCTTTGATTTTACTTCTGCAATAATAGGGTTCACCCCTTGTGGCCACAGAAGGAAGTCAAAAAAGTTGACTTTCATCAAGTAAATAATGGTTGTGTAGCTTAATCTCACAGTGCAGGGTGAGTAAAAAAATAAAAGGAAACGCAAATGGTTTTTAGCATTTTTTAGCAGTTTTTAGCATAAATGATGAAAGGTTTGCGGAAACACCATGTGTGAATAATTTCTCAACTAAAAGAATGTTTCTGAAAAGAACCAGAGGTATAAACTCTTAAGAGTTATACCTCTGTATCAACTCTTAAGAGTTTATACCTCTGAGGTATAAGAGTTTATACCTCTGAGGTATAAACTCTTAAGAGTTTATACCTCTGGTTTTTACCTCTGGTTCTTTTCAGAACCAGAGGTTCAGAACTTGGAAAAATATATCTCGTAAAAACGAACTTGGAAAAAATATATCTCGTAAAAACGAACTTGGAAAAAATATATCTCGTAAAAACGAACTTGGAAAAAATATATCTCGTAAAAACGAACATTGGGAAAAATATATATCTCGTAAAAACGAATTTTGAAAAAATGTATCTCGTAAAAACGAATTTTGGGAAAAATATTTCTCGTAAAAACGAACTTTAAAAAAAAAAACTCGTAAAAACGAACTTGGAAAAAAATATATCTCGTAAAAACGAACTTTGGGAAAAATATATCTTGTAAAAACGAACTTTGAAAAAATATATCTCGTAAAAACGAACATGGAAAAAAATTACTTCACTTTTTTCAAAATATATACTTGATGGCACTACAGAGCTTTCGTATATATGATCCAAAGGCTGGATAACGGAACTAGGCTGGGGATGAGTAAGTGAGCGAGTATGGGTGTGAGTGAGGGAGTGTTGCCCTTGGTGTTGATTGAGTGGGTGGATATGATGTGAGTTTGGGGCAAATGGCACCCTCGACTTCGCCTTGTTTTCCCCTGTTACAGACAAATACATTTCAACTTTCAGAAAAAAACATTGATTCTTTGCTTTATACACACCATAGGGCCTAGAGGTGCAAGTGGAGGTTCACCACTTGCCCCTGCCCCTGCTCCAGTCACAGTCCCAGGGATAACTTCATCTGGTAAAAACATCCTGACAACAATTGAGGGCATCAACATAACCCTGAAGAAAGGGAGCATCACCCATGAAACGGTAAAATTACTTTGTATTCTCAAGAACCTTTAATCAGTTACGATTATTAAGTAAGTAAATGTATGGTCTTTTTCCTAGCCTAATGATCAGTAGAGACTACTTATTAAAGCGAGAGCCATTTTCTAAGATGCAATCAGGATTTCCAGAGTCAAGCTCAGTTGATACGCACTCACAAAATACCAATAACCCTCTGTACTAATTACGTCTCGCAATGTTTACCGCAGTGCATTGTGGGATTGAGTGGGGGTCGTCGCACCGCGATCGCTATAGAAAACATATAGTATTGTGTATTTTGGGTCTGATTTATTTTAATTTGCACCATACACTAAAGCTATCGAAAACGACCCTCAAATGTGATAAAACCTCGTCTTAATTATTCTTAACTATATTCCAGGTCGATGATTTCTAAAAAATAACGGAGAATTTAGGTATGCACATGGTACTACGCGTATACATCGAGCGTGACAGTGTACTGTGGCGCCAGTGCAGCGGGCAACGAGCGACTTGCTGCGGCAGCTGCTTCGGGAAACATGCTGCTTCAAGTAAGAGCGGTACAATCGTGCAACCTCGAAATGAATGATTAAACCAAATAATTACATCAAAAGGTTACCTGCGGAAAATACATACACACAAAAAGACAGATCGCGTTCTGTGAATTAAATTGAAGAAATTTTCTTCACCAATTTTGTTTTGCACCTGGGACCGAGTTGACTCGGGACCGGGTTTACCCCGACCGAGTTAGGTTCGAGTCAACTCGGTCCCAATCCATGTCTGTTCGAGTCAATCATTACCAAGTCAACTCGGTACCACGTTAACTCGGTCTCAGGTTTCCTAGGTTCCAAGTCAACTCGGTCCCACATCAACTTGCTGGGGAAAAATGCTCTAGCAAGGCACTGGGAGCGAAAATCAAACTGCGGCATGTTAGGGGCCGTGCCATGTTAGTGTACATCAACAATATGCGTTAAAGTGGTTACGTCATACACCTCTGAGGCCATCCCTTGCCGAGGTTACGCGTTCCACACAAACCTTGCCTTATATGTAGCTGTGCCCACAAAATGAACGGTATCGTTAAGTAACGTATGCAGTTATGTATCTTATTTTGCAACGGATAAGAAAAAATGATGAAAAAGTGACCGCCGTGCTATAAGCCCAGGTTTGTGTGGAACGCGTGACCTCAGCAAGGCGTGATATCAGCGGTGAATGATGTAACCACTTTAACGCGTATCGTTGATGTACCCTAATATGGCACGGCCCAATAACATGGCACAATTTGATTTTTTTCCCCTATAGTGCCTTGCTAGAGCACTTTTTGTCCCCCATCAAGTTAATTTGGGACCGAGTTGACATGAACTGACTTGGATTGGGACCGAGTTGACCCGGAACCAACTCAGTCGGGGTCAACTCGGTCCCTAGTCAACTCGGTCTTAGTTGCAAAACAAAATAGGTGGAGAAAAGTTCTGCAATTTGATTCACAAAACGTGATCTGTCTTTGTTTTGTAAGATGTATTTACCGTGGTTAACCTATTGATGAATTTATTTGGTTTAATCATTGATTTCGGGGTTGTACAATTGTACCGCTCGTACTTGAAGCAGCGTGTTAAACTCCCTGCCAGCGGCTGCCGCAGTCACGCGTGCGGTATACGCGTAGTACCGTGCGATATATGCCATCGTGACTATAGCGTTATGCATAACTAACTTCTCCGTTATTTTTAAGAATCATCTACCTGAAATATGGTTAAGATTAATTAAGACGAGGTTTTATCACATTTGAGGGTCATTTTCGATACATGTTTTCTATAGCGATCGCGATGCGGCGACCCCAAATCAATCCCACAATACACTGCGGCAAACATTGCGTGACGTAATTAGTATACAGAGGATTATTAGTGGCAAATAGTGCTACCAAAATGTGTGTGTGTGTGTGAGTTTGTGTTACATACCCTATGTGGACTTGTGAACAAAAGAGGTCCACATAATGCAGGTTGTGTGAACCTTATGTGGACTAAGCCGTGTCCACATAAGGTTTTGCCCTTTCTGGAAAACAGGTTTAGAGGCATTTTTGGGTTAGGTTTATCTGTAGCGGAATGAAGAGAAACACTATAGGGAATCATAGAAAAAAAATTGGGTTAAAAGAGTTTTCACAGTTTGAGTAAAGTTATTTTTTGTACCGAGTTTTCTTAACTACACGAAAACAAAGCAATGTCCACACAAGGTATGTAACACACGTCTGGGTGTGTGTGTGTGTGTGTGTGTGTGGGTGTGTGTGTGTGTGTGTGTATATATATATATATATATATATATATATATATATATATATATATATATATATATATATATATATATATATATATATATATATATATATATATATATATATATATATATATATATATATATATATATATATATATATATATATATATATATATATATATTTTTATGCCCTTTAAAAATGCGTTCGGCTAGCCGCTGAACGCGGTTCTACCTCAAAATGACATTTATGACTGTGCACAGATTTTTTGTAAATATCCTTTATTGTGCAGGTGCGGTAGCTATTGCATTCAAAATGAAGCATGATGTCTGCTCTTACCCAAATGCATATTTGAAGAATTTGTTGAGTCTTATGGGCATTTTGCTTGGCATCAAATGACAATTTGACTTTGGTCGAACGTAATCGAATTTTGCAGGATTGAAGAAGTATGGCGAGCAAGTTGTTGGTAAAATAAACCATTGTGCCCTTGCATAGTCTTTTGAGATAATTTAGATAAATTATAACAAAGCTATCCGAGTATCAACAAAGCTATGTTTAGAATACTAGATTAGGAAATTTTCGGTGTCTGCATGATCTTATTCTTTATCTTTATCAGATATTCAGACTGCAAGATATCAGTTTTAAGCAAGATGAAGTTTATGACCGGATATCAGACATTTCACAACAACTAAAATTTTGTTTGTCCTGTTACCTCAAGTTTCTCTTTGCAACACAACAATAGCCTCATCGTTGAAAAGGTACACACATGTATATTCTAATTTGTTTTGCTTTACAGGTTGATGTTATAGTCAACACTGCTGGAACTGATATGAACCTAAGTGAAGGTGCAGTGTCCAAGGCCTTATTGCGGGCAGCTGGGAAAGCCCTACAGCTAGAATGCAGCACAGTGACTTCTACTCGTGGGAAAATCCCAGCTGGTGAATTCATTCAAACGGGACCGGCAGCTCTAACATGCAAAAAGATCTACCACTGCGTCTGTGAAAAATACAGTCCAGCCACAGCAGAGAAGGTGAGAGGAGTGTAGTAATGCTTAACATTTGAAGAGATGGAGATGGGGGATTCACCAAGTTTCTTACTGTTTGGTGCCATTCTGTAACGTTTTACTCATAACCTCAAAAATGTTCGTTTGAGTCACTGCTACTTCAACCTGGCTTTTATGCAATAACCCGCACAAAGCCTGTGTTCCTGCCCCATCAGAACTTGCAAAAGTAATAAAGAGAGTTCCCGTTTTTTGGACTTTGACTAAACTATGAGACTGCCACTCATTAACACCACTGCAAAAATACAAGATAGATAACGGATGAGAGGAGTAGCGAAACGGGTGATTTTTTTTTATGATTTAGTTCCTGAAGAAGCTTGTCCTCAGTTTGATGGAGCACGCTGAGCAAGATGGAATGGTCTCCATAGCAATCCCAGCACTCGGTACAGGCATACTGGATTACCCCGCTGATGTCACTGCACGGGTCATGTATGAATCAGTCTTGGAATTCAGCAGTCAACATCACAATGGTGTACTGAAGGACGTCCACTTTGTAGTCTACGACAAAGATGTGAAGACTATTAAGGTATTGGTTGCAAACCTCTAACTGTTCAAAGCAATTCTTTGCCAAACACGATCTTATAGACTAAATTTACGCTCGTTACACTTCGTTGGTCAAGCAATATTACTAGTGCATAGGTTATGGGGGAGGGAAGGTGCCGGTACACCTCAAAAACCTATCACCTTCGGTATGTTTTAATGCTTAGTATGTCCCCAATAGGAAATGTTAACAGCAAACAATTTAGTGGTGGCCTCTGTTACGAGGTCACTTTTGAACCCCCTCTGCTATCATGAGCTGATATAGGGTTGGGAGGGGATGAAACAAAATAAATCTTAATCTTTAAGTGTTTCAAAAATATCTTAGTCGCCATGGAAGTTAATTATAGAGGGCGCAAGAGATCAACCGAACATTATGTCGACATATATTTTGAACGCCTCCGAATATTTTGCTTAAGTTTAATCATTGGCGGTTCAAATTTGACCTTAAAAGCAAGCATGGTAAACAGCACATAAGTGTTGTTTGTCTGAATGTAGTTGAACGTATTTGAGAGTAAGGTCTCGGTAAATTGAAAATTCTCCATTTTTGGAATGACACAAAGCCCCACATGCTGTATCAAAAAATAATCAAATAGCCCTTTTGGGTAGAAGTTGATAAATCAGTCTTTCAGGTACAAGGGAATTTATTTAACAATCTTAGGGTACACTGGTACCTCCATGGTCAACGAACATACTGTTCATGCATGGTCCTCATGCATGAACAGTATATGGCTAACTGAATTCCTTGTTCTGAAATCTTCGTTTATGTTGTAGTGTTTTGAGAGCCAAATTCAAACGCTGACCTCTGCAACGCCAGGAGGAACTGCAGGATTCACCCCTGTTGACCACGGAAAGAAGTTGAAACAAGCTGGCTCTTCACAAGGTAAATAAACGCATGTAGCTCCATTCGACTGTAACTTACCTCGTATTTTGGTGTTGACCCCTGCAACACCAAAATTAGTATACAGGATTCACCCCTTCTGGCCACGGAGAGAAGTTGAATCAAGCTGGCTCTTTATCAAACGCATGTAGCTCTATGTTTCACGTGTGTTCACAGCCCATTATGTCCGACCCATTGTGTCCGACAGCCGGTAATGTCCGACGGCCCGTTATGTCCGACGTAGTAATTCAGATCTCTTATGTTAATTTAGTGTAGAGGACGCTCAGGGGCGACAAAAAATATCGAGAGCAACTTAACGTCTCATCCAATGCACGTGCATTATGTGTCATGCGCAGCGGAAGGGTTGACCAGTGTTATTGTTCAAACAGGGGGGGGGGGTGTTGATTGGAGCTATAATAGTCTCTTCTTCAGAGCGAGCGATAAACCATGCCCTTAAGGAAAGTAGGCCTAAACGGTTTACGCTTGACTGTTGTTACGAAAAAGCGACCCGATTCCCATGATAGGTGTTAACTTTGCACTCTATGAGTCTAAGAAGATTCCCTGGTTACATTGCGCATGCCTTAGCAGAAATTATTGGGACAGTAAAAAGTCACATTGTAAGGCTATTAAGAACCCAACATATAAGTTGAACTAGACCAGCTTTCATAGGACACTCCATTTTCATATGACAACGTTAACCAACTTTCCGATTCTGTTTGACCCGCGGAAAGAATTGGGTTACGGAAAACTGGGATTCCCGGTATCCATTTCGGTTCAAATCCGACCCTCTACTGTTAAGAGTGAATGCTTCTAGATATTGGGCTATGTGGCCGCACTGTGAGTGTTAAATTAAGATTTATCTTCCACATTATCAGCAATGTAGACCTGCAAAGACTCCTTTGCCTGAATGTTTTGCCCGGGAAACTTCTGCTGCTTGGTGATTTGAACCTCCATGCAGACTGTCCTGAGAAACCGGATGTCGCCCAGATGTCTGCCATTCTCTCTGCTTCAGGACTGAAACAACATGTTACTGAGCCTACGCATGCACAAGGACACACTCTAGATTGGCTGGTGACCAGAATCAATGAAGATGGATTATTGATCAATCACAAGGTCGACATGAACGAAATGTTTGATCACGCTGTGGTTTCTTGTAAACTTAATCTCACTAAATCGAAAGTGGTGATCACTTTATCTTCATCCCGCAACAATGGTAAGATAGATCACACAACTTTTGCAAATGATCTGTCAGATCACCTTCATCAGCATGTGTGTCATGATGGAACTGTTGACAAATTCTTCAACGATATTGATAATGCCATCATCACAGTTCTCGACGTACACGCGCCTACGTCATCCTGCTCAAAGCCCAAGCGCCACAGACCTAAGTGGTATAACAACTTAATCGATTAGGCAAGACGGTGAGCGTCGCCGAGCTGAACGCAAATGGCGTTAGTAAAGATCCAACGCTGACAAATTTGCCTTTGACGCAGTCAAGCGCACCGTCTCTGAAACTCTTGCTTGTGTTAGATGCAGTTTCTACAAGGAATCCTTGACAAACACAAATCCTAAAATCGTCTTCCGTACCATCAATGAATTGATTGGCAGCAACCCACAAGTACCTACCGTTTCAATCTCACCAACTGCGCTGGCCAACCAATTTAGTCAACGTTTTACGGAGAAGGTAAAGAACATTCGTTTGTATATTGCTGATCACCATGTCGACGAACTGTCTGTTACCTCGCCGTCTCCAGGTTGCCAGTTGTCTGATTTTTCATCCTGTCACTTCTGAAAAAATCTCGAAGATTGTTCAGCGATCTACCAATAAATCGTGCCAACTGGATCCAATTCCCACATGGTTACTCAAGTGTCACATTATGACCTTTCTTCCCAAGTTGACTGAGATTGTTAATGCATCCTTACAATCAGGTGTCTTTCTGGAGATTCTGGGGGATGCACCAATCTTGAAAAATCCTTCACTGGATAAAGAGGATCTTAAGAAATATCACCCAGTTTCTAACATCCGCTACCTGTCCAAAGTCATTGAAACAGTAGTCTGCTCCCAACTCACTCAATACCCGGACGATCACAAGCTACTGGATCCGTTGCAATCAGCATACAGAGTTGGTCACAGCACCGAGACGGCTCTGCTCAGGGTACACAATGACATTCTCCGTACAATGGACAACAGCAGAGCTGTTTTAATTAAATGCTTGACCTCTCTGCAGCTTTGGATACTCTTGACCACGATATCATACTGCAACGCTTTCGTGATCGATTTGGAATCACTGGAACAGCCCTTCAGTAGTTCTCGTCCTATTTCACAGGAAGAACACATTGGGTTCATGCTGCAGGTGCCAACTCCGATGTCCATCACCTTGAGTTTGGTGTCCCTCAAGGATCTGTTATCGGTCCACGTGCTTTCACTATGTACATGTACGTTACTCCTATTGGGGACATCCTTCATCGGCATGGAGTAAGTTACCACATGTATGCTGATGACATTCAAATCTACATGAATTTTAATCCTACCATATTCCGTGTGATGCTGAGTGCTGCTTGTTTAGGCTATCCAACTGCATTCAGGATGTTCAAAACTGGATGCTTGCAAACAAATCCATGCTGAATGAAAACAAAACAGAGTTTTTCATAGCATCGTCGCCATATCATTCCAAACGTCTTCAGCTACTAACCCTCACGATAAGCAACACAACCATCAATCCTGTCTCATCTGTTCGGAACTAGCGAGTAACCTTTGACAACTCTATTTCAATGAGTCAACATGTCACTGGTCTGTGCAAGTCCATTAACTATCACATACGCAACATCACATTGATCCGCAAATACCTGGACTACGACACCTGTCATTCTGTTGTTCGTGCACTGGTACTCTCACGCCTTGACTACCTCAACTCTCTTCTCACCGGACTTAAGCAACACGATCTCAACCGCCTACAAAAACTCTAAAACAAGGCTGCTTGACTGATCCATATGAAGCCGAAGTATTTCCATGCCACACCTCTGCTCGTGGATCTCCATTGGCTTCAAGTCAACCAGCGGATCACTTTTAAGACGGCACTGAACATGTACAAAACTGTATCCAACACTTTCCCACCATACACTTCGAACACAATCGATTTCAGCAAACCCAAACGCAGGCGCGGTTCTAGAACCAATATTTTTTGGGGGGCTAGCACGGTGGATCAAGATTTTTTTTCAGGGAGGCGTGCTGAAATGTTGACCGGTTATTTTTTCCAGACACTTAGGCCTCCGAAAATCAATAGGTTGGGGGGGGGGGGCTCTCATGCCATATTTTCAATGTGGGGAGCGCCAATAAAATCCTAAAATCATTCACAATATATTAACTAATGCACCCTTGTCACGGCTATTTCATCTTTAGGGGGAAACCGTTCGCATGTACATCACAATCATTCCTTTTGCTAATGCAATTTTTTTTTTTTTAAGGAATTTATTTTGGGGGGCTAGACAATTTTGTTGGGGGGCTAAAGCCCCCCCCAGCCCCCCCGTAGAACCGCGCCTGCAACAAACGTGAAGGTCTTCGATCACAATCTAATCTGGTGGTACCTCGATCCTCAAGAAAGTTTGGAGATCGTGCATTTTCCATCGCTGGTCCTCGTATCTGGAACTCTCTCCCCATATCCGGAACGCTTCATCTGTAGAGCAGTTTAAAGCTATAGTCCATCATTTGCAGCCATCCGAAAAAGTAACTGGCGTATTATTGTTGACAAACATACTTGGTTGAAAGATAGTTAGGGGACTAAACTCCCTGTGAAATTATTCTTTCTGGCAAGTTGTCATTTTGAAGTAATCAACGAAAGAAGGCCTTTCCAACGGTGCGTCTTAAGACGCACCGTAGGAAAATTTTGTTATTCGTTTTGTTATTCGGCGCAGCGCGCGCAAGCATTGGCACGACGCACAGGCGTTGAAATTGAGATACTAGAATGCTGTTTTTCTCGGAATATACAGCTGAAGCTGAGTTGAAACTTCATCAGGTTAGTTGTTTAGTATCCTTCATTAGATTTTGAACACTTTTGTTTCTTCAAACGAACAAAATGCACAAATTACAAATGATGGACTATATCTTTAAGGGACTCTTAAAAACACATCTGTTCAATCGTACCTTCTAATTAGCTGTTTCGGTGACACACCGAAACAGCTCTTGTTTTCGTTAAGTTTTTTTTTTCTTTTTTTTTCTTTTTTAGCTGTTTCGGCAACTGCCGAAACAGCTATTGTTTTCGTTAAAGTTTTTTTTTTCTTTTTAGCTGTTTCGGTGACACACCGAAACAGCTCTTGTTTTCGTTAAGATTTTTTAGCTGTTTCGGTTACAACCGAAACAGCTCTTGTTTTCGTTAAAGTTTTTTTTTTTTTTTTTTTTTTTTTCTTGGTATTCAGTATGTTCCATAGAATTTGTGCACGTTTTTCTTCCACCAGTCCACTTTGCGATTTTTTCAAATCCGATTGGTTTCAGACTTGGTACATACTTAGACCACCACCCACAGATGGTCCTAGAAGAAATTCGTGATCGTGACGTCATCAGGTGTCAGGTTACGTTACATTAAAGATGCACTATTCCCCATAGGGTTTGTACACGTTTAAAAATGCTCCATTTCGGCACTTTCGTAAATCCGATCGACGTTACACGTGGTACACACTTAAACCATCACCCACAGATGGTCCTAGAAGAAATTCGTGATAGTGACGTCATCAGGTGTCACGTTACTTTACATTAAAGATGCGCATTTTCCCCATAGGGTTTGTACACGTTTTAAAACACTCCACTTGGGCACTTTTGTAAATTCGATCAACTTTATACTTGGTACACACTTAGACCACTACCCATAGATAGTCATCGTGACGTCATCAGGTGTCAGGTAACGTCACATTAAAGATGCATTTTCCCCATAGCGAGGGTTTGTACAAAAACACTCTACTTTGGCACTTTCGTAAATCTGATCGACGTCAGACTTGGAACACACTTAGACTACCACCCACAGATGATGTTACAAGAAATTCGTCATCGTGACGTCATGAGGTGTCAGGTTACGTTACATTAAAGATGCATTGTTTCCCTATTGGTTTGGTACACGCTTTTCTTCAAACCATACACTTTTCCACATGTCTGATTGACTTTACACTTGTCAGACACTATAGTAAGACCAACAACCGAGGATGGTCCCCAGTGAGTTCGTAACGATGACGTCATCATGTGTCATGGACGTGACATTAAATGTGCATTTCTTCGAATTGCTATAACTTCGGAAGTACAAGTCCGATTGGACTAAAACTTGGTATGCACATTCACAGGGATGTGTAATAGATGAAAATTGAAGTGACGTCATCATCAAATGTCATGTGATGTCCCTTTAAGGGGCATACTATTCTTTTATAGGCCTATATCTACAGAACTATAATGTTTGATTTCGTTGTAACTTGACACGTATGTATTATAATGTGGTTGATCCATAGACGGTGTGATATAAATGTACATGTACATTTAATAGCAATCGTACTGCGTATCAAGCTACCGTTCCCAAACGCAAAGAAAAGAGGACTGCGCACATATTGAACCACGTGGATTTAGGACGTCTGACATAAATCGACTTCACACACTTGGCACACACGGCAAAAAGTTGGAATCCCCACACAAAGGTTCTGGGTTCGATAGCCGCCGATGGCCACGTCAATCTTTTTCATTCAAAGATAGAAAAAACACCGATACAGCTCGGTGTTTGTTTACCTACAAACACAACGTCCGTCTAGTTTTTTCTTTTTTTTCTTCTCCTTTTTCAGACTTTTTCTCCATAGGTTTAACACACGTTTCTTCCACCAGTCCATTTTGCCACTTTTTTAAATTCGATTGATTTCAGACTTGGTACATACTTAGACCACCACCCACAGATGGTCCTAGAAGAAATTTGTGATCGTGACGTCATCAGGTGTCAGGTTACGTCACATTAAAGATGCATTTTTCCCCATATGTTTTGTACACGTTTTAAAACACTCCAGTTTGGCATCTTCGTAAATCCGATCGACTTTAAACTTTATTCATACTTAGACCACCACCCACAGATGGTCCTAGACGAAATTCGTGATCGTGACATCATCAAGTGTCAGGTTACGTCACATTAAAGATGCATTTTTCCCCATATGTTTTGTACACGTTTTAAAACACTCCACTTTGGCCTCTTCGTAAATCCGATCAATCTCCGACTGGATACATACTTAGACCATTACCCACAGATGGTACTCGAAGAAATTCGTGATCGTGACGTCATCAAGTGTCAGGTTACGTCACATTAAAGATGTATTTTTCCCCATAGGGTTTGTACATGTTTTAAAACGCTCCATTTCGGCACTTTCGTAAATCCGATCGACGTTACACTTGGTACACACTTAGACCATCACCCACAGATGGTCCTAGACGAAATTCGTGATCGTGACATCATCAAGTGTCGGGTTACGTCACATTAAAGATGCATTTTTCCCCATATGTTTTGTACACGTTTTAAAACACTCCACTTTGGCCTCTTCGTAAATCCGATCAATCTCCGACTGGATACATACTTAGACCATTACCCACAGATGGTACTCGAAGAAATTCGTGATCGTGACGTCATCAAGTGTCAGGTTACGTCACATTAAAGATGTATTTTTCCCCATAGGGTTTGTACATGTTTTAAAACGCTCCATTTCGGCACTTTCGTAAATCCGATCGACGTTACACTTGGTACACACCTATACCATCACCCACATATGGTCCTTCAAGAAATTCGTGATCGTGACGTCATCAGGTATCATGTTACTTCACATTAAAGATGCACATTTTCCCCATAGGTTTTGTACACGTTTTAAAACGCTCCACTTTGGCACTTTCGTAAATTTGATCGACTATATACTTGGTACACACTTAGACCACTACCCATAGATGGTCCTAGAAGAAATTCGTCATCGTGGCATCATGAGGTGTCAGGTTACATCATTAGATGCATTATTTCCCTATTGGTTTTGTACACGTTTTTCTTCAAACTGAACTTCGGAAGTACAAGTCTGATTAGGTTAAAACTTGGTATGCATATTGACATGGATGTGTTATAGATGGAATTTGAAGTGACATCATCATCAAATGTCATGTGAAGTCCCTTAAAGGGGCATTTTATTCCTTTATAGGTCCAGAACTAAAATGTTCGATTCTCCATAGGTTTTGTACACGTTTTCCTTCAATTAGTACATTTTGGCACTTTCATAGATCTGATTGACTTTAGACTTGGCAGACACACATATCACCAGCCCCAGATGGTCTTAGAAGGTTGCTGTCATTTTGACGTCATCAGGTGTCATGTGAGGGCGCCCTAGCTTTGTATTCTTTGCAGCCCTGTAGCTTTGCATGTATAGGTCCGATTGCGTTGAAACTTTGCAAGCCCTCACATTGGGGTGTCTTTCATATGAAAATATAGGTGCCGTCATTGTGACATTATCGGTTCTCATGTGAGGGCGCCCTAACTTTACATGATATGCAGCCCCATATCTCTGCAAGTATGGGTCCGATTGGATTGAAACTTGGCATTCTCTCATATTGCGATCTGTTATACATGTATTTGATAATATAGCTGAAATCATCGTGATGTCCTTAGCTGTCATGTGAGGGCGCTCTCACTTTGCATCATTTCTAGCCTAATATCTCCACAATTACATGTATGCATCCCATTGGGTTGAAACTTTGCATTCACACAAACTTGGATTAGTTATACACCTGAATATAGGTGAAGTCAAGAGTACATCATCGGTCGTCATGTGAGGGCACCCTACCATTGCATCATTTGCCGCCCTATATCTTTGTAAGCATGGGTCCAATTGGGTTGAAACTTTCTTTGCCCTCATATTGGGAAGTGCTATGTGTGAAAATGTAAGTGGCGTCATCATCCCTTCCGTGGTCGTCATATGAGGGCGCCCTAACCTTGCATACTGGAATGTGGTATATGTGGAAAATATAGGTTAAGTCGTGATTACGTCATCAATTGTCTTGTGGGGCGCCCTAACAGTGCATCATTTCAGGCCCTTTATCTCTGCAAGTATTCGACCGATTGCGTTGAAATTTTACATGCACTAATTGAAGTCATCTTCTCATGTCCTTTTCACATAAAAAAGCCGAAACAGCTTGTGTTTGTCCACAAACACATCTCTAGTTTTCTTTTTTTTTCTTGGTATTCAGTATGTTCCATAGAGTTTGTGCACGTTTTTCTTCCACCAGTCGACTTTGGCACTTTTTAAAATCCGATCAATTTCAGACTTGGTACATACTTAGACCACCACCCACAGATGGTCCTAAAAGAAATTCGTGACCTTGACGTCATCAGGTGTCGGCTTACGTGACATTAAAGATGCATTTTTCCCCATATGTTTTGTACACGTTTTTAAACACTCCACTTTGGCCTCTTCGTAAATCCGATCGACCTCAGACTTGGTACATACTTAGACCACCACCCACAGATGGTCCTAGAAGAAATTCGTGACCGTGACGTCATCAGGTGTCGGGTTACGTGACATTAAAGATGCATTTTTTGTCCATTGGGTTTGTACACGTTCTTTTCTCCATAGGGTTTGTACACGTTCTTTTCTCCATAGGGTTTGTACACGTTCTTTTCTCCATAGGGTTTGTACACGTTCTTTTCTCCATAGGGTTTGTACACGTTCTTTTCTCCATAGGCATTGTGCACGTTGTTTTCTCTATAGGCTTTGTACCCATGGGGTCCGACAACTCGACCGGGATCCAACTTGACATTTTTACAGCGTGCGCGTGCATGCCTTGCCGCCCTACAGCTGGCCAGGTCTCCGCGCACTCTACGCGGCACATTCATTATGCCACAGATTTATGTGGCTTACGTAAATGTGACAAACTTGTAGTTGGGTATGTGAGTTGGGATAATCATGATTTACCAGAAGTTAACAACTTTAAAGAATTTCTTAAATGTTAATGTGGGATTTTCGGGGATTTGTTCAAGTGCGCCATATTAGGAACACGGGAAAGAATTCCATATAAGCCTCCACCTCTATTGGCCATGACAGGAAACGTCAAAGTATATTTAAAGAAATCTTGATTTTTTTCCCCTCCTAAATTTCCGTTTCTTCGTCAGATTTACAACTTTTGGTACTTTTCAAGTCATATCTAGGAAAATAACTGGAGTCCGTATATGGAATTCTTTCCAAGACGTTTTGTATTCTTGTCAGACCTCGCACACAACTAGCTGTGGCACTGTTAAAGTTGTTTGCTGCCCTCTATAGTGTTTTAAATGATCTACCTATAATGAAACGTTCGAGATTGTCAGGATTATATTTCGAGGGGCAAAATTACATACAATCTGAGGAATCAATGTGTGCAGTTGAAAGGAGACAGTCATGTGACAAATGCAGGGGGCGGGGATAAAAGGATATCATCAGAGAAGGACAAAACTGGATACCAAGTGATGATTTGGGCAGTCATATGTACACCTAGGCTGATAACGTTTTAAAAGAATATCAGAGGTGCTTAGTAAACTACATGTAAAGAATACAAAATTCACATAGAAGCACCCCCCCCCATTGCATAACCATGCCCATTGCCTACCATGTGGGGAAAAAATCATCATTGTTTTCAGTCAAGAAATGTGATATATAAGGGACACTTTTTATTTGGCTGAAATGTCTTTCCAGAGGATCTGAAATTCATTTTTAGAGGTCATGTGTCAATTCCTTCTGAAAAAGTACATGGAAATTAAAAGTATTTAAAGACATGTATGCCATAAAATGATTTGTAAAAAGTAATATATAAGCATACAGACACGAAAAGTGCAATTCACTTCAATTCATTTATTTTATTTGCATTTTACAATTTTAAAAAGAATTGTGATAGTAATTACCAATTTTAACCATTAATGTACACAGTTATAGTTGAACACATTTCTGATGCTACACATGTACTCTTTGGGTGAAGAAAGAAAAATGCACTGTAATGTGACAGAGTGATCAATTTTTAAGTGTAAAACACTAATTAGTTATATCTTCAAACATGAATTGTCAATTCAGATTGGTTGATCCATAGACGGTGTGATATACATGTACATTTAATAGCAATCGTACTGTGTATCAAGCTACCGTTCCCAAACGCAAAGAAAGGAGGACTGCGCACACATTGAACCACGTGGATTAAGGACGTCTGACATAAATCGACTTCACACACTTGGCGCACACGGCAAAAAATTGGAATCCTCACACAAAGGTTCTGGGTTCGATAGCCGCCGATGGTCACATCAATCTTTTTTATTCAAAGACAGAAAAAACACCGAAACAGCTCGGTGTTTGTTTACCTACAAACACAACGTCCGTCTAGTTTTTTAGCTGTTTCGGTGACACACCGAAACAGCTCTTGTTTTCGTTAAGATTTTTTTTTCTTTTTTCCTTTTTTTTTTTTTTTGTTTTAGCTGTTTCGGTGACTCACCGAAACAGCTCTTGTTTTCGTTAAGATTTTTTTTTTTTTTCTCCTTTTTCAGACTTTTTCTCCATAGGTTTAACACACGTTTTTTCCACCAGTCCACTTTGCCACTTTTTAAAATCCGATTGATTTCAGACTTGGTACATACTTAGACCACCATCCACAGATGGTCCTAGAAGAAATTCGTGATCGTGACGTCATCAGGTGTCAGGTTACGTTACATTAAAGATGTATTTTCCCCCATATGTTTTGTACACGTTTTAAAACACTCCGGTTCGGCATCTTCGATCTTCGTAAATCCGATTGACTTTAAATTTAATTCATACTTAGACCACCACCCACAGATGGTCCTAGACGAAATTCGTGATCGTGACGTCATCAGGTGTCCGGTTACGTCACATTAAAGATGCATTTTTGCCCATATGTTTTGTACACTTTTAAAACACTCCAGTTTGGCATCTTCTTAAATCCGATCGACTTTAAACTTAATTCATACTTAGACCACCACCCACAGATGGTCCTAGACAAAATTCGTGATCGTGACGTCATAAAGAGTCAGGTTACGTCACATTAAAGATGCATTTTGCCCCATAGGGTTTGTACACGTTTTAAAACGCTCCATTTCGGCACTTTCGTAAATTCGATCGACGTTGCACTTGGTACACACTTAGACAATCACCCACAGATGGTCCTAGAAGAAATTCGTGACCGTGACGTCATCGGGTGTCGGGTTACGTCACATTAAAGATGCATTTTCCCCATATGTTTTGTACACGTTTTAAAACACTCCACTTTGGCCTCTTCGTAAATCCGATCGACCTCAGACTTGGTACATACTTAGACCACCACCCACAGATGGTCCTAGAAGAAATTCGTGATCGTGACATCATCAGGTGTAAGGTTACTTTACATTAAAGATGCATTGTTCCCCATAGGTTTTGTACACGTTTTTCTTCAAATAATTCTTTGGCACTATACACCTGTATGTCTGATTGACTTTTCACTTGGCAGATGAAATTCGAAGTGACTTCATCAAGTGTTCATCACGTGCACAGAGTATTTCAAATATCCGAAACAGCTTGTGTTTGTCCACAAACACATTTCTAGTTTTTTGGGTTTTTTTTCCTTCTCCTTTTTCAGATTTTTTCTCCATAGGTTTAACACACGTTTCTTCCACCAATCCACTTTGCCACTTTTTTTAAATCCGATTGATTTCAGACGTGGTACATACTTAGACCACCACCCACAGATGGTCCTAGAAGAAATTTGTGATCGTGACGTCATCAGGTGTCAGGTTACGTCACATTAAAGATGTATTTTTGCCCATATGTTTTGTACACGTTTTAAAACACTCCAGTTTGACATCTTCGTAAATCTGATCAACTTTAAACTTAATTCATACTTAGACCACCACCCATAGATGGTCCTAGACGAAATTCGTGATCGTGACGTCATCAAGAGTCAGGTTACGTCACATTAAAGATGCATTTTGCCCCATAGGGTTTGTACACGTTTTAAAACGCTCCATTTTGGCACTTTTGTAAATTCGATCGACGTCAGAATTAGTACACACTTAGACTACCACCCACAGATGGTCCTTGAAGAAATTCGTGACCGTGACGTCATCAGGTGTCGGGTTACGTCACATTAAAGATGCATTTTTCCCCATATGTTTTGTACACGTTTTTAAACACTCCACTTTGGCCTCTTCGTAAATCCGATCGACCTCAGACTTGATACATACTTAGACCACCACCCGCAGATGGTTCTAGAAGAAATTTGTGATCCTGACGTCATCTGGTGCTGGGTTACGTCACATTAAAAATGCATTTTTCCCCATAGGGTTTGTACACGTTATAAAACACTCCACTTTGGCACTTTTGTAAATCCGATCGACGTCAGAATTAGTACACACTTAGACTACCACCCACAGATGGTCCTAGAAAAAATTTGTGATCGTGACGTCATCAGGTGTTGGGTTACGTCACATTCAAGATGCATTTTTCCCCATAGGGTTTGTACACGTTTTAAAACATTCTACTTTGGCACTTTTGTAAATCCGATCGACGTTAGACTTGGTACACACTTAGACTACCACCTACAGATGGTCCTAGAAGAAATTCGTGATCGTGACATCATCAGGTGTAAGGTTACTTCACATTAAAGATGCATTTTTCCCCATAGGGTTTGTACACGTTTTTCTTCAAATCATACTTTGGCACTATATGTCTGATTGACTTTTCACTTGGCAGATGACATTCGAAGTGACTTCATCAAGTGTTCATCACATGCACAGAGTATTTCAAATATCCGAAACAGCTTGTGTTTGTCCACAAACACATTTCTAGTTTTCTTTTCTCCTTTTTCAGACTTTTTCTCCATAGGTTTAACACACGTTTCTTCCACCAGTCCACTTTGCCACTTTTTCACTTTTTTTAAATCCGATTGATTTCAGACGTGGTACATACTTAGACCACCACCCACAGATGGTCCTAGAAGAAATTTGTGATCGTGACGTCATCAGGTGTCAGGTTACGTCACATTAAAGATGTATTTTTGCCCATATGTTTTGTACACGTTTTAAAACACTCCAGTTTGACATCTTCGTAAATCTGATCAACTTTAAACTTAATTCATACTTAGACCACCACCCATAGATGGTCCTAGACGAAATTTGTGACCGTGACGTCATCAGGTGTCGGGTTACGTCACATTAAAGATGCATTTTTCCCCATATGTTTTGTACACGTTTTAAAACGCTCCATTTTGGCACTTTCGTAAATCCGATCGACGTTACACTTGGTACACACTTAGACCACCACCCACAGATGGTCCTTGAAGAAATTCGTGACCGTGACGTCATCAGGTGTCGGGTTACGTCACATTAAAGATGCATTTTTCCCCATATGTTTTGTACACGTTTTTAAACACTCCACTTTGGCCTCTTCGTAAATCCGATCGACCTCAGACTTGATACATACTTAGACCACCACCCGCAGATGGTTCTAGAAGAAATTTGTGATCCTGACGTCATCTGGTGCTGGGTTACGTCACATTAAAAATGCATTTTTCCCCATAGGGTTTGTACACGTTATAAAACACTCCACTTTGGCACTTTTGTAAATCCGATCGACGTCAGAATTAGTACACACTTAGACTACCACCCACAGATGGTCCTAGAAAAAATTTGTGATCGTGACGTCATCAGGTGTTGGGTTACGTCACATTCAAGATGCATTTTTCCCCATAGGGTTTGTACACGTTTTAAAACATTCTACTTTGGCACTTTTGTAAATCCGATCGACGTTAGACTTGGTACACACTTAGACTACCACCTACAGATGGTCCTAGAAGAAATTCGTGATCGTGACATCATCAGGTGTAAGGTTACTTCACATTAAAGATGCATTTTTCCCCATAGGGTTTGTACACGTTTTTCTTCAAATCATACTTTGGCACTATATGTCTGATTGACTTTTCACTTGGCAGATGACATTCGAAGTGACTTCATCAAGTGTTCATCACATGCACAGAGTATTTCAAATATCCGAAACAGCTTGTGTTTGTCCACAAACACATTTCTAGTTTTCTTTTCTCCTTTTTCAGACTTTTTCTCCATAGGTTTAACACACGTTTCTTCCACCAGTCCACTTTTTCACTTTTTTTAAATCCGATCAATTTCAGACTTGGTACATACTTAGACCACCACCCACAGATGGTCCTAGAAGAAATTCGTGACCGTGACATTATTAGGTGTCATGTTACGTCACATTAAAGATGCATTTTTCCCCATAGGGTTTGTACACGTTTTAAAACATTCTACTTTGGCACTTTCGTAAATTTGATCGACGTTAGACTTGGTACAGACTTAGACTACCACCCACAGATGGTCCTAGAAGAAATTCGTGATCGTGACATCGTCAGGTGTAAGGTTACTTCACATTAAAGATGCATTTTTCCCCATAGGTTTTGTACACGTATTTCTTCAAATCATACTTTGGCACTATATGTCTGATTGACTTTTCACTTGGCAGATGACATTCGAAGTGACTTCATCAAGTGTTCATCACGTGCACAGAGTATTTCAAATATCCGAAACAGCTTGTGTTTGTCCACAAACACATTTCTAGTTTTTATTTGATTCTGCTGTAAGACATGTATTTATATGCTCTTATTTGGATAATCACATTTTGGTTTTGGTTGCATTCCCCTCGAGCGCTTTGCATCCTTTGGAAAAGGCGCTTTATAAATACGGTTATTATTATTATTATTATTATTATTATTATTATTTTAAAATTCGTCGATCGACCGTCGCATATAAAGGGTCGGACACAGTTGGCCGTCGGACACATTAGGTTGGACATTATAGGCTGTCGGACACATAAGTTGAACATAAACAGCCATCGGAAATGATGGATCGGACATAATCGACCGCCGGAGACATTGGTGCGGACAAAATTATTCGTCGGACATAATGGGTCAGAAATAATCGGCCATCGGATACAATGGGTCGGTCAAAATGGGTCAGACATAATCGGCCTTCGGACACAATGGGACGAACATAATCGAACGTCGGACGTAATGGGTCGGACAAAATCATTCGTCGGACATAAGAGGTCTGGCATAATCGGCCATCGGAAACAATGGGTCGGACATCATCGGTCGTCGGACATGCTGGGTCGGACATATTCATTCGTGGGACATGATGGGTTGGACATAATGGACCAAACGGACATAATGGGGCAAAAAAAGGCAAGAGACAATTTGGTAAAAAAAAAAAAAAAACTGAGGACAGTTTCAGTCAAAAGGATCCTAAAAGTGCATGGCGAGGACTGAAAACTATTACCGGCTGCGGACTAAAGACAAAAAGCATCGATCCACCGGATAACCCTAACGAATTTGTAAATGAACTAAATGTTTTCTTCAGTCGCTTTGACGTAACAGACTTTAGTTATGTCAACATGCAAATTGGAGAGGCGCTGAATGTAAAGGCAAATAACAACAATAGGCTGGAACTCAGTAGGCCGACTGTGGAAAATACTTCAAAGAAAGCAAAAACTAATAAAGCAAAAGGGTTTATGATCCAGACGGAGTCTCCGGTAAAAAACTGAAAACCTGCTGCAAAGAACTGTCTTCAGTGTTCCGCGATCGCTTGACTAGCATCAGATTCCAAAGCTGTGGAAATCGTCAATTGTTGTCCCAGTACCCGAAGTAGCCAAACCATCTGTCCTGAAAGATTACCGGCCAATTGCTCTCAAAGCTGCTGTGATGAAGTTTTTGATGGTCAGACCCACTGATCTCTATATAAAGACTGGATAGCTAATAAAGAGCCGCACAATGTACGAATTTGACTCCATATTATTGAGACCGGCTGGTGATCTACAAAGGACAAGTTGCCGTTTTTATAGACAGCGTGATTTCTTTTGTAACGTCGCGGTTCACTTGACTTATATTTTGACCACCACCACTGACCAAGGTTAACTACAATTTTTTTAACGTCGTGGTTACTAAAATACCGCAAATATCACTTTTTCGGCGTTTTGCAATGATAATCACTACGGAAATGTGTCCCTTTTAGAACATCATAATATGTGTACGTGACCAAAATGCGCGTCAACTGTTGATACAACGCGCGCGTATTTACGCGTAGAACGTTCGTATTATACGCGGCCATCTTCGTGAGACCGGGGGCGAATTGGTCAATTGCAAAGTCTTCTGTGTGAATGTTGTATGCATATCCGCTATCCAGTCTTTATATATATATATATATATATATAGTTCGTCCTTCGAAATTCGAAGATGACAGCCAACATCTCCATACTAGTTGGTGTTGTGTGTTCGCAGATGGCTAATAAGTCCAATTCTAGCTAGGAAGCTACAGTCCTACACTGGACACACTAGGTTGGGGGTGGGGGTGGACACGTAGGGAAGCATCTAGCTGACGAGATTTTCGTTGCTGTCGTTTCAGCTCAGCCTCCCTGATGCGACGGGCTTCGAAGCTTGATGCACCTTCGTGTGATAATCTTCTCCATGCCGTTCGATCATGGGCAAGTTCTTCCCAGCTGCTCACATTGAAGTTGCATTGCTTCATGGTTGCTTTAAGGCAATCCTTGTATCTCTTGAATTGACCACCAGCCGATCTTTTGCCTGTTGTTAGTTCACCGTAGAAGATCTTTTTGGGGAGTCGATCATCAGGCATCCGTACTACATGACCTGACCAGCGAAGTTGAGCTCTCATGATCAAAGCACCTACACTGGGCAATTCCGCTCGCTTGAGGACTTCAGTGTCTGGGACCTTGTCTTGCCATCTGATGCGCAAGATCTTACGCATGCAGGAAAGGTGGAAGTGGTTCAGCTTTCTGATGTGGCGGCTGTAGGTAGTCCAAGTTTCAGTGGTCAGACCCATTGATCTCCATATACACAGACTGGATAGGACATCGCGCCGTGTTTGTGCACGAATGCGCGGCCGAACAATGGCGGCGCGTTTACTGTCAGACGGGTAAACGCGCATTGTGCTTTCACTTTGTTTACTTTGGAAAATGGATTATTGAGTGAAATTTTTCTGACAGGAGGGAGTTCAAGCGCTCCTCCAAAACAAATCTTAAAAAAAAACTAACGGAACGATGAAGAGTTACCCTCAATCCCTCCAGACAGCTTTTCCACACTTTCTTGTCCACACTTTCTTGATTTCCACTTTCTTATTATGCATTTTCGAAATTCAAGAACCCCCCATTTCCTTTTCCTTTTTTTTTTTTTTTAAATCCCTCCTCCTCCCAAAAATGATTGTAAGTAAATTGCCAATTTATTTTTGGCACATTGGTCATTAGAGCACACAGAATTACTCCATCAATGAAATGATTATTGTATTAATAATATGCAGAAATTACATAATTTTTTAACTGAACACTCACACGAGAAATTGTATGGAGATTCATTCAAATGATTGATATATTTATTAAAAACCCGAACATAAACCAATTAGAATTAATCTAAAAGGTAAGAAAAAACCTTAATTTTACAAAGTAATCGGTAAAAACTTCTTCCCGTCCCTAGATTGATCAGGGAATGACATCGTTCACCTCTTGTGATATTGTGTGAAAGGAGATGAATCACAAACCAAAATAGTACTATTATACTAAGTTTGTAATTGTAAGTGTAATGGGAATCGTTTTTGTGAGCGAATATGACGGTGTATATGGCTATAGCTAGTAATCTTATATAACGGCGTTAACAACATAATTTCAAACCGTAAAAGTACTCATTGCTTTCTTCACCATACAAACTGTCAATAATGTGACAGTCATCTCGGGAGCTCATAAAAATACTTGCGTTGAACTCCACAACTTCTTTCCAAAACCAAAATCTCACAGCGACAT
Source organism: Patiria pectinifera (assembly GCA_029964075.1). Taxonomy (NCBI): domain Eukaryota; kingdom Metazoa; phylum Echinodermata; class Asteroidea; order Valvatida; family Asterinidae; genus Patiria; species Patiria pectinifera. Next base: position 20,184,170 of record CM057133.1, on the reverse strand, counting down.
TAACGATATTATAATTTGCCTTGTCGTTCCCATGTTCATATTCCTCCATGCCATGTTGTATCGGCCTCGTTAAAAAAAAAAAACTTACTTGCGAATAATTGTCCTATACTTCAACGCTCCTTACTTCCCGACTCCAGCAATCTAATGCTGCGCACACCTTGACTATACTCCTCGTCGATTTTGATAAATTTAGATCTCTGTTTCTTTTATTCTTTCACAAATGACAAAGAAACCCAACTTCATTTTTTAATCCTCCGTTCGAAAGTGTACACAATTCGAATGCGAATTTGTGTTCTTTACCCTTTTCAAAAAACGCGCGCGCGGACGCACGTTCGTACGCGATGTCCTATCCAGTCTGTGTATATGGAGATCAATGGTCAGACACCAGAGAGTAAGAATTGGCAGTTCACTCTCCGACATATATCTACACAAGTACTGTACCGCCACTAGGTTGTGTCGTGTCGCCAGTTCTGTTCTCGCTTTACACCAGTTACTATCTTTGCAACACTATAACTCGCTCTGTTGTGAAAAATGCTGGCGACACATCATTGACAGGCTTGATCCTTCAAGACGTTGAGTCTGATTACAGAACTGAAACAGAACAATTTGTTTAATGGTGCAATGACAATTTTCTTATGTTAAACGTATCCAAAACAAAAGAACTTATTTTTGACTTTCGTAAAAACAACATAATGCCAGTCATGTTAGTGTCGGGAGCCGCGAGGTGCGATCCGGGATGGTGGTTAGGGTTGCTCGCTACCGGGGGTGAAGAAAAACTTCTTCTCAGAACAGACTTCAATTTCAAAACAATGTATTTCCAGACTTGATTCATTGACGTGGAAGCATAAATAAAATACATCAAAACCCCTATAGAAAAAGTGAAGAATAACAAAGTTTGAGTAATCTTACTCACTATATTGTGAATTAAGATCAGAGGTGGCAGCAAGTCATGTTGTGCAAGTCCAAGTCAAGTCACAAGTCATTGTTTGCAAGTCCAAGTCAAGTCACAAGTCATTAGGTCCAGTCACAAGTCAAGTCACAAGTCATTAGGTCCAGTTACAAATCAAGTCACAAGTCATTTGGTCTAAACACAAGTCAAGTCACAAGTATCTTTGTCCAAGAACACGTCAAGTTGCACATTATTTTGTCCAGCTGTAATAAGCTAAAAGAACCTGGCGTCAACTTACGAGTTATTTTGAACATGCCTCCATAATTCCCCTTTTTCAATGTGTTGCAATTACTTTTCTTGTAGTTTATCACATATCTGTCGGATATTAGCCCTTTGTATACTTTAATAAATTTACTTAACATTGTAGAAATAAATGTTGAGATGACATGAAAAAAAAGACTTTGTATTTGTTACCATGGAGCTTTACATGCAGACATGCCCGATCTGGAATTAGGGAAAATATACATTCTGTCTAGGGCAGAGTTTCAAGTACTAGAGGCTAGAACTTATTTAGATTCAATAGCCATATGAAGCAAGAGTTTGTGCGCAGCCCAGAATGACCGGAAATCTATTCGCGGTTAAGCCCCCCCCCCCCGAAAAAATAGTCACAGCGCGAAATTGCTCGTTGTGTTTGGGCCATCAGTGACAGTGGATCCACATATTTTACAAACAGCAGACCTAGCGTCTGACTTGGGTTGGTAACAAGTCATCTTTTGCAATACCAAGTCAAGTCACAAGTCATTGTTTGCAAGTCCAAGTCAAGTCACAAGTCAAAGCTGGTATTTACAAGTCAAGTCACAAGTCACAAAAATGGGGACTCGAGTCCGACTCGAGTCGAGTCCAAGTCACATGACTCGAGTCAGCAACTCTGATTAAGATAAGTTCAAAACTTATTCCAAGTTATTTAAATCAATATAGCTCTTTTATAATAAAGATGCTTAGATATACAAAGCTGACATATGATGCATTTGTTTTTCCTTGCTTTAAATATAGTTTGACTCACCCAGTGCAGGAAAAAAATAAAACCTTGTTCCTGTGATTAAGCCCTCGTACTCTTTATAGAAGCCATAATAGGTTGAGGCCTAGTACTAGCAATGTATAACCGGTGAAGCCCTGTTAAGTTAACAAGCAAAGAAAAACTTGATAGGCTAATATTGAACCATGTAATAAGTTTTGTCTTAACATTAATTAACATTGGCAACTTAATGAGTCAAAACCGGAAAATGCGTTTACACGGAGTGTACTTTACCATTGTTTCGCGTGTAAAGTGCCTGCCGCACAATACGCGTCAAAACGGGTTTTGCGTATTCACGAAGTGAAACAAATGTCACGTGAAATGCACGACTCACTTCTGGCGTTTTCACGAAGTAGCGCTTACCCATTAGCTAATACACATGGTTAGCGTCACTTCGTGAAAACTCGAACACGGCGTAATCTGAATTTTGAGTTTTCACGAAGTGACGTTATTGTTAATTAGTTTGATAACTCATTGATAGTTATTTTGTTCAATACAAATCATGCATTAACGTGTCATTCAAGATCCCAGCTTTCAGACAATGTAACAAAATATGCATTTTAAGGCTAAAACGATATTCAGATCAACGTTTGAAAACATCGTCAACTTAAATCGCTTGTATCTCGAAACACACATTTTCCATTTTGCGGGGGTTAAGGTCAATAATTGGTCGGACATAATCGGCCGTCGGACATAATGGGTCGGACATAACCATCAAAATCTGTTATCGAACATAATTAACCAAATGGACATAATGGCCGTGAACACACATGCATTCGCCGTATTTAACATTTATTGCATTTTCAGTGTCAAACTAATTTAAAGTCATCGCATTCCGCCCAATACCGGTCATCCAATCTCATGTCAAATGGCAAGTTATTCTAATGAACTGTGAAAATGGTATTATTTTTTGCATTGCTCATCACTGGCACTTGTGATTTAGGACGTGGTTGTTTTGTGTTTGGACCTGTGATTTGACTTGTGTCGGAGTGATTTGAGTTGTGTCTTTCTCAAGTACACAAGAAGACTTAGGTATATCAATACCATTATCTTGCGCCCTGAATGTAAAACCGATATACGGAGATCTACTACCTAACCAAACAACTAACAGTTTTCATGGACTGTTTCTGTAGCTTCCCCTGACCGCCAGACTTACTCGGCCATTCAGAGTGACGACACAGGAATGCTACAGACAAAGATAGGTTCTCTTTGTCTCCAAGTTGAACAAGGAGATCTTGTAAAAGAAACAACCGATGCCATTGTCTTGAACTGCGATCAAGGATTGGATGTGAAAGGTAGGTGGACATACATTATTGTGCTGCTCAGCTGGCAAGCCAACATTTTTGACTGCCCACCTTCTTTGAAGTTAAAGACGGGAGACCTTTGTAACTCAGATCAAACATACACGAAATAATGTTTCCATCACTGGTGATAAAGACAGTTGTAGCAGGGTTTATGGTAAAGTAATTTAATTGTGAATAGTTTTGGCATTAGCACGCAATCAATGTGCATTACAGTTCTCACTTACAAAAGCCTGACGTAATGGTCATCACACACTGCCATTTTGCGGTCCAGCGTAGTCCATAGTCACAATGGTGTTAACTGTCTCATAAATGCTGACATTTATATATTGCATAGGTGAGGACAATCAGTAATTTGTGTACACAAGCAAGGTAATTATTGTTTGATTTTACACATATTCCATGTCAATAAAATTTCTTACTTTTCTTTAGTAGGATTGGCAAATTGAGAATCATATTTTTGAAGTTTTTTTTGTAAACATTAAATTCAACAATTGTCACAAAAAGTAATCTCCGCAGTTATTACTTAGTTTTCACACCTGTATTACCATTATATTACATAATAGTCTCCTGGAAGCACAGCCTACACATCCGTTTTCTTTGTGCACACCTTTTCGTGCCGAATCATCTAAATATTAACCCTATCTTTTTCATGTCAACAGACCCGAAGAAACAGATCTATTGTACTGCTGGTGGGCCACGTTATCAGTGCACCTCTATTTACAAGGTTGTTACTCCTCGAACCGCAGAAGAAACTAAGGACATTGTGTTAAAGACCTTACAGCAGGCAGAGGATCATACATATAAGTCAGTTGCGTTACCAGCTCTAGGTGCAGGTAATTATGAAAAGGTTTATATAAAGTGAAGGCACTTTGGAAAATAAGAAAGACCTTCACACGTGGATGCTGTAAACTTAACTTTATAGCCACTGATTTGTAATTTTGTTAATTGAAATATCGAAAATAATTCACACAATTCCTTCTCTGCTCAGGCAACGCTGGTCAGTCAGTGGCAGACTGTGCCCGTGCAATGTTAAAAGCTGTTGGTGAGTTTGCAGTAAGCAAGAAACCTCATCATCTCCGTCTGATCCGTCTGGTCATTTCCCAGCCAGCCATGGCCTCTGGATTTCAAAATGCTCTGATGAAAGTAGTTGGCACTTCGTTCAAAGAGCCAAAAGGCATGCTGTCTAAAGGCTTGGGTAAGTATCTTCTTACTTTTTACTTCATCTTGCACCAGAATCAAAAATAACTATCTCTGTACATACAATAAGTGCAGTGACCTCATGCCAGGTACATAAGTTGCCAGGAACTTAATCAACGTCAAATATCCCAACAAATAAAATAAAACACAGCATGACACATGTTTTACTGTTTTGTTAAGCTGCAACGCTAAAACGTCCGCATGAGCTGATGTCATGTACGGTAATACAGATAACCATTAAAAGGCAACTAGAGGTATTGGTTGTAAACGAACAACCAGGCAGCTGCTCCCATAATAGTATTGATACTCTTTTGAACTGCACAAAATGATTTAATGATTTGTCGATTTAAATTTTTAAATTTTAAATAATAATCTTGAAAATTGCACTTCAGGTAGCACCGGAATTATTGACACGTGACCTTGATATTTCAGCAAGTACATCTTCAGTAAACAAAATGCAAAGCGCTAAGAAATGATAGCACACCTTCCTAAATGTCAAGTTGTGGGTTATGGTGGCCGAAAAAAATGTGCTCATTAAATATTAATGACTTCATAACACAATTCAGTTTCTTATCTTTCAATGATGATTTATGCTATTATAAAGTATCAACCCCATCCGATTAATGGGGACGTCTCTTTAGTCCGACGTCCCATTGGCCCGACGACCCATTGGTCTGACGTCCCATTGGTCTGACGTCCCATTGGTCCGACGTCCCATTGGTCCGACGCTCCATTGGTCCGACGACCCATAGGATTGGGGTTAGGGTTAGGGCTAGGGTCATTCAACCTGAACCAGTGGAAGTACAAAGTATTATGTTTCATCGGACCAATGGGACGTTGGACCAATGGGATGTTGAACCGATGGGATGTCGGACCAATGGGATGTCGGACCATTGGGACGACAGACCAATGGGACGTCGGACTATCGAGACGTAACCCTATTGATAACACCATCCCTATTGGAAGCAGAACGGGTCGCGTGGCCTGGATTTTTTAGCAGACACACCTCCTGAGCAATATAACGCAATTTGCAAAGAGCTGGAATCTTACCTCATCGTATTTGTTAAGATATGGTGGTCAAACATTGCCTCCATAATTTATCGTCACATTACTTTAAAATGTAAATAAAACTGTAGACTGTTTCAAGATATGTAACGATTGAGGCCAAACATCTTGACGGATCGCAAGATTTAAGATATACCGGTACGATGACGTCACGGTGATGTCACACCAATTTTCGTCCCAGTCAATTTACCTACACAGTTTGATGTAAATCGCACCAACATTTTTTAGTTATAATACTGGTCAACATGGCACATAATTATGAATGATGTCACGGTGACGAAAGTATTCGGCACACATTTTCAGATGATTGTTATTTGATTAACTAAAGTTTCCAAAGTGTCTTGTAGAATGAAAACATTTACAAACCCATGGACAAAAGTAGAAAAAGAAGGAAAAAAGCTTAACGAAAACCAAAGTTGTAACCGATTCACATTGAAAACAGCTTTGGCCCCAACACACATAACAAAAACGGCTGGTAAAGAGCTTTCTTGGAAACAGGTATGGATTTCGTGGATGCCGTTGAAGAATAGTCCTTTGATGTGCCTCCGGTTTCGTGAAAACAGGTGGAAGAAATTAAATTTTGTTTGTATTTAAATCTGATGTGCGTGACTATCCACATTTTTGTTGACAGTGTTCATGAAATCTGCCTGGGCTTTTTTCCGTGGTACTGACACCGCCGATACTCCAACAGATGATGAAAGTTTCGAAGAAACCATCATTCTCAATATCTACGCCATGGACATGTCTTCAATTAAGAAAGCTGCTGAGAAGATCGATCAGTTCCAAAATGAGGAATATACCTCTGAGGTAGATAATACACTTTGTATGGCATATCTTTTGACCATTTTGAAATTTCCTTGGCAAGACCCTCAACAATCACTGAACTTCAGTATTGCAAAATAATAACAAAACAATTTAAGAAAATGGTTTTGTAAATTTTGGTTTTGGAGTAACAAACTAGCTTAGGGGTGCACACCGGTAAATAGGCCAAAATCCATCCGCCGAGTTCATGAATAAAAGTTATACCCTCAAAATATTCTATATATATTAGAGAGTTCTGAGCGCCGTAAAATTGGGCTTCCAATTCTGAGCATTTTGGATGCTATTGGGCTCGAAAGTGGCGCTAATTTGCCATGTTGTAGAGGGATCGTTTTTCAAGATGGCTACTTTTCCGCTTTGGGAAAAATAGGGGTCGTCTTTTTTGGGTGAGAATATCTCGAAAAGTCAATGGTCAACCCACCAAAAAATGAAAAGAAAACGAAAGATGACATGTTGATCATCATTTTTCTGTGCAGATTGAATACCTGTGAGAGTTCTGAGTATTTTTAAAAGAATTTTGAAGTATGGGCATTTAGCACTAGAGTCTATGGGAATTTATTTGCAGGGTTGCATCCTTAGGCCGAAAAAAGGCTACGGTTTCTGGTATGTGCGCACGTCGCCGTAGCCATCCTCATGGTAAAATTAAAACAAAACAAAAAATTCAATGTAAGATGATGTCTGAAAACCGACACACTCACTGGTTTGGCTGGAATCCTGCTGCTGCACAATATTAACGTGTTTATAACGTGGGGTTACGATCGAATATAAGCATTATGTGGCCTTTCATGGCTCCTATGTATTTTGCACGGAATAGTCGGGCACCATTTGCAGACAATGTTGTATTTTTTGTGATTGTGTGTGTGGAAGCAAGACGTGTGTGTGGAAGCGATTGTCGTGTACCTGGAACCCGTAAACACTTTTTAACTAGCGCAATATGTAAAGGGAACAGACTAATGACTAGCCTGGCAGCGATATTTGTTTACACAACTATCGGGGGTACTTTGTGCGCTTTCCTATGGAGCCATGGCTTTATTACCAGACTTGCGTTGAGAGTAGTATTATTCAACTTGGCGCGAATTTTGGATTATATTTCCCTTTAAAAAAAAAATCCTCCAGAGTCTCGAATCAGAAAATAAAAATAAATTTGCTGCTATACAATTAGTATCCGACTGAAAAATAACATTTCCAAGATAAAACATTGTTGGAAAAAAAGAAAGCAAAACATAGCAAGTGCAGAGCAAGGAATCGAACCTGGGATTCCTGATGACGAGCCAGCATGCCTAACCACTGCGCAACGACGGTGCTCGGCTAAATTGTGCATTTCATAAATTATATATGTTCACCCGTGAAAGCATACGCGCGCGCGTAGGTAAAAGATTACAGGATTGTAGTTAAAGATATAGAATAAAATTTTTATTTTCATCTGCAATATCATCCGACATTATTTTGAAGGAAAAAATAATAGGGGAAAAAAGAAAAAGCCGCGTTGTCGCACCACCTTTTGGGCAAGCTCCATACCAGAAACTGAAGCCTTTTTTCGCCTTATTGCATTTGCAGTGGCTTCAGCCAGTAGTCTGGTTCCGAGACCAAAATATTCTGACTATTCCTGATGAATCTTTGGTCAAGTCAACCTCGTCCCCAGTGCTTACTTTATTTCCTACCTCGTTTCCAATAGTAAGCCCTGGATAGGAAACTTTCTTCCTGTATCCTGATTCGATACCGCAATTTGCTAATGATGGATTTATATCGTGTAGTTGGTGTTAATTTGTCCAACGTGCATTACGTGTTTTCAAGATGGTTGTAATTATAACGTCCTCGCCTTCTCAAAAATACTCCTTTCCTTCCCAGTTTGCTCATATTAATATGAAATATACTGCAGTTTGGCTGGCCAGATTGTAACATTTTAAATTAAAAACTCCTTGAGTGCTTTTATAACTCAAGGAGCGACGAATTGATGCTGTTTTACCCCAGACACCGCATACAAAAACAAACTCTAATGTAACGCACATGCAGGCACTAGACTGCTCCTCATTTGCATACCTGTTCAAAAATCTTGCATATGCAAATGATCCAATATCAGGGTGAGAGAGCAGGTAGTGGCGGGCGCGTACTGCTTGACAACCTGGGTACGAGGTTGAGGTCAGGTAGTTTCACGTCACGTGACTGAAACGGGAGGAATTCCTCCTTTTTCCGAAAATGTCCGAAGTTTGCCGAGTTCATTTCGTCGACAAACGGATAGCGCCCGAGTATTTCCGAGTATAATATAGATTTAATTAACTGCTAATTGCTTTTCAAAATCTTCTTTAAAATGAGTTGATAATCAATATTCATTGCTTTCGTTAAGATAACTTGAAATTCAACGACGATTTTGTAAATTAAGTATACTCAGATCGTATCGGCGAACTGTTTGCTGCGTCATGTACTATTTTGAATTTGACGAGCGTTACCGAGATTTTCGAAAACTTGGTCTTCATTCGGCTCCGCCTACTAACAGTGCTATTTGGGTGCCTAATTTTAAAGATTCCAGATCAACATTAGTCAATGTTATCTTACAGAAATATCTGTCACCAAGTAATTCGGAGTTGAAGTTCTCATTTGCCGAGTCGCGGGCGAGCCCACACGTGCATAATACATAGGCCTACGGTAATTAATATTCAACGTAGCGTACGTAAAGTAATGTATATGCAACGCAGTATTATGAGGTATATGCAGTTGTATTATGTCATTGTTACTACAATGCAATACAGGAGGATTTCTGTTAATCGTCTTCACCCATCATAATTATACCTCTCTAAAAAGACAACTTTAAGGACCTAGTCACGTGCCAGAGTAAACCTAGCCATGCCACACTTCGCTGCTAATACAGTGCAAATAACAGAAATGAGATTTGCGCTGCAAATGAGAGTTGTGCGCATAAAAAAATGTCTGTTGTCCATTTTTTTTCTCACCAAAGACGCATCTCAATTGCACATGCCTGGCTTGGCCCACTCTAAGAAATTGACCTTCAGAAGTCCCACCGATAATCACTGAGTGACCAATACTCGCGGATAAACTGGGAGGTGATGCATGGCTTTTTTGTATTATATTACAATGTATACCACTTATGCTTATTTATATTTCAACGGAAAGGTTCTGCTCTTGTTTCCTCAACCAACTTCAAAATCACCAAAAATAATTATCTACAAGTTATAAAACACAGTACCCGATGCTTCCCGGTGTCTCTTAATCTTTGGAACTCGAGGTAGTTTCCGGTTCCAGTGATCACAGACGCTTGTGATGGTCCGTAAAGTCTGCCGCTGCGGTCCGGCCCTACCTTTTAAAGTCACAGGTTACACTATACTTTCAAATCCAAAACTCTAAAATTACCCTCCAAATTACATTCCTACTGTTTTCAGTACAATTTAAAATTGTAACATTTTTCCAAAGTCTCAATAACCAAAACTTGTATAAAGCAGCACTATCAGAATATTTTCTTTGCAGATCCACACAATTTTTTTCATGTGATAATTACACTTGTAGTTGATAAGGGATGAGTGGAGGGCCGCGATCAAGTCCCGAGTTGGTGTAGGCTCAGGCAGCACCCTCGCATCGCATCGCATCGCATTTTAAATCTCAACAATGTATATCAAATTGCTTGTTTTTCTACATACAAATGTACCGAGTTTCCATTTTAAGGTTTATTGATCAAATTCAAAATAATGCAATAAACTAACAGTAACGTGGGTGATTCCTAACTTGTCCCCAACAAACAAGGTTTCATTGCGACTTGGCTGAGAATAGCTAAAGCTTAAAATATAGTAATGCCTTAGGCTGGATGAGCCCTCCCCTTGGCTTCTTCGTATCAGTTATTTCCAGTGGCGGAAATCTGTGCCAGCGAGTTGGGGGGATGGGGGATGACAAAAAATCAAAAAATTGCCCGGCCGTGGAAATTCGAAAAGACACCAGATTAAACAAGTGGGCGCTCTTCAGGATAAAGATGAATATTAATAATGTATACTCCCGCTTAAATCAAAACGGCGCATTTTAAAAGCTTTTGTGCCTTGTTTTCCCACTTTTTCAGTTTAATTGAAAACATTTTTGTTGATGGGATGTTCGAAAAATACCTTGAAATCCGAAAAATACCTCGAAATCCGCATTTTTTTCTCATGACGAAAATGTTTGGGGATGATTCATTACTCATCCCCTCTGGTCAAAAAGTTGGGGAGGGGGATAAATTCTCCCGATCCCCCACCCCCGAATTTTACGCCCCTGGTAATTTCACACCAAATATATTTCAAAATTATCGGTATCTCGTCTTAAAATCTGCTCGTAGATAAATATTTAAGCAATGCTGCACACTATGGTCCAATACCTTGGTTGGATGTGGCAGCCCGAAAAAGAAAGGGATATTGTTTTTCTTAAGTAAACATTTAACCGAGCTCAGAAATGTTGGGCCACTTAAAAAGAATGCGTGTTTGTCATTTTAAAGAGTCATTTCGATATAAACTAAAATATCACTTAGTGATACTCACTAATATTTCGACGTCAAAAATTACCACTTTCACAATGGTGACTTTGAGCGCATGAAGCAGTTCTGCACGCAACCATTGCTTTCTGACATCAGTCGCAAGTGTTGGGCCACCAAGAACTTGCTTAGCTTACACACTGGTCCCCGCCAAACAAAGATGAAAACTGGAATGGTATAAGGACAGGGGTTCCCTGTCCACATACCATTCAAGTCATCATCTTTATTTGGCGTGATTGGCGGGAACCATTGTGTAAGCTTCGCAAGATCTCGTTTCTTTTTTTTTGTTCGTTTCTTAATTACAAGTGAACTTTGATGACTTTATGGTGCAAGTTTGGACTATTTTGATCGCGCAAATAAAAGTATGCGGTGCTAAAAACCTCGTTTTCAAAAACATCCAAAGTGAACAACTCAGTTCGGTTCAGTTCGCCTAGGTTTTGTCGGAAGGGCTCTTGGGTTGAGTTTGAGAATTTGACTGCTGCACCACTCTACTTTCGGGCCTTTGTATACTTGTAACGCATTTCTAGTATTCTGTTCCGTCACAGGATTTACCCGATGAAGATGGAATGATAGACAAGATGAACGATAAACACAGAGCTGAAGTCACAGCCATTGAGAAGAAGTGTAAGGTATGTATTCATCGTTTCGTACTCATTATATATTATAAATATAGCGTTGTTCTGTGCTTGGCGTACCAATAGAGTATTATTACTACACAGGAGCGGATCTAGAAAACAATTGTTTGTATTTTTAGAGAGGCAAAATACATTTGGTTCCCCGAAAATGTAATATAAAAGCAAGGGAGGGGGAATGGGGCACTAGGACTGTTCTTGGCATTGTTGCATGGTAGCGCAATTTTAATACTGTCCACCGGGAATCTCATTTGGTGGTGTGCTCAATCATTGCGGTTGTCAGTTGTTTCTGCGACTTACAAACAAAACAAAACACACAAATAAAAATTGGGGGTCTGCGACTTACAAACAAAAAAATAAAAACACAAAAACAAAAGTGGGGGGGGGGGGTGGGGATGGAGGGTTAATGCCCAATTTGATCTACCCTCGTCTGATCCCTGATTTTGAAGGAAAGTTTTTGATAAATAATGCTGTGAGTAGGCCTTCATATACCTGTCGTGATAGCATGTCCGTAAGCATTTAATGAGATAAGATAATAAAGGATTTTGATGAGAGTAATGGACCAGCGCTGTCAGCAGTTTCAGGTAGCACTGACATATCCAGCACAATTTGTCTTGAATTGGGAGGAAACACTTCTGTAGGAACTCAAATGTTGCCTAACTGTGTGATACAAATTTTGAAATAAAGAAACAAAAATTAATTACTATCAATCAAAGAGCGCATTTTTTTGACCGTTACTAAAGCTTTCCTTAATTGTTCACCCCACATTTCTCCGGAGGTGTTAATATTGTAATTATTTGTATGTTTGAAAACGTCATACCAAGGAAGCATTTATCTGACATTCATAAATTCTTGAGAAAGTTCTTGAAACAACAGATACGTGGTAGAGGTTTTTCTGTAGATATCGCTTAGCACAGTATCCTGAGGTTGAATAACTGTTCTGTTGAGCTGCGACCTGCTCTGAAGCTGGCCTGATCCTCTGAAGCCGGCTTCGGTCTGTTTAGCAAGATTTTCAATATGACTTTCCTTGAGTGACTTATAAGGCTGACTGTGTGGTAATTTTGACAATGTTGAAAATTGCCTTTCTTGAGGAGAGTAAAGATCAGTGACTACGTCTGCCAGATCGTGTTGCAGATATTTGTAAGGGCAGTAATTACCGCCTCTCCCCCTGATTGGACCAACACTGCTGGAACGTTGTCCACTCCTGCTGACTTCCATTTTTTTCAGCGATTTCACCGCTGCCTCCACTTCTTCACGAAGGATGGGGTAGTTATCGGTGTTGTTTGCTGAATGAACGTTCAGTACCTCTGTGGCTCTGTGGGTGTATGGCTTTGAGCAGTGTTCTGTCCATTTCTTTAGAATGTCGTGTTCTTGAGGGAGACAGTTTCCAGCTTTATCGTGGTGACTCGCCCTTGCTTTGTGCTTGTCGGGTCTCTCACAAGTTGTTATTTCATTTTTCATTTCATTTACTATTTCTCAGGTAAAAACACAAACATAGACACAGAATACAGAACAAAGATTTAAGGTAATACGCTAGTGTAACAAAAACTAAATAACAAACAAAAATCACTACTGATAATACCCCTGAAGGATTGCCAAAAGCGAACTTAACCACTATCCGTGGCTCTCCCTAAAAATGCCGTCAAGCACGTAGAAAACAAAAACATGCATGTACATTATTAAATACCCAATCCTCGAAAAAAGTATTGATGTTAGGAAACCAAAAAAAAAAACACATTAAGACCAAGACAATGCAAGAGTGGAATATCAAATATACGATGCAAACGCTTGGCGACAGATATGACACTTGACAAGTAGAACAACAAATTAGTTTACAAATAAAAAGACTATATAAATTGAATTTAATTTTTTTTAAATCAATTGAGACATTCCACAGGCTAGTCCACAGCCACAAGGATAAAGTTGCAATATTGTTTCATTTAACCTTCTTTCTCTCCCAGCACAAGGTTTCAATAAACGCTTTTTTTTTCTTCAATTTGATCACTGAGTTTATCATTTTGGTTTTGGGTGTTTTGTTGATTTTTTTTTTGGGGGGGGTGCTTTTTTTCTTTTTCTTTTTTGCTTCTTCTTTTTTTCCTTCTTTTTGTAGGACACTTGAGGTGAAGGCAGCTTGATATTTTCTTATATAATGCTTCCTCACCCAAAATAATATGAGACCTAAAACATTTTTAATAAAAACTCTATGCAATTTGCATTAGTGTATCTCGTGAACCCGGGGTCAAGAAATGCTTCCTTTACTTAGCGAATTTGTAAAAAGACGATAATCCAAAAACAACCATGCCTTGGACAGCTGTCGGTAATGCCTACCATAATCTAAAAAAATCTTTATGAAAAAGAAAATGATCAGCAGCGTTACACCTGGTTCTTTGATGGTGAACCATCACAACATCAGTGTGTTAAGCATCAGTGTGTTATGCAAACATTTAAAACAAACACAATTGAAGGAAAATGGAATCTGTTGTTGAATAGGGTAAACCTAAGTTAAACACACCTTTACTCGCTTTCGTATTCGGGGTTAAAAGACGCCCTTTTCGGAAGACCTAAACAAAAACGGGTAAAACGTCACAGTACCCTCTCCAATGTATCCTGCTGAATAGTGAGAGCAGGGCACCATACTGGAGCTGCATACTGACGTTAAAGTCTACTAAATTAATAGAACAATCTATTTTATTTTTCCAACTTTTCCAAGTTAATTTTTCCAACTTAATCCCTGGAAACAAGAACAGACCATTGAGGCACACATCCCAATCAGAAACTCAGCTCATAAATTGAACCCTATGAGACCTATCAGTTAGATGATAAACCTATCAGTGAGATGAAGACTTGAACTTCGGGTGGCATGGGTGGCTTGTGTGGCTTGTGCGTAAAGCGCTCGCCTCTCACCAAGGTGACCACTGTTCGAATCCTGGCCGCGGTAGAGTTGTGCGTTGGTTCTCTCCTGTGCCACGTGGGTTTTTTTTCCGGGCCCTCCGGTTTTCCTCCCTCCTGAAAAATCAAACACTTTCGATCTCAGGCTGTGCCCCGTGGTCATACATGGGTCGATGTGGACGGCAGCCATAGGCGCCTTTACGTGCCAGCGGCCCGACCAAGTTGTGGCCGCGTCCTTCGCAATTCAGCATACCAGCTGCGAGTAATGATGATTAGCCTCCCAAATTATTATTATTATTATTATCAAGTGGTAGTGAGAACTGTAGGGTCCCTGGATATACGAGTCTACGATTGGCTTTGGAAACAATGCTGTTAACGTACATTTTTCCAACTTAATCCCTGGAAACAATAATACCGATATAGTTATAGTAAACCACACACTTTCCAGGACATGTTTAGCAGGTTTACAACTGGCCAAAGTAAGAATTTCTGAGCAGGTCACCGATAAGTTTAAATTTATTAGAATTGAAAGTCATATGGTTGAGGTTTCATCACCAGGAGTTGATTTTGTACGGGACAGTATCATCGGCGTACTGTTTAAGATTAGACTGAGCACAAAATGGCAGATCAAAAGCAAAAATGTTAAGCACTAAAGGCCAAAGAACAGGTCCTTGAGGCACACACCCAAATCAGAAACTGAACTCATAAATTGAACCCTATGAGACCTATCAGTTAGATGATAGACCGACCTATCAGTGAGATGAAGACTTTAACCAATTCAGCATCGATCCACAAATACCATACTTATGTAATTTATGCGAGAGAACTCGGTGACCCACACAATCAAAAGACTTTTGCAGTGGCGTAGCAAGGTCAAATGTAGACACCTTTCTTTTTTCGCCGGACACTTGGCCTCAGTGAAATCAAAAGTCAAATAGGGGGCTGTCGATGGGGGCGCTGTTCAAAAGCGACAATTGTGCACACTAGCGGACAAAATACGGTGCTTTTAAGGGCGATATATGCACGAAATAAAAATAAAGGCACCTGTAATGGCCGATGGTATTAAAAAGGGCACGACTTAATATTCAAAAGGGCACTTGTTCAGAAAAAAAGCGCACTTTTTACAAATACTGGGGGGGGGGGGGGGGGTTAAGCGCTGGTAAGAACAAGAGGGCATTTGAATAGAAAAGGGTAGTCTTTACAAAATATTTTTGGGGGGGAAGAAATACCCCCTTACCCCCCGCTGTCTACGCCTATGTTCTGTCTGAAAAGAATAAAGAAAACGAGGTGGTTTAAGAGCATCAAGGGCATGAATACAGGGTTGTCAATTGCGTAACGCAAGAACGTTTTGGTACAAAAAAAAACATGTTGCCTAGGTGAGATTATTCCCCATCTGTACATGTTGTTAACCAGGCGTTTAGAAACGATTCTTTCGAGTGTTTTTTTCAACAACAGAACAAAGTAAAATTGGTCTGTAGGACATAACATGAGTATCACCAGACCTGAACTGTAACGATCTGCATTCTTACTACATGTATTATTTGTTGTAGGTTTTCCTAAATATCGTTGCACTGTTCTTCTATCCAATTCTCATTTGCTTTCTTCGTGCCCTTTTTTGCCTTTCTGATTAACTGTCTTGTAACTGTTGTGCCTCTTCTACTTCGTTTTTCTTTTTCTTCAGCTCTCTCCCTCTATCACACAGATCTATTATATCAGCTGTGACCCAGGGTTTCTTGACGGGGCGATGTTTGCCAAGGATCTCACTGGCAGTCTCGGTCACTGCTGTGTTGAAGGGGTCAATGAACGTATCCCTGTCTGTGTCATCCGCATTAGCATCCGAGATGATGAGTTGTGCAAAATGTCCCACCTATCATTGCTTGGAAGTCTTGGAAGTCGGAAGGTAATCAACACTGGATCATGGTCACTTCCTTTGTCCGCTTCTGGGAAGCTTCGTGTGTCGGCCATGCTCACAATTGACTGTTAGCATCTCTTTACCACGATGAAGTCGATCTGATGGTGGTGATCGCCGCTTGGGCTGTGCCATGTCCATCTTCCGGATGCTCTATCATTTGCAAATGTGTTCGTCATCACGAGATCGTTTAAGTGGCAAATTCCGGGAGTCTCGATCCTCTTCCGTTGGTCTCTCCATTGCAATATTGTCCACATGTGCCTCTCCAGTTCTTGCAAGCATCCACCCTTACCTTGGCAATCCAGTCGCCATGAACAACTAGAATTTCTTCCTTCCATTCTTTCTTCTTGATTCAAGACTTTTTGTCCGCACATAAACATCTTAATCCAGTGCGTAGCAAGTTGCCTGCACATGTACAGGTATACACAGACTTGTTACACCAGCGGCGGCGGAACGGTTTTGAAACTGGGGGTCACCAAAAGGGGCACTTGCTTCATCCGTGCTGAAATGTCGACACGTTTTTCTTCACCGGACACTTGGCCTTCGTAAAACCAAATAGTTGGAGGGGGGGGGGGGCGGGTACCATCTTCCAAGATTACATGTACGCATTGTGTCGCCTAGCTTATCACGAAAGCATCATAGGATTGGGTTAATTCTGTTTGTAAAGTGTGCCTGAAAATAGAGGTAAGAAAAGAAGGACTTTAATTTTTAAGAAATGGTATGGTGTTCCAGATTTCTTTTCTTCAAACCAAATATTAACTCAATTTTCTGCCATTTTTAATGTGATAATTGTCTTTAAAACTGTCTATAGGTGAAGATACAGTGCAGTGGCAATGGAGATGCAAAATCTGTCCAGGTTCAGGGTTGTACCGTCAACGTCAAAGATGCCTGCCTGAAGATTCATAAACTTTTCAGCAGAATGCAGAAAGATGTGCAACAAAGGGAATCCCTTTCTAAAGAAGTTAGTCAAGACAATTAAGCCTGTGATTAAGCCATTGTTTAAAACAACTTTCACTTAAACACTTGATATCAATGGGTTTAAAATATATTACTCTTTGGTTATGAATTATAATTAAATGAAAAGTGTAATGAGACTTAACTAGGGTGTAATTTCTATGTACATCAAAATGTGAATAGGAAGGGATGAATCATTTCACCATTTGGAAGGGTTCATTGACCTCTTCAAATGCAAGGAATTGTCACCTTTTTGTCAAAGTCAAAATATGTCCATCGATCTAAGCCCGCCGCACACGAAAGCTATTCGCGCTGAGCAAAAAGTCGTCCGAGGCAATGGGCGTTGGCAGGATTTTTTTCTAGAGGGGGCAACACGCATTCCCGCCCCCAACATCCCTGTACTTTTCCAGCATATTCTCGATTTAACATTTCGTCACCGACACCACGAAGTAATACAGTCTACCGTGTTCAACCATATTTTTTCGATTTTCAGTTTTTTGGACTTTTAAACATTATTCATCAAGGCCTACCATTGCACGAAGTTTCAAAGCTTCAAGAGCTTTTCTTTAATAATTACGCTAAGTATCCATGGCAACTTTTGCGCAAAAGTGACAATTTTCGTTTTCACGAAGTAACACTCAAGTTCTATTTCCCATTGCAATGCATGGCGCACACTCTGCTCATATTTGAGCAAAAACGTTTTCACGAAGTAACACTCTTCTTGTAATAAGTTGTATGAGCGCGCGCGCGCTGACCTGAGGTTGTACTTTCCTCGTGCTGTATACATTGAAGAGTGTTACTTCGTGAAAACGAAAATGTACAGTTTCGCAGCTTTTCCGGTTTCACGAACTAACACTCATCTTTTTTTTCATATTTCTTGTTTATTTAATACACAAACGGGTGAAAAACAGCAGATTTAATGAATTCAACTCATCAAGTGTCCACAACGAGAAACCCAACTGAAAATACTCTGTCGTTTTGACGCAAAGTGTTGTTTTAGAAGGCGTTCAACTTTAGATGCCGTTTTCTCCGATTGCTAGTTTTTACCGGTATGTACATGAGTGTTACTTTGTGGTGTCGGTGACGATTTTTTTCGACGGTGGGTAGGGACATTTGCCCCTCTCCCAACCCTTTAAATTAACCCGCAATATGACTTCGCACCTGTTTTTTTCTCTTTTTTTCCCTCCTTGTTTTTTTGTTTTTGTTTGTGGCTTTTTCAGGGGTTACTCCCCCCACACGTTCACACGACGCCCATGTTCAAGGCCGTTTGCTCAGCACGTAGATCACCAAATATGGCCGTGTGCCGTGAATTTTGCTGAGTTTTCCGCCTCCGAGACATTTTTGTTTCTTTCGCCTCGCGAGGCAAAAAACTCACAGTGTGCGGTGAACGTGCGCTGCGTGCTGAGCTAAAAAGATTACCTAGCCAATAAGATGACGTACTCTGTACGCGTGATTTTAATATATTTTTGTGCAAAGCTTCTAAAGCCTGCTGGCGTTTGTCCCCATTTTTTTTTTCAAATCGCACGACCGAATTAAAAGAATAATGTGCTTTTCTTAGGCTAGTTAATCTTCGCCTAGTGAGACGAAAGAAAAAAATCAAGTAGGATAGATATTTGCCTTATGGCTTCGCGAGGCAGAAAACTCTGCAAAATTTTACCGCACACGGGGATATTTTGTGAGCTACGTGCTGAGCAAACGGCCTCATATGACTTTATGCCCAGCAGGCATCTCTCGTGTGCGGTGTTCTGTATTGAAGCAATTTTAGTGTTGTATTGTTTTCTGTATTTCTAATGGCTAACCTGAAAGGTGCAATGGAAGTACAGCACACCACATGGCATGATAGCATATGATCCTGAAGTGAATTTTATCATTGAGGAGGCCTTTAAGAACAACCTTTCCTCGGTAAGCCTTGAACTTGACGGTGAAGATGTGATTATCTACTTCCAAACCATGCGGGAGGAATCGGATTCTTCAATCCTTGATGTCCAACGAATTGACCTGAAGAATGGTTTGTATATGGAAACTTGTGTATATTATACTATTGTAATTATTTTGATTAGGGTAAAAAAAACTTGGTTTTTTTCTCTTTATCTCTCTCAAGGATCATCGCTTTAAAGACCTTAAACACAGAGGGGGCCTGAACGAATCTAAATTTCGAAACTATTTTGTGTTCATTAAGTTAAAATAAAGAGTCGACCTTGGTGGCTCACACACCTTGTCAGTTAAGTCTTTGATTCATCTTGGGTTTGACTTACTCTTTTCTATCCCATGAGTGATGTAGGAAAGTACACACTAGACCGAGCAGGTTCATTGTTTTGATTCCGGCATCTTTACCTTTCTCAGCCCCTTCATTTGAAGTGCCGAGCAACTGGATACCTATGAAGGATAACCACCTAAAAGTGGCACCACTTGTTGCAGGCACACCAGAATACACGACTGTGGAGAGAAAATTTCAAGCAGCTGGGGGACGTCATCAAATTAAAGAGGTAGCAATTACTTGTTATTTGCTGTAGATTTTCACCGTGACAAACCTTTTGATGGATAAACAATTTTTTTTCAGTATCTGTTGTTTCTTACAATTTCTCTGCAAATTTACAATTTCTTATTGCTAAAGTACTCAGCTAAAAATACTTTGCGTCTATAATTCATTCGTTCGTTCGTTCGTTCGTTCGTTCGCTCGTTCGTTCTTTCCTTCGTTTGTTCGTTCGTTCGTTCGTTCGTTCGTTCGTTCGTTCGTTCGTTCGTTCGTTCGTTCGTTCGTTCGTTCGTTCGTTCGTTCGATCGTTCGTTCGTTCGTTCGTTCGTTCGTTCGTTCGTTCGTATTGTATAACAGGAAGGTCAATCACAAGAACGACAGAAGATGTGAGCCCTTTTACATGTAAATGTCACAAAGATTAAGTACTGTTAAAAGAAATGCTGTTTTGCCCACGATGTGTGTACACTTCCGTTTTCCATCACAGATACACAGAATTCAGAACAAAGGCTTGATGATGCAGTACCAAGCATGTAAGGCAGCGATGGTGGATCGTCTTGGTCGTGCTGACATCGAAGAGTCGTTGTTCCATGGTACTGATGAGAAAACGTGCGATAACATCAACAACTTTGGTTTCAATCGCAGCTTCTGTGGAAAGAATGGTAAGAATATATGTATGTGAATGAAATAATTCATTTATTTTGAATGAAATAATTCATTTATTTTAGCTAATTAGGCAAGAAATCTGTTGATGTTTGATGGTTTGGCCAATTGATACTTCCTCATGAACTTCATTGACATGTTGTCTTTAAAATGGAATTCTATAGGTTGCTATGGGTATCAAAGAAAAAATATAACAGGTATTAGAATGAATAAATTTAACAAAAGTTAAGGTTCTGGACAATTGCTGGTGCTTCACTTGTCTAACCTCGCATCAAGTTCAATTGAAACTATTATAAGGTAATACTTAATAATACATGTTTTGTTGTGCATGGAATGGGAAGAAGGATTGCCTTTAGATTGCTATTTTTTGGATATTTAACTGCTTCTAATGATTTAAGGATTATCTGTTTGACTTTTTGAATGCATTAAGTACTTCCTTGATTAACTTTTTCAGATTGTAAAATTACTGTCGAACATTGGGTGTTTGCCAACTATTGAGCATAATTGAACAAAATGTGTGTGTACACGAGCGGGTTTTTTTTTCACGTATACGAGAGCACAAGATTTATTGTACTGCTCATGAGTTGTTTGTCGACCCTGGTCATTTTTTTTTTTACATAATTGAAAAGAGCACAATCTCAGCATTACTTCTGTGAGAACTGCATGCTGGTGCGATTTTAAGCTTAAAAATTATGAAGTATGAACACCTAGAGATGTGATGAAGTGATGTGATGAAGTGGTCATATTCTGGCCTGAATCTCCAAATGAAAGTTCCCGAAAAACGACTCAGTTAGCTGGATTGCATCACATTTTTTTGCGTCTTATTTCACTCTCAGACGTTTCGTATTATTCTTCTAATGTAGTTTAAAGTCTCTCAATGTGGAAATAAACAGTTGTCACTTGGTGATGGTAAAATAAAAGGGCGTTGTATTCTAATGACTGTGGCGGCACTTGTATGATTCAAATAAATTGATTTGCCCTTGTTTTTTTTATCAGCCACCTACTTTGGTAATGGAACCTATTTTGCCGTGGAAGCCGATTACTCTGCACAGCAAAAGTACGCACAGCCTGACGCACATGGTTTACAGTACATGTACCTAGCAAAGGTTCTGGTCGGAGATTACACTAAAGGCTGTCAGGGAATGAAAACTCCTCCTAACAAACCAAATTCCAACCAGCAGTATGACAGTGCAGTGAACGATGAAAACAAGCCAGGCATCTATGTTATTTTTCACGATACAAAATCCTATCCAGAATACCTCATCAAATTCCAGTAAGCCAGTCATAAATGTTTCAGACGGTAGATGTTTTCATTCTATAGTATGATTAAAAACCTTCAGTCCATTTGAAGATAAAAAATAAAAGGCACGTAAGGGCAAATCTGAAATGAGTGATATTATGAAGATGATAATGATCAGTACAAATAGTGGTTCTATAATATCCATTTCTTTATTGTATGTTATTGTTTACACACATGAGGGCCAAAGCCATGAGTTGATTTATGTCTATATATCAAATAACTCAATTCAATTCAATAATAATTTATTATAATATGGTGACCGTTAGCGACGCAAGGCCGAATTGTTTTTGGATTTACATTAAAAGACAATATAAGACGTCATGAGACAAACTATTATAACTAAAATGGTTTTTAAACATCATGCATAAAAAAAAACAGTTTAAAAAGTATATGTATATATGCATTTAAATATATAAAATGAAATAAGAAAAATCTTTTAAAAGAGTAGTGAGATGAGCAATAATGGAGCTAAGATGAAAATGAAAAGGAACGAACATAAAACAATGTGGTTAAAAAAAATAAGCCATCTAACTTTTGAAGGGAAAGACTTCGAATAATAAAGAGAGAATTTCGAATTGAAAAAAAGTTATTACCAAAAATAACTGACATACAAGATAACTATGGACAGGATCTGATCAGGAAAAACAAATATGTAGGCTATGTATATTTAGACTGGGAAATAGACTTTCAAAAGTGTGAAAATAATGAAATTTAGAGTAAAATGTAATGAAAAGAGTCGAAAAACAATGTGGAAGAAAAATGTATATATATAAAAAAATATATAAATTTCAAAAGAGTAGGTAAGCAAAGCTGGACACAAATTTTTGCACAAAATGTCCACATTTGAAATAGTAAGAACACGTGAAACTTTTATAGGTGTTTGCTTTATGCTAGTGTTTAAACATCTGATTGAATTGTCAATCAATCATGGCTGAACAATAGTGTATGATAAAGACTAAAATTGATCCTTCTATTGTTCTTGTATTCATATCTGAAGCAATACACTAGGTGAAGTTTCACCAAGGAGTTATTCATAAATAAAGTGTAATCAGTGCTGTGCAAAACGCCAAAATATGAAAACATTTACTAAGATGTTTTGCAGCCCGTTTAGGGTGAAAAAAAAAACATGAAGGGCAAACCTGATATAAAAATAGTACCCCTTTGGTGAAACCGCTTCGGCAGTACAATTTAAGGGATATTATGAAGATGATACGCTTACTAAATTGAAATAGTGCTTAATAATAAGTAAGTATATTAAGTAAGTATATTATTGTTCTACATGCAAATGACAAATCTTTGAAATTGATTGTCTGTAGATCAAAGGCATGTGAAGTAGATAAGACTTTAAGTTTGTGTTTTTGTTTTCTTTCCAAATAACGCTTCAGCTTTCGAAGTAACATCTTTACTAAAGTTTACTTTTAGAATACACACAGATTAATCCTAACCACCTAGGGTGTGTGAAACATCATATTTAAATTTGATAATTCAGGACTGTTAGGGTTAATGTAACGTTTAAAATCATTGGATTAACGAATGTTGTCACAAGATGTCCGAACATCTTTTCACGTGCCATAATAATTACACTTGTAAACATAATACATGACGTGCCTTTTTGACTGATGCTGGTGCTCATAAATCTAATGGAATTGTCAATCACGAAGATACAGTTGACAAACCGAACAATAATGAATAAGGATTTTAAATAATCCTCCTTATGTTCTTGCATGCAAACTTTAAAAAGATACATTACATTAGGTTTATAAAAATGTAATAAGTGCTGTCGAAAGCGCTGAAATATGAAACCATTTACAGACATGGTTTGCTGCATTTTGGAAAGGGGAAAAATGAAGAGCACATCTAAAATAGGAAGAAAACCTATTCTGTGTAACCACATTACCAGCACAATTTAAGTGATATTATGAACAAGATGATATGCTTAGCGAATTGAATTATGTTTTCATATTCATTTCCTTCGAGTATGTTATAGTGTTACACGCCTATTGACCGAATTTATAAAATTGACTGATGTCTACATCAAAGACACATGCAATAGTTCAAAACAATACCAATACACATGGATTAATACAGCTTTAAAAGCCGTCAGGTTAAAAAAGATTGGCACAAATGTGTAAAACGTTTCCACGTGTGCCATGGGTATGAGAACACGTTAACTTAGCAGTGCCCTTTTGACTGATGCTGTTATGTTACTTACAAACATCTGATCAAATTGTCAGCAATCATGAAGATACTGACAATTGAGAAACTGAACTAAAGATGGTCCTTTTATTGTTCTTGCAATCAGGCTTAAAGAAAAAGAAGTACTTTTAACTATAGAGCTTGTGGATAAAAAGCACATCGCCTATTCAAACGTGACTTGCGTGACAATTATAAAAAAATATATATATATAAAAAAAACACTTTCACTTGCTTTTAATAACTGATTCAGTAAATGCCTGCAGTTAGATATAAAATAAACTGATATTTTCTGAGATATCGAGATTGGTTCCATTTGGTGACGGGCTACTTACAGAGGATATTGACAACACCTCATATTCTTGTAGAATATCATACATTAGACCTTAGTTTTACCTGATTAAAATCTCCTGTAATTAACAACAGCCTCATTCTTATGTGACACGAAGTGACATAGTAGCTTGTAACTTTAACAAACGTAAGTATAATCTGAATTAATTTGATGAACTGCAGCGTACACTATTAACCTTTCTCTCTGCTTCAAGAAAAAAAATATATGATTGGCCAAAATCCATAATGTTAGCAAATAAAAACGTTTCTTTAACATCAAGATACGGCTTACCATTCGATGTTACTAACACAAGTAAAGGGTTTTGTCGTCCCATTTAATTTGGACAGCCATGCATACTTTTTTCATGGAATTGTTCACCTGTGAGTGTTTTTAATCACAGAATATGCTAAAAGCAGTACATA
This sequence comes from Patiria pectinifera, assembly GCA_029964075.1. NCBI lineage: Eukaryota > Metazoa > Echinodermata > Asteroidea > Valvatida > Asterinidae > Patiria > Patiria pectinifera. The sequence goes on along the minus strand of CM057133.1, from coordinate 20,159,551 downwards.
AGCCATTACAGTTTTCTTTGCAAGCATAAAAAGAACTTTTGTGTTTTATCTTATCTCTCTTTGATTTCCGTTCAATCATATTTAGTTAATGATGTACAATAGTGTTATGGTAAAAATGTAATACAGGGTGACCCCCCCCCCCCCTCAAAAAAATTTTTAAAACAGCACATTGGGCCGCTGAGAAAATACCAATCACGTAACCCAACTCCTTTTTGGTCCATTCCAATGGCATTACCACAGTTAAGGGATCCACACTGTATCTATTTGTGCAAGATAGATACATGCGTTTGTGTCGTAACCTTACAAACCACACGGTACATAATATGACAAGAGTAAAATGAATTTGATGGAAATACCTTTTATTTTCCACCTGAACAGGTATCTTATCCGTGTTTAGTCCTATTTTAGACCTTTTCAGCATCATGAATAATGTCAAAATAAAGAACTTGCGCAAACAAAAGCTGCTTGAAGCACTATTGGAAAGGATGAAAATCACTTTTTCACATAAATGGCATTTTCTCAGCAAGCCAATGTGCTGTTTCCATGATTTTTGTAAAGTATTAGAATGAAAAACCTCCAAGCTTTAATTCTACTTCCAAAAATAAACATTCATGGATCACATTTTTGGAGAGAAAAAAAAGAAATGTTGCGGTGTTGCATTTTGTGGGTCACCCTGTACATGTAGGCCTATTCATAGTTTTTTAAAGGATTTAGAGCCATATCCGTCGAACCCTAAAATTCGGAGATTTCAAACAATTTGATGATTGTCTAATGTTTCCAATCAATTTTATATAACGAAATATTACTCTCTGAACAATATCGAATATTATTATTTATGTCAGGCGTCCGTCCAGTGGTAACAATGAATCAGCGTATTGTTCGTTTTCGTATAAAGTACCTGGATGACTACAATATTATGTCAGAAAAGTACTCGGATGAGGAGGAAATTATTCTTGATATTTGTCCTCATCCTGGCATTTTCACAAATGTCGCTGGTTCCAGTACAATCAACCAGTCAACGGAGCGTTGCGCGCGGCATCGTCACAAGCGGAAAACGGGCAGTAGGATATACGGCTATACACGCACTGTTGTCAACAGCCACAATGCAGTCTAGACTGGTCCACGCCCATGACAAAATATGGGGACCAGTAGCTTCCATTAAACAGTTTTTGATTGGATCACCTCTGTCTGCGCGTGCGCAGCATGATTTGTTTATACTTTCAAACGATGTGCACAGCTTTGTGCATGGATGACACTTGAACGCATGACTATAAAAAAAAAATACTTTTTTATACCAAACCCTGTAGGAAAAATCGCCATGCTGAAAAGTAGTGCGCCTCTCTTTATTGAGAGTTGCCAGAGACACTTTCGAATTCAGTGAAAACCGAAGCTTATCACCACAAAACGTGTACAGGTAAACCTTGTTGCCATTTTGCAATAGGCTGGTTCCGCGCTAATATTATCATTGTGCTTTTGTGTTCATGGGCGGGAATCAGACCTAAGGTAGGCCTGCATACAATTTGAATACATTAGAAGGAAAACCTTTCAGTGAATTCAGGGGTCATTACTCTCTACCTGTCCCTACATTAGAAGTACAAAGGATGATGGAGGGACCGGGAACCAGTCTAAATGTATTTTCGAGCTTCGCGATTTTTTTTCTGTAAGCTAAGAATATTCAACAAAATTTGAGAAATAAAGACAATGTCCTAAAATGTATTTCTTGTGGATCAAGTCAGCCTGATATAAATAATAATCCTAATAATAACGGGTGGCTTTTGGTGGGGGGGGGGGTACAAGAGTATATTGCACTCTAGAGTCGAAGTCAAGTGTAATATTGCTATAGCTCGTGCAATATTTCATAAGTGACTGCTGTGGTGTGGAATACGCTGTGTTAAAACCCCGAGGGGCGCTTAACGTTAGCACACGATATAACAACTTGTTCCCCTCAAAGCCATCCAATATTATGTAAATCTGTGATGATAACCGCCTGAAAAGTACATTTTTATATGTTACTCAGAGATACTACACTCATTAATGTACGGAATTTCAAGATAACCCATTTTCTTTTTTAAACGTGTTTAAAACAAAAGGTGCGTTAGGACGAAATAACTATCAAGATGTTTAAAGCATATTTTGTGGATGCTGCCTTGTTCGCCTTATTAGCTTCAATTTGTTGATTATTGATTTCGCTGTAATATGTTTTTCTCCGGTTATTGGATGAAGAAGTATAAGCCTCAGGGCCATCAATTTTCCCCATCATTTTCACGGGCGTATAAGAGTCCTCTTTTTCCTGGAACTCCCCCGAGTCTGAGTATCACCTGTTGTCCAACAAAGCCCTCTCTGTCTCCGGTCCAACGTCTGCCATAGCCATAAGTCTGCCATAAGTCTTCAAATTTATGCGACTCGTGCAACAGCCAATTAACGTTGCCTTTACAAAATTGTGACGTCATTTCGATCATAAAGGTGGATCAAACTGTTGATTGGTCAATTTGGATGCTGTGTTTCGGTAATGCAACAACGGGCATAGAGATATAGTTGTCTTACATGTGACAACGGGTTACCGAATGTCAAGGCGCCCAGTGAATGGTCAGAATCTCCAGGTCAAGACGGAGTCTTGTTTTGCATAATTAATCGCCGAATCTGCACGCATATCGATCACAGGGATAGTCCACAGACTACACCCCCTCCCAGAGGGTACAAACGGAAAAGAATAAAATGCGATTTTTCTGATTATCATGGGGGGTAGGCATTATCATCTTTTTTACACGTCCCCCCCCCCCCTCAAACCGCCTCCCCAGCATACGAAGTGTACGCGCTTGAAAATGATGATTAAATGGATGGTTTCTATAGACGTCTGTTTATTATGACTATAAAAAACGATCTTTTTTTTTTTAAATGTGCATGGTATCATCCAGATTGTAAAGGTTGGTACATGTATCATTTCATGGATGTACGCCTTATATCAAATTAACTTCTTGTAAGCTCAGTCAATAATATTTTCTAAGAGCCTTCCAGAAAATAAAATATCTAATCATACAATGTATTCATTTGGTCATCATCATAGTTCAAGAGTCATTTGTGTTACAGTTTCAAATTGTGGTCCCACCACTGTGTTTAACTAATGTGCATTAAATTCAAGTGACCTTAATCTCCCCTCTTTATTCATGAGAGCGATGATTTCTGAGAGGACAAACCATCATAATTATCATACACATTAAGACTGGCAATGAGGGCACTAGTGCACGTCTATGCGCACCGAAGTACCGTGAGTGACCAGAAGATGGTCCTATTTCCCGAAGCCGAAGGCCGATGGAAATAGGACCGAGAGGGCACTACAGTGACCGAATAATGCCAGTCTTTATGTGTTTTGTAATAAACCCGTACCTCTGTTCAAAATAAGAAAAATAAGCAAATAAACTTTTTAGGGTTTGGTAATTGAACTGTTAAAAAATCAACTCATAAGCAATAGAACAATTAAAAGTATGCTTTTAGTTTCCCTATAGCTTCAGTTTTTAAGTTGCTGTTCACATCATGTGAGAGGGCGCTGTAATCAGTCAAAATTTTCAGGGGAGTGCCTCAGTGGACAGACTCTGTATCTTGATTGGCCGAGAGCGAGTCACATGGTATTCGCTATTTTTGCTATCTTGCTGTGCACGGCCAATAGACCTTTCTGCGCTTGGTTGGCAAACAGCATTTTTGCCAACCACGGCCTGCAAAACTATGGAAGGTCCAACACTGCAAAAATGAAAAAGAGTTATTACAGATCACCAAAATATTATTTGATACTTGAAAATACAACATTTTCAACAAAACTGCAAAATGATTCCTACATATGCTTTTTTACTATGTGTTGATGGCGTTATGAGGACTTTTTTGAAAAAAATATGTTGCCAACCACGGCTTCAATTTATGCGCTTACGGCAGCCCATACAAAATGGCGCCAATGTTTACAAAAAAAGAAAGGCTTATAGTACTATACCTGTAGCAACCAAGGTACTATACCCGTAGCAACCAAAGTACTATAGGCCTATGCGCTGTGTGCAAATGCATACGGTGTGTGCAAAGGTGTGCGTTGCGCGTTGCGCGTACTAGGGACCATTAGAAAAACGTGCAGGTACGGGATGCGAGTGCGTATTATGACGTCATGCGACGTTTGCGTATCGCGTACGTGCATCGTTGCTGAGAGGATTAGATTTTTGTGACGAACGGACATATGGGAGGGCGTCCTCCTCTGTTGATGACGAACAGCTGTGGTGCGTTTCATTAAACTTCATTAATCTTATCCGGCCAAAATCAATCTTATCTCCAAAGCAAACCCTGAAATTTAAAATTAAACTTATGGCCCTTGCAAAAAGAAATTTTAGTCCGAATCAAACTTAACTTTACACTTGATCCGAATCAATTGTAGCAGTAAAACAATCAATCTTAAATGTAATTTTTGGTGGGGAAAATGTTTTAAAACTGAACATTCTGCCAGAGTGAGTAAAATCGCTGCGACTTATCATGGGTTTTTCTGCTGCTTTTGATGCAGAATCCTTGTGCTTTGCAAAGGGAGAGAGTCTTTAGGGACAGGAAGAACTATTTTGATGCATAGGATGACAATGAAGGTGAAAATGATGCTACTGAAGCACTTCACGGGGGCGCTGCTAGGGGCCAAAATAATTCATCACATTTCAGTGAACGTTTGACCTCATGTATGGATGAGACCTCTGCAATTTTATTCTTTCAACATGAAAATAATCTACACCTCTAAAAATACAATGACATGTATATTTCACGAAGACAACACTTCAATACTCATTGAACTTAACTGATGCAAAAAAGGTATTTTTTTAAATAAACATTTCACAGACTTACAGGTACTTGATTTTTGGTAAAATGTTGCCGAATTTGAGTTTTGCAGACAATGTGGGCCTTATTCACGAGTTGGCAATTTTTGTCGAGTTCCCTGAATGTATTGCGCCAGACTAATAATGCAGGCACAAAATATGACTTTAAATGTAGGGGAATGTTTATGTAGCGGTACGCCAGTAAGGAGGTCCGCTCAAATGATTAGATTTAAGGACGCCAAGGACAAATCAAGACAAACAGAAACAAATCAAAGCAGTAGGAGTCGTCAAATTATGTTTGGTCTCATGAACTTGTTCACAAAAATCGATTACAATAGTTTAAATTAACACATGATCTCAATTTTAACCTACAAAAACAACTGTTACAAAAAGTGCTGATAAGATAATAGATTCAGTTTCTAGCTCTATAGATTGTGACACAGTTGCCAATGATAAAATATATTAAATCACAAAGTTTGTATTTCTAAAGTTACCAGATTCAAAGTGAGGTTCCTAAGATTCACCGGTTCCTAAGATTCACCGGTTCCAATATTTTAATTAGGTTCCCCGAAGTTCCCCGAACGCCTGGCCAGTGTACGGCTGTTGTGAAATTGCACACTTTGGTGTGCAGGCAGAAAAGGCATGATATTCGCGCGTTCACGGTGTAGCGTGAATATCCGACTCCATGAAAAGTGGACTCATTGGTAGTACTGCGCACGCGTGAGTACGATACTATGCTATTTTTAGGATCGTTTCGGGAGAGTGACCTGTCACGTGCGAGGGATCAACCAATAATAGGGAAATAGGGGTCCGATTTTCATAGGAGTCGGATTTTCATGTGACAACGGCACTGAGTGCGCGTTTGTATACATTTTTCTTGGCTGCGTGCCAATTATACAGTGCCTCGTAAAAGACGTCCCACTACATGTTTCCTACTTTAAAAGCATGCGCCCTCGAATGGTCTATTTATGAACTAATAGGGCGACCGACGCACAATTATGTTAAATCTATAGAAAACATGTTGAATCAACATGGCATTATATCAAGATCCATTGAACATTATGTACGCCTTGAATCGGCCAAGTATGCACAAAATGGCAATGTCAAGGGTTTACATTAGCCAGTGAAATTTACATATATATATCACAAATATACTGATAAACAAAACTTGTTTTGGTCCAAACAAGATGGACAACTGAACAATGTCACATAAGGCATAAATGTCAAATGAGAGCTCACAATTATACAAAAGCCTCAAATATAAAATGGGCTACAGAGTATAAGCACCCAAGTGTCTTTACCTGGAACATCCCACTTGATGGCCAAATACAGGTACTGCATCAAAATTCTAGGTAATTAAGACCCCTTTCACAAGTTATCCAACTATTTGTTGCCTATAAACACATTTGTTGATAAATCCAAACTACCTTACAGTCACAAGTATTGGACAAACCCTGTCCCCATAACTTAGAACAATCGCTGTAATTCACATGTCACAACAAACATCAAATCCAGTGTTGTCATACTTTGTACACATTACACACATAGTGCTAGTGATGCATGAACTGAGCAAGCGGGCAAAATATTGTGTTAAAGTCCTCAGGCCAATACATGCTAACATCAGTAGTCTGTCACTGACTGCAAAATGACATTCCGGTCACATTTTTTCCTGAATACAATCAAGATAGTTTCCAATTGGACAAAACTCAATCTCTGAATAAAATTATTGTACATGAATTTCTAGATCATGCATGATTGTACATGAATTTCTAGATCATGCATGTACACACACTCTTATCAGTGGAGTGAACCAGATAAACTTTCAATGGCCTACTTCCTTAGGAAACTTAATACACAGTATCAAAAATGTAACAACTTGCACAATACCCAAACACTTTCCAAAAATAGAACACTCAGCATACACAGCTGTCAGAGTGTAAACAAAATGGCAAGTGGATATATACTTTTCAAACATTGGACCAAAACCTGGATCCTACTTAAACAATAACTTTCATGTCATTAGGCATTTATGGTCAAGATTTACACTCATACAGAAAATATGAAAAAGTGTCTGGATTAGATAAAAATCCATAATACATTTCAAACATGCATAATACTCCAACTTGGGGAATCAAAACACCACAAATAAAAGAGCAGCTCGAGGTGGCGAACCATGACCATCAACACTAATGTGAAGCGGTATCCTCAAGCAAAATTAACTCATTCTAATACAATTGTGATGAAACACATGGTTCAAATGGAACCATTCAGTGCAGTAAAATTTCAAACTGCTTATCTGTTATGTCATTGGACACAATTTAAGTAATGGCATTTGGCCAGAGACCCACATGTTTTCTTTTCATCATGTGGCGTTTTGCCCGTCTCTGATCTGGCAACACTGTTGGCCATATCTCAAATGCACAAAGATGAAATGTGAGGGGTGCCCAGTGGTTCCCTACTTTTTCTCCTGCCTTGGCGTTTGGCACTTGCAGTGATGGGTGACATTCCGAAACTAAATTGAGCCTTTTCTCAAAAGGAGGCAGTAAAACATGTGATGAAGAATAACCAGGAGATACAACACACTCCTGCGGCTTGCAACTTAATATCGACTTATTTTCCAAGTCATCACAAACGGGTGCAAACACAACACTGGGCTCTAAAACAGGCCGTTCATCAACAACCTCATGGTGATCAGAAACTTCCACAATACCATCAACAGGTTTCATCAAAATCTGTTCTGACACCTCTACCTCTAGAACATCAGCTACATCAGTACATGCAGGGACAATAACTACTGGCTCAGAATCAACATTTGTCACACTAATTTCACTGGGAATATCACCAACTGGGACACCATTATCAGAAGACAAACTTTCCAGGTTTTTGACCTGTTGGTCTTCAACAAACTTGAGTAAAATAGCAGCATGCTCATTGAGTGCTGTCTCTATTGACTTAGCTACACTTAGCTTAGAAATGGAATCAACAGATTCAAGGCTGTTCATTAAGTGAGTGGACCTCATCATGACCATCCTCCAATATATTTGAAAACACATTGACAATAGTTTGTGCTAAAAAATGATGTGACTTAACAATCCTGTCTGGCAAAACCATGGTTGTGATATAAATGACCACCTACGGCCTACAGTGTACATGAAAATACAAGGCTTCACAAATTTGACCAAACCTCTGTACCTACACAGATAACAGGGTCACAATACAGCCTATTGTCAATCCTACTGGGATACAATGACATAACTTGTACACACAAAATCCAACCAAAAATTACAGCCTAATTACAGACTGAATCATGTCAAAAATAGACAAAATGCACAGACAAAATATGAAATGCACATCATCAAATGCACGTCAAACTTCAAATCATCATCAAATGCACGTCAATATGTCAAAATATATATACTAGGGTCTGCAAATTAAGTCAGCAAAAATACAATCAGGCCATACTCTACATACAACTGTGCAAACAAATTTGACTCCAATAAAATGTATCCCAGCTACACGTAGGCCAAATGGCTTAATCTGTACAAATGCAGATCTACAAAATAATGGATACCAAAGTCAAAATACACTTCACATGGAAGATAACATTGCACAAAAGTATGTAGGTTAAAACTACAAGTGACCAATACTACACCTGCTGATAATAATACAAAAAATGCAGCCCAGTCAATAATACAAAATGGAAGAGATGATCATGTCCTTCAACAAGTGAAACGGCGCATCACAGCCTGGTGAATTTGGAGAAACATGTTGCATGGTAACAGCAACAGCAAATCCCATCTCGTACGACGCTCCATGATAAATAGTTGGCCACAGCGAGGAACAGGCGGTCGGAGCGAGGAACAGGCGTTCGGGGAAACTTAATAATTTACAATTAAGGAAAATGTTTATCCAACATTGCCCAAGGCATCCTGTCTACGACGCCACTTTTGTAGCGGGTGGAGTGGACATGGGAAAAAATACTTTAAGCCTAGTAGCTAAATAAGTTGTGACGAATCCTGTCTACGACGCCACTTTTGTAGCGGTACGCCAGTAAGGTGGTCCGCTCAAATGATTAGATTTAAGGACGCCAAGGACAAATCAAGACAAACAGAAACAAATCAAAGCAGTAGGAGTCGTCAAATTATGTTTGGTCTCATGAACTTGTTCACAAAAATCGATTACAATAGTTTAAACTAACACATGATCTCAATTTTAACCTACAAAAACAACTGTTACAAAAAGTACTGATAAGATAATAGATTCAGTTTCTAGCTCTATAAATTGTGACACAGTTGCCAATGATAAAATATATTAAATCACAAAGTTTGTATTTCTAAAGTTCCCAGATTCAAAGTGAGGTTCCTAAGATTCACCGGTTCCTAAGATTCACCAGTTCCAATATTTTAATTAGGTTCCCCGAAGTTCCCCGAACGCCTGGCCAGTGTACGGCTGTTGTGAACTAGGCCTCCAAATTGCACACTTTGGTGTGCAGGCAGAAAAGGCATGATACTCGCGCGTTCACGGCACTGAGTGCGCGTTTGTATACATTTTTTTGGCTGTGTGCCAATTATACAGTGCCTCGTTAAAGACGTCCCACTACATTTAATTCCAAATTCTAAATTATTCATTAAAGCAGACAGGAATTTATTATACATTAAGTTGCTTTCATTCCCTTCGCAAGTTCCAAAAAATAAGAATTTACCAAACTTTCAATGCAATATGGCCGACTCGTGAATAAGGCCCATAATGCCCAATGTAAACACAACTTCCACACCCATCTTTTCAAAGAAAAGTCCCTTTTGAAAATGAACAAACTTTTAATGAAGAAATTAACATTAAATGTACAAATGTGCAGGAACAATTATTGTTTGAAACATGCTTGCAACTTAAAATATTACTCCAATTCCATTCAATGTCTTTGATTTTGTTCGTGAATTTAAGTTATTCATTTAAATAAATAAAGACCAAGTTAATTTGCATAGATGGAAGACACTCCAAGATGTCTTTCTGAACAGCCCATTTGGTTTCATTAGTGCAACTTGGACTTCTCAATTTGCAACAGCTCCTCCTCCACTTTGAGTTCTTTTTTGTAGCCTCGACAAAATAACTTTCTTGTACGTTAAAGTAACGCACAAGGTGTCCAATAAGTCAATAGGCCTACATGCAACTTTTTGGTCACCAACCAACTGCAAAAGAGACCCGTCTCCGTCTCTTGTCCTCAGACTCCATACTTTGTCTGCAGTGCCAAGGCATCTATGACTAGTTCAAATGTTTTCTATGCTGGTATGGATCCTCCTATCCTGGTAAGAGACAAGTTCAAAATAGGAAATGGGATGGATTTCTGGAGAAAGGCATGGGCCTCTATTGAGTAACAGTTGACCAAACGTACAATTTATTTGTAGAGGTCAACACAATTACAACAAAAAGAAAGGTGATTTTTTTTCACTAAGTGATTTCAAACCTTCTTGTAAGAGCCACGAACCTAAAAGAAATGAAAACATATGGCGCAAACATTTAATCACCACATTTCATCAAAGCCTAATTAAGAAAATCCTGTCTATTGTCAGGCAGAAGAAAACCAGTTTGAGGTCTTGGATTACCTGCAGCCTGAGTCTGGACCTTCAAATCATTCCATTCCTTTCTAACAGCCATCCAGTCTCTTGTCGGTGGTCCTCCAGCTACTCTGATCAACTTGGCTGCTTACAACGATTTTGCTCCTAGTTTCAACCTGATTAATAAACATAACACTTCAGCTATTTTTGGCATGTGTTGCAGTAAAAGAGCAATAAAAATATCAAATATAATCTGCTCAAGATCTCGTACTGTAAATATCAGAAACATTTTTTGCCATGCAATATTGCAATTTAACATTTTGAGTCGTGAGGAAACATTCATAGAGTTGTATATTTGTGGTCTATTGTTGTTTCTGGCACTCTACACTGTCTTTTTGAACTGATTCATTCAACCTGGCATCATGTTCATTGCATTGTTTAACATAATTATGCCACATGTAGTCCCATATGCTGGGAGAGACAGCCTCCCAACCCAACACATTTCTGGTCCTACTTTTTCTAAATACATTTTCAAGGAACACAAAGCATTCTGTATGTGCAGTAATATTCAGACATAGAATCAGGATATAAGATTTTTACAGTCTGGCACAGAATTGTTTGGCAGTTCACAACAGAATTAGAGGTATTCTAAAAGCTAAGACTTTTGACTCTAAGTCAGTTTAAAACTGACTTAGAGTCAAAAGTCTTAGCTTTACCTGTAGCCATTTTCTTTGCTTGCACCTGACGTATGTCAGTCTATTATCTGGCCTGCGGACCACTAGCCACTCTTTCAGCACCAGCATTTCTTCTTCCTTGCCTCAACCTTTCAAGTAATGAAAAAAAAATTGGGTGAATGCCATAAGAACCACAGCATTCAATATATGATTTATCTTAAAACAATACTAACCACAGAGTTTTGTATAGAGACACAACATCATAAAGGAGCCAATTAAGATTCTTGCTAAAATGCACATTGTTAAACCATAGAGGTATTCCTATCTCCATGGTGAAACAAACATTAAAACAAGCCTCTTTGTCCACTTAATTATTAACTAATTTATTAATTAATTAAAATGGATATTTATTCACTGATTTAGTTTTTATTTAATTCTTTTGGCCATCCATACACCCTCTGGATTGATGACACACTAAACAAACACAACTATTCAATTGTACATAGAGAAGTAATTAGAAATATTCGTTACCCAAATAAACTTATTTTACCTTCATGGAGAATGAGGTTGTAGGTTGTGTCCCAGATTCGAATCCCAACTGGGCCATTATGTGGATCAGGGTATTCAGTCCCTGCTTGATTCCACGGTTTTCCCTAGAATGTCATTCCGGGGTTTTCCTCCCACCACTAAAATTGGAATTTCCTTCCATATCCTCTACCATGCCAACAGACCCAACTGGAAGTTGAATTAGCCTACTGCCATAGATGACATAGGTTATCCTAGCCACTTAGGTGTGTATAAGTTGCAAATCGCGGAAGTGACCGTCAGGTTGCAACATTTTTTTTTACAAATAATTTGACTTCAGCATGTCCAGACAGTTTGTATAAACAGGGGCCCTACACTACACATTCGCATTTTTTTTAAATATAGGGGCCTATATTTTACTTTAGTGACAGAAGCCCTTCGCCTTTGTAACATGAGCTTACACAGGCACTTCAGATATATGTGGGTTTTTTTCACACACAGAGTTGACCATAATTTATAGTTAACGACGAAGTAGGCCATGCTGGTTAGTTATATCATCATCATGGAGCTATCAAACACGGCGATCATGAAGTGTAGGACCCCTGTACCTCTCTGTATCTGTGTGGCTACGTTGCAGAAACCTATTCAGGCATTATCGCAACGGAGTACTGAGGTACTCAAGGCACTGGGAGTTATGTCTATTGTTAGATGAATGAAGTACATGAGAGATATGAGACCCATTTATGTGGCACCAGGGTTTACAAGGTGCTGCGGCCACTGCCAGAAACACCGGGGCGAACCCCTTCTCTTAGCGACAAGTGTTACTGGGTTCTTTAACGTGCATTACACAACACACGGGACCTACGGCTTTACGTCCCATCCGAAGGACGAAGCAATAGTGGTAAAGTGCCTTGCTCAAGAGCACAAGCATCATGTTCCCACGGTCAGGATTCAAACCCGTGTACCACAGCACACGAGTCGAACACCGTAACCATTGGACCACAACACCCCCTGTTTTGTTTTGATCAAATAAGGGTCACAAATATTTTTTATTGCTCAAAAATCACCTTTACAATCAAAAGCAGACTTTTCTCAATGCTAATCGGACACCCATTTTGCAATTTTGAAAAGATTCTTGGGGTAGAAATCACGATTTTCCTGCGCAGTTTGTGCCTTGCGATTCAGCGCGCCATGCGTGCTCTCGGTACATTGTGCGGTGATCGCCATCTTTATTTTCAGGTCGCGTGTTGTTGCCGCGCTGTCATCAGGTCATCGTCATTTTACCCCCAAATTTCCCTCAAAAAAATCAAAACCCTGCCCTTTATCTATGACATACCTGTTTATTGAGAATGTTGCCAACTAGTTTGGTAGGTCTAATAATTTTAAAGTGGATTCTGTTCCCTTAAAGGAACCGGGCCCTACACTTCACGATCGCCTATATTTTATCACGATAAGGATGCAACGTTAAACCATAACTCCATGGTTAAACAAAATAAACTTTTACTGATTTTTTTAGCTGAAAAGTAAAGGCTCAATAATATAATAAAATCCTCATCACATCTTTGTAATTCTTCTTTTAATAAAACTGGTAACATTATCTGCACACTATAACTGAAAGTTGTAAAATTTGGGAGTTCATAAGATAAGTATTTTTGCCGTGATTTATCGAGGAAAATCCATACGTGAACTTACCATTTTGACGTGCGATGCAGAAACGCCGTGCGAGTTCGAGTGCGTTGAAATTTACCGCACGAACTGATGACGTCATTGACAGTTTTTCCGAGCTGCACAAGCATCCCGTATCTGCATCGTTTTCTAATGGTCCCTAATATGGAGGAAGTTGCAGTAGTTCCTTGAATCTTGGTCAAAAATTTGCTGTGTCTTTTGAGTGAAAATGCATGAGCACATAGTAAACACAAGTTTCTGTACCAAAACTTTAGGTAAATGCAAGCACGGATGATTATACAGATGTTTGTAGTTTATGCTGTGAATGGTGCAATTACAAAATGGACTGTGCAGTGTGTGCAGGGAGTGAGTAATTACGGGGTTTTTTTTTACCTAAGCAATCAATCATTGGGCAGGTGCTATTTCTACATAAACATTGTGTTTTTGTTTTGCGTGGGCTTGTTTTGCATATTTTTTTTGGGGGGGGGTGCAAAGTCTCAGTTGGCAGGAGGGACAGGAAAGTTAATCTCACATTTTCAGCTTTTGAAAAAAAAAAACAACATTTTTCCTTTTCGAAATTCCAGGAGAGTTAAGAGCTCACAGATGACGAAACAGTTTGCACTGATGATTCATACAGGATTTGAGAAGGATCCAAAGTCAGCATGGATTGTCGAACCAGGTTACTTCAGTTCGAAAGTTTTCTGACAGTACTCGCAGTGCAGTAGCTAGCCTTGACCAAGGCTATCAGCTTGTTCCCATTTTGAGCTTGTTCCCATTATGAGCTTGTTCCCGCTACCGCACACCGCGCGCGCAGCAACACAATGTTGTACTACACCGTTAGCCCCAACGACCCTTGCGTGTGCTTTGTGTGCATGTACGTACGCCCCACACTCACTTCCGCAAAAAGCCGTACAGTAAGTCGAGGCGGAAGATAGCCTTGACGCAACCGTGTATGCTGAATATGATAATTAGTACGCGCTATGGTAAATAGTCTTCTCTCATTGGATAATGGCTGACCAAAAAAATGAATATTTATTAAATTGCATAATACGACCAAAGGTTTATAAACCAGACGGCCCGTGGTAACAATAATTAAAGCACCCCCTTAAAATCTTAAATAATAGTAGAATAATATTTATAAAGTTACACATAGTTTGGGTCGAAAATGAAATGAAAAAGGATGAAAAATTAGACCTTCAAAAAAACGGCAAACGGTACAAAACCGCACGCTGGCAAAAATGATGTCACCATGCACAGAGGCCACGTTGGGGCCGTCCACTGAAGGCACCGGCCCGGCTGGCGCCATGCAGTGAGACACGCTGCGCTTTCACGTGGTGCATACAGTAATTTGCGGGATCATGAATATGTATGTCGCGGGTCAAGGTTTACGGACTTTGATTGGATATCGTGTAATATATGCGCATCAGAAATTTTCGACCGATTTCAGTCGAAACTATAAAGAAACACATAAGAATTCGCCACGGTTGCGTCAAGGCTATCTTCCGCCTCGACTTAATACTGTACGGCTGTTTGCGGAAGTGTGTGTGGGGCGTACGTACATGCACACAAAGCACACGCAAGGGTCGTTGAGGCTAACGGTATAGTACAACTAGTGATTGTGTCGCGGCGCGCGCGGTGTGCGGTAGCGGGAACGAGCTCGTATGGGAACAAGCTGATAGCCTTGGTCAAGGCTATGCAGTAGCTGGTATGTATGTGCCCACAAAAACACATTCAGGGCTAAGCAATGACCAAAACACTTATACAGATTATTGTATTGTAACGGTGGTGCCGGGCCGCCGGCAGAGGGCGCCAGCACGGACCCACGGTGCAACCGTAGCGTTGGGACCCCTGCTGCTGGGCCAGGGAGACCCGTTGCCAGACTGCGCCGACTCAGTAGTGTGACTTTTATATAGCGTCCTTTTTGTTGTGAGTTGTATAAAGTGAGAGCCTCGTGTTAAGAAAGTGGAAAGAATAAATGGCCGGAGAGCCCCGAAACCCTGAAGAATAGTGTCTGTGGTTTCCTTCGTCTGGCGTGTGAGAACCCTAGATTCGTTCGACGTTACATTGGTGGCAGCCGTGGCATGTCTGATGGAGGAAAAACAGGTAGAATTTGGAGTGTTTTTCGCCATGAATACACCGGGTCGAGTTAGTCTGGCGTCCGACTCGCCACACGGCGGGTACGCACGCTGGATCGGGGCCTCGCAGAGCGTAAACCAACCTGGTGAGATGGCCAGCAAAGCGTTCGTCACGTTGGATGACTCGGAGTTGGACTTTTTCAAGGTTTCGGGGAGCCAGCTAGGCCCACATACAACGGATGCATCCCATGGGGAATCGCGTCGCGCTGTGCACCACGGCGCAACAGACGCTCCGTTCCACTCGGAACGCTGCCGAGTTGTGCCTGTTGATAAAGCGGGGCTGGCCGGGCTTGATCGTCCGAAGACACCCCGCATCAACACACGTGCCAGGGCCCACGATGGGAACATTAACAGCCCCGCAACACACACACCTTACAACGGACGCATGTTTTTCTCCGGAACAGCTCCGTTTTACAAACACCAATTCACCGGGTGCACGTTCCCCCCGGAACTGCCCCGTAACACACACATTCATACAACGGACGCATCCCATGGGGAATCGCGCCGCACTGTGCAGCACGGCGCAACAGACGCTCTGTTCCACTCGGAACACTGCCGAGTTGCGCCTGTTGATAAAGCGGGGCTGGCCGGGCTTGATCGTCCGGAGACACCCCGCATCAACACACATGCCAGGGCCCGCGATGGGAACAGCCCCGAAACACACACATTCATACAACGGACGCATGTTTCATCCGGAACGGCTCTGTTCCACGGACACCAATACACCGGGCACGGTTTCCCTCCGAAACGGCCCCGTTCCGCGCATGTACAAGCGCCGGATGCGTGTTCGCCGGTAGAGACGCTCCGCACGGGATTCAATGGAGCGGAGCTGGAAAAGTTGCTCCGCACGGGAATCAATGGAGCGGAGCCGGTAGAGACGCTCCGCACGGGATTCAATGGAGCGGAGCTGGCGAAGTTGCTCCGCACGGGAATCAATGGAGCGGAGCCGGTAGAGACGCTCCGCACGGGATTCAATGGAGCGGAGCTGGAAAAGTTGCTCCGCACGGGAATCAATGGAGCGGAGCCGGTAGAGACGCTCCGCACGGGATTCAATGGAGCAGAGCTGGCGAAGTTGCTCCGCACGGGAATCAATGGAGCGGAGCCGGTAGAGACGCTCCGCACGGGATTCAATGGAGCGGAGCTGGAAAAGTTGCTCCGCACGGGAATCAATGGAGCGGAGCCGGTAGAGACGCTCCGCACGGGATTCAATGGAGCGGAGCTGGCGAAGTTGCTCCGCACGGGAATCAATGGAGTGGAGCCGGTAGAGTTGCTCCGCACGGGATTCAATGGAGCGGAGCTGGAAAAGTTGCTCCGCACGGGAATCAATGGAGCGGAGCCGGTAGAGACGCTCCGCACGGGATTCAATGGAACGGAGCTGGAAAAAGTTGCTCCGCACGGGAATCAATGGAGCGGAGCCGGTAGAGACGCTCCGCACGGGATTCAATGGAGCGGAGCTGGCGAAGTTGCTCCGCACGGGAATCAATGGAGTGGAGCCGGTAGAGTTGCTCCGCACGGGATTCAATGGAGCGGAGCTGGAAAAGTTGCTCCGCACGGGAATCAATGGAGCGGAGCCGGCGAAGTTGCTCCGCACGGGATTCAATGGAGCGGAGCCGGCGAGGTTGCCCCGCACGGGAGTCTATGGAGCGGAGCCGAGGGAGTTGCGCCGCACGGGAGTAAATGGAGTTGAGCCGACAGAGTCGCTCCGCACGGGAGTTAATGGAGCGGAACCGTGGAGTCGCTCCGCACGGGAGTCAATGGAGAGGAGCCGGCGCAGTTGCTCCGCACGGGACTCAATGGAGCGGAGCCGATGGAGTTCGCCACACAGGAGTCAATGGAGAGGAGACCCCGGGGTGGGCCAAGAGGAGAACCCAGAGGTGATCCCAGAGGTGATCCAAACGGAGAACCCAGAGGAAAACCCAGAGGAGACCCCAGAGGTGACCCCGGAGGAGACCACAGAGGAGACCAGGAGACCCAAGCGGAGACCCAAGCGGATACCCCAGCGGAGGCGCCGCCTTGTTCGGGGACGAACAAGGGTCCTCGGAGGGGGCTGTGTAACGGCGGTGCCGGGCCGCCGGCAGAGGGCGCCAGCACGGACCCACGGTGCAACCGTAGCGTTGGGACCCCTGCTGCTGGGCCAGGGAGACCCGTTGCCAGACTGCGCCGACTCAGTAGTGTGACTTTTATATAGCGTCCTTTTTGTTGTGAGTTGTATAAAGTGAGAGCCTCGTGTAAAGAAAGTGGAAAGAATAAATGGCCGGAGAGCCCCGAAACCCTGAAGAATAGTGTCTGTGGTTTCCTTCGTCTGGCGTGTGAGAACCCTAGATTCGTTCGACGTTACAGTATTCTCAAGTCAATAACAGAGAGATGTATTTCTTGAAAACAGGTTATACCATCACTTTTTTCCCCAGACAATCTTTGTTGAATGTGTATTTACATTGGGTGTCGGACGCTTCGCCCCATTTCCACGTCGCCCCATGTCACTTCGCCCCTAACCACTTCGCCCCATTCCCACTTCGCCCCATCCCCGCTTCGCCCCATCCCCACTTCGCCCCATCCCCGCTTCGCCCCATCCCCACTTCGCCCCATGTAGATTGGTTCCTCCAAGAGTGAAATTATGATGTCAAAGGTATTGTCGTTCTCAGATAAGTGGGAGACGGGTTGGTATAGTTGGATCTTTTACTTCAAGCTTTTTTCTCGGTAGGTGAGAGTGATAGCTTGAGAGGTTGGTTATGAATTGTTTATTTGGTCAATGTTGGTGGGCTAATTCTTTCCGTTGGTTAGCAATTAGTGAATCTGTTGGAATTGTTTTTAAGCCAATAAAATAGATGAGGATTTTGTTTTTACATGTAACAGCTGGGGCGAAGTGGGGATGGGGCGAAGTGGGGATGGGGCGAAGTGGGAATGGGGCGAAGTGGGAATGGGGCGAAGTGGGGATGGGGCGAAGTGGGGATGGGGCGAAGTGGGGATGGGGCAAAGTGGGAATGGGGCGAAGTGGGAATGGGGCGAAGTGGGGAAGGGGCGCGATTTTTTTTTTTTACACAACTATCTGGGGTACTTTGTGCGCTTTCCTATGGGGCTTGGTTTTTATAACCAGGCTTGAGTGGAGGCTACTATTTTTCAACTTGGTACGGATTTCTGACTTTATTTCCCTTTTAAAAAAAATCCTCCAGAAAATTACTGCTATACATGTAGTATCCGACTGAAAAATAACGTTTTTAAGATTCAACTTAAAATTGTTGAAAAAAAGAGCAAATCTTTGTTGGCAGAGCGAGGAATTGAACTCGAGACCTCCGATCATTAGCCAGCATCCCTCACCACTAGGCAACGGTGGTGCTCGAAAAGTCTCTGCAATTCATAAATTATATACTTTCACACATGTGGAGAGAGTACACGCGCGCGCGCGTAGGTAAAAGGTTACAGGCATTGATCTCCATATACACATGTGTATATGGAGATCAATGGTTACGCGGCGCTCTACAATCCTGTAACCGTGATTCAAGTCGCCTGAAAAATGGATACCCCCAGATAGTTGTGTAAATAAAATATTCGCGGAAGGGGCGATGTGGGGATGGGGCGAAGTGGGTATGGGGCGAAGTGGTTAGGGGCGAAGTGACATGGGGCAACGTGGAAATGGGGCGAAGTGTCCGACATTCTTTACATTTACACTTGCTCATTGTTGAAGAAATTCGATGAAACATTATCTTTTTGGGATTATATGCTATGTAAATTAATGATTCACGTGTTCATATTTTTCAGATCTTGAGCTTGCGAGAGCCTGTGAGCAGATCTAGCCTATGCAAAGGTATACTTTTCATAGAATATTGTACTTTTGTTTGTCAAACGATATTAATTTGTTACTGTACTTGTGCAAACAACAGGCACAAAGGACAGTTCAACAGACATAAAGGACAGTTCATTCAAAACGTTCGCAAAATATGAAAAAAAAACATTTGTGTCTTTATCTTAATTGAATGTTGGCAGCAAATTTCGTCACAGTGCATTGTATAATATCTTGTCTTTGTTTAAACTCTTCCGTTATCTTTTTTTTTCCGATGGATTTTTGCTTTTGTCTCTGAGAGTTACTATTTTTTCTCATCCAACAGGTGCAGTGATGGGCAAAGTGGAACTGAAAGAAAGCAGTTGAGGAGACAGGCTTTTTTCAGTTTCGCAGGTAACATGCTTTTCTTTGTCAGTTTAAAAATATTTCGACCTATTATTGTGCTGGTTCTAAAGTAAAATCATATTGTATGGGTTCTTGGTTGTATGGTTGATAATCGCTGAAATGTCAGGAAAACAAGTGGTAGGCTTTACAAGTGCAAGTTTACTAAAAATGCATCGTCCTGTTGATTTTGTGTACACAAGTGCAGCATATAAAATGATGACCAAGCGTGTATGTTGTTACTTTGTTCAAACTATGTATGGTTTGTGAATGTATTTTTCGGTTTCGTGGTTTTAACACTTTCGTTTTTGAGGGTGATTTGGTTTGTGTTAATGAATAAAGAGTTGGTTGGGGTGGGGGAGCCTGCAATTCTAAAACAATAATAATCTTTTATTTGTCTTTTCTATTGACGTCCTAGTAACTTCGTAATGGCAAGGTGATGGATGTTGCTGCTTGTTGAGTTCTTCATGTCTTGTCAAGTTTGCGCCTGAAAGGGAAGAGGTGATGGAGGGACACACCCTGGGGTCTATGCACCTTCACGTTAATTCGTACCTTTGGACTGTGTTAAATATCTCAATATTGGAACAGTTGATCAATAGTAATTGTTCAAATACAGTAAGTTGCTCTGGGGTGACTGGTATCTTTCCGTAAGTGTTCAACAGGTAAAGGCCTTTTAAGTGATGGAAATTCAACCTCAGCCGCATCGTATACTTTTCATCTTGAAACTTCCACATTCGAGAAGTAGGTTCTGTACATGTATTGTACATTATTTTAGTTGCTATACTGTTGATTCTTGGTTGACCTCGTTAAATGTTCAATTGAATCATTCAGATGAATTTTGTATGAATAACGTTTTCTTGTTTTTTTATATTTTCTATTTTTTATATTTGATAGTTTCTAATGCTCTTGCCCAAGTCTGCCGCATAACCACTTGCAATAATTTAAGAAAATTCCTCTTCATATGACAGAATAATGCTACAGATAAAGTTTGAAAACACACATGAATTGGTTTCTTCCTTGTACGTGCAAATTAAAAGAAAACCGAGAATTTAGGTGTTTAAACAATTTACCTACCTCTTGTAATATTTTCCAATTTAAATGGGCAGTGCGGCATTTGTTTGAGAAAAAAAATCAATTTTATTAGCATGTTCCTTTTTAGAGACTATAGTCCCCTCATGTAGGCTATAATCCTGTTGGAACAAATCAATCAAATTCTGAATTTTACAATGTAATAATTACTAAAACCTAACATGTGTTGTAAGCTGATAAAGTTTGGAAGTTAATAAATAAATACATACAGTTTTTCAAAGAAAACATTAAAGTGATTGATAAATAATTTCATTTAAATTTAACTTGTTATTCAATTCGACATGGATTTAACATCACTCCTCAGCTTGCAAATTAATTAAACATATAGAATAATTCGAAAAATGCCAACATCCACCATTAATTAGCAGTACATTCCAGCTTTATCTTGATCTAAACACAAACCTTAATATATCCATGTTGATTAAAGAATTGTATTTATGCAACTGTGATTTTTCTAAGGATAGGATGTAATTTAATGTTGATTATTTATACGTTGATTCAATTTGCAATCCATCATCATCAATATGTGACCGGCTCCACAAAAAAGGGTATTAACTCGCGCTGTGCATTATTGTGCAATGGCCCGCTCAACATTGAGAGGGTGAAAATTTCGTCAAAATGTGATTTTCATTTTTTGTCATGAATGACATCTTTAATACCTAAGGTTTTTTGGTTCATTCACAGAAATGTTGATTTTGATGAACAAATTGGAAAAAAAACAAATGTTTTGTGTGCATCGTTCTGTTCTACAACAAAGCCAGCTATTTCAAAGTCTGTTCTCTCAGTTGTGTTAATTGAACTCCAAGGAAGTAATTAATATGCAAATACGTCATATCTCCAGAACGGGAGGGGCTATGGAGCTGTATTATATACAAAATGAAAGCTTACGTTGTGGGCTTTCCAACCATGTATATAACTCAATTTCACTTTTTTGTGACATAACACCCTTTTTTGTGGAGCCGGTCACATATAGAGATGTCTACGTTAATTCAATGTTGTAATCTCCACTTTGTTTCTATGTCGGCATTTCTACGTCAGATCAATTTGCCAATTCAATCATTATTCAATGTGGAATCAACGTAGAATTTCCAACATTAAATAAACATCAAAGCCACGTTGATTCAACGTTGTGATTTCCACGTTGGTTTAATGTTAGCATTTCAACGTCAGATCAATTTGCAAATTCAATCATTATTCAACATTGAATCAACGTGAAATTTTCAACATTGAATCAACGTGGAAATTTCTACGTTGATTCAACGTTGTGATTTCCACGTTGGTTTTACGTCAGCATTTCAACGTCATATCAACTTGCAAATTCAATCATTATTCAACGTTGAATCAACGTAAAATTTTCAACATTAATTCAACGTTGAAACGTCAACGTTGAATCAACGTCAGAATTTCAACGTCAGATCAATTTTCAAATTCAATGATTATTCAACGTTAATTCAACGTCGGGATCTGACGTTGTTTCAACGTTATTTCAACGTATTTTGCCCGATGGGGATATCTTACCACTCGACCACCGAGCTAACGGGATCGGTTGGCTGGTTCGAATCTGATGTACATAGCAGCGGGTACCGCATAAACTATTATAAGATGGAATTTTTGCGTCGGGGTGATATAAATCAAATTAGGTTTTGCCCTTCACCGACGTTTAAACACTGTATACTCAGTGTGTTACCTCCCGAGTGAAAGTTGGAAAAAATCACTCGGGTGGCAGGAGGTCGTGGGTTCGAGTCCCACCTGAGTGATTTTTTCCCAACTAAACTACTTCGAATAGCACGGTACAGATATCATTTGTTTCTTTAGGTGTCAGGATCTTCTTTTTTTTCTCCTGGGAACTGGAACCCCCAAACATTTCACGAAGATAAAGTCCTGACGACTTGGTCGGCAGCCTTGCCTATCTGGTGTAAGCAGAATGAATCAAATTAACACGTAAGTAAATACAACCTACACGTACTTAACCCAAAAAGTCAGGTGGTACCAAACGGCAAAGTTTTCCCTGTGAAAACTGGATTCCCCGAGTCTTTTCAACCAGGAAAGCCTTAACCGTTGGTAAACCCCCAAATCTATTACTTAATTGAAAAACGGGGCAAGTGATAGGGATTGGTATGTACACCCCTGGTGTTCCGCTTTGACCTTCTGAGAGGTAACGTTAACTTTAGAAACTGAGCGGGTAGCTCCCCTACTTCGTCGGCGCCATCCCTCGCATCCTTTGCATCATCACACTGTTTCAAATGTAATCCCGGTGTGAAATCATCAGATGACTCGGAACTACTTGTTGCACTACCAATACCATCTGGCAATTCAGAGGAATGCAATATCAGGAGTTTACGATTCAAAGTTCGTTCGGTTCCCCCCTGTGAAGGTCGCATGTGGTATACGTTCCCCTCTGGATTCTCTGGATACAGGGCAATACCAGTAGTACTGTGTGGGGTGGCATTATATGGAAGTGTAGATAGGACATGGTTAAAAATAAATCTAATTCGTACGTACGAATTACTAAACCGTACGTACGAATTACTAATTCGTACGTACGAAATACTAAACCGTACGTACGAATTACTAAATCGTACTTACGAATTACTAAACCGTACGTACGAATTACTAAACCGTACGTACGAATTACTGAATCGTACGTACGAAATAATTAGTAATTCGTACGTACGGTTTAGTAATTCCAGTGGCGTAGCCAGGAATTTTGCAGGGGGGTGGGGGAGGGCCGCCGGGGGGCCTGGAACATTTCAGGTGGGGGCGTCATGTAGATCAATGATAAGTTTTTAGAAACTCAAAATCTCAGGGGGGGGGGCGACTTGGGGGCTACAAGGTTTCATGGGGGCTGTCGCAGTGGCGTGGCCACGGGGGCCGTGGGGTGACAGTCCCCATGAACCCTTGTCCCCCACCAGTCCCCCCCCCTGAGATTTTGAGTTTCTAAAAAAATTATCATTGAAACATGACACCCCCCCCCATGAAATTTTCCAGCTCCCCAGGGCCGCCCCCCCCCCCCACCCCACTGAAAAATTCCTGGCTACGCCACTTACACGCCCCCTCCGTGGCTACGCCACTGAGTAATTCGTACGTGCGATTTATTAATTCGTACGTACGGTTTAGTAATTCGTACGTACGGTTTAGTAATTCGTGCGTACGAATTAGTATTTCGTACGTACGGTTTAGTAATTTGTACGTACGGTTTAGTAATTCGTACGTATGAATTAGTATTTCGTACGTACGGTTTAGTAATTCGTACGTACAGTTTAGTAATTCGTACGTACGAATTAGTATTTCGTACGTACGAATTAGTATTTCGTACTTACGGTTTAGTAATTCGTACGTACGAATTAGTTTTATTTTTAACCATGTCCTATACACGAACACGAGATGGGCTAACAATTTGGCCACTTGTGCCGGCTGCGCTCATCCATGGATTTAATCAACCCAAAGAGGGTACGATTAAACCTTTCAGCCTGGGCATTTCCCTCCGGGTGGTAAGGAGTAGTGCGTGATTTTCTGATCCCATGCATAGCTCTTTGATAACACTGCCTTCAGAATTCCGCCCCTGATCGCTGTGCAAGCGCGTTGGAACTTTGTGAACCAATGGTCGCGAAGAACGCGGGCCACCGTTACCGCATGTTGATCTCTGCATGGTATCGCTTGGGAGAATTTCGTGTACACGCCTGTTAGGACTAAAACATCCTCATACCTCCATTTCCCATGTCTACCTTTACAAAGTCGATTGCCAGAACCTCTAATGGCCGAAAAGCCATTAAATGTCTCATTGGAGCTCTCGGTTGAGGCTGAGCCACCTTAGCAGTTTGCAAACATTTGCAAACATCACAAAACAAAATGATCGAATTATCACGAAATACCTTACTGGACTGTTATGGAATGACAGTCTAAAACATTCTGTAATATCGTGGCTCCCAATGTGCTGTCATTTTCAAGAAAAATTGGATTTTTCCTACGCTGGTCGGCCGACCAGCGTTGGAGAAAACTGGCTTTTTCAAAAAGTGCTCCTAATTTTTCATAATTAGTTATTCCGCGTTTTCATTGCAATTGATTACACACCTGTAAAGGGGTTCAAGCCTGCTAGACAGATTTTCTGACCTTACAATTCCGCAAAGTTTATAAATTGTCTTCCCTCTGCAATGCTGCGAGCTGCTCCGCCGACCACGAGGGAACAACCCAGGAGGCCCACCACCAGACGACGCTTCAGATGCTGGCCGCTAAGGACAGATCCTATTATCTCAGTACGTAATGGAACAGAACTCGTGTGAGAAACTTGCTGCACCATCCCCTCCACCTCAGAGGAAACATGCCCAGGGTAGCGGCTCAGGGCATCGGCGCAGCGATTACTCCGACCAGACCGGAATTTCACTTCGAAGTCAAATGAGGTCAATTGGACCACCCATCGCACCTCGCATGCACCTAGTTTGGCTGTGTTGATGTGAGCTAACGGATTGTTATCCGTTAGGACAGTGAACGGCACCCCCAACAGATGGTCCAGAAATTTGTCAACCACCGCCCACTTCAAGGCTAATAATTAACTCCAACTTGAAGGAGCTATAATTTGGCCTCCGCTCCCCGCAATCCCCTGCTAGCATAGGCTATTGGGTGCTTCTCCCCGTCCTCCCCTACATGTGCCAGGCATGCCCCTAACCCGTTGAGTGATGCATCCACCTCCAGGATGAATGGAGATGAAAAGTCTGGGTAAGCCAGTACTGGTGCTCGCATCAAGGCTTGTTTCAGAGTATCAAACGATGCCTGGGCCTTCGCGTTCCACAAATATGCTGCGGCCTTCCGGATTACTCTTCCCTTGCTTACTAGACCTTAAAATAGGAGGCAGCATGGCATGTAGTGGCGCTGCTATTTTCGCGAACTGTGGTACAAAGCGGCGATAGTAGCCAGCGAGACCCAAACATGAACGCAAATGCTCTGCTGTTTTTGGAACAGGCCACTCTTTTATCCGTTGGATTTTCTCATTACCTACGGACGCACCCTCGGCGCTTACAATGTGGCCCAGGTATCGTACCAAATGTCGAAACAACTGACACTTTTGGCCTTTGATCTTTAGACCAAATTCAGATATGCGCGTGAGCACCTCATCTAGTCTAGACAGATGATCCTTCAGGTTAGGGGAGAACACCAGTATGTCATCCAAATACACTAACAGCTGAGTCAGGTTCAAATCCCCCACGCACATTTCCATTACCGGATATACCCTTTGGAAAGTTTTTGGCGCATTGGCCAAGCCGAAAGGCATCCTAGTGAATTCGAAAAGCCCAAATGGAACCGTGAATGCTGTCTTACTTACCGAGCTTGGATCCATCAAAACCTGATGGTATCCATGCGCTAAGTCAAGGAAAGAGAAGTAGCAAGCCCCTCGCAAAGCTTCCAGCGACTCCTCCATCCGCGGTAACGGGAAGGAGTCTCGCACAGTGCGCGCATTCAGTTTCCTATAATCCACGCATAGACAGAAAGATCCGTTCTTCTTACGCACCAACACTATGGGACTGGCGTAAGGGCTGCTACTTTTGCGGACAATCCCCATGTCCAGCAACTTCTGCATCATGTCACGAACCTCTCCAAGACAGTGGGGAGGGATCCTCCTATAAGGATGGCTTATAGGCACTGTCTGTAGTATGGATTTTATGCAGCACCTTATCACATGACCCTACATCAACTGGTGCTTGGAGAATACGGAGTCATGTTTCTGTATCAACCGATCAACACTATCTTTATCTTCTCTGCTCAAGAGACTAGAACTCAAATCCAGCCCAGGTGGCAATGTATACTGCGAACCATCGCCAAAAACATAAGTTTCACGTTCAGGGGTTTTAACCCTTTCACCATCCTGTGCTCCGACGGGGATTTTGCAACCCGTTTCGCCAGCGCAATTCTACAATACCCGATTGACTGAAACATGTAACCCATCAGATTTCTCCTCGAGCCCCAGATCTACTGTGTGTGCAACCTTGGTTACGGTTGCCAACTTTGTGTGAGGAGGTATTGTTGCTGCTCTCATCCAAGCATTTGCAACAAGGACGTGTACCACTTTTCCCCCTGTAACCTCACAGGTGTCATACATTCTGCATGACTCCCCTAACCCTGCACTTCTGTCTTGACCGCCATTTAAACCCTCAACCACTACGATCTTGCCCTCAAATCTATCTAGTGGCACGCGTATGTAGCAAACAAGGCTTCGAACCTCATTTGGCAGGA
Organism: Patiria pectinifera; assembly: GCA_029964075.1. Lineage (NCBI taxonomy): Eukaryota > Metazoa > Echinodermata > Asteroidea > Valvatida > Asterinidae > Patiria > Patiria pectinifera. Next base: position 20,132,698 of record CM057133.1, on the reverse strand, counting down.
CGGTTGTTGGACATCTGCCCGTGCGGGCAGGGGCTTGTCCAACATTGCCTAATCCCCTTGCAGGTTTCTCCACATGGGCCATGCGATACCAACGCAATGTCATGTCCCACGCGTCTGCATCATCACTTGCAGGTTGTATAACCAAATCCTTCGACAAATGCAAATTGTTGCAACCCAACAACACGGGACAGTGACCCCAGTTCCATGCCCCACCCCCAAAGGAATCGTCAACAACAAGAAAATGGGCATTAACCGTAAGGTTATGGACGCACGCACAGTGGAACCTGTATGTACCCCTCAATCGGTATTGACTCGCCGCCTGCACCCGATACGTGATTATCATACCCAAGGGAATCAATTCCATTGATTTTGCCCTCAATGTTTCTCTTATAAAATGAAGAGCTAATCAGGGAAGCCTCCGCAACAAACACGTTGTCAAGACACCTGCAAGGATAATACAAGCCTTCGGTCTTTCTCTCACTAACCTGGCTAAAAGATTGTCGGCTGAAGCCTCCGGTGACTGCTCTTTCCCTACTGGTTCCTTTTTGGGTGAGGCCTTTGTTTGTCCCCTCTCCATAACTTGGCCCCTAGTTGTAGAGACTGCTAGTTTACCGCTGCCTCATGTGTAGGCTGCGATGGTCCATTGTTTTGTTGTGCCTTATTCCCTTGAGATTCGTTTGCTTGTTCGCGCTGCGATCCGTAGTCGACAGTCAGCACGAATGTGCCCTGGCCGGCGACAGTAAAAGCACAGGAACTGGGACCGATCTTTTGGCGCAGGCCCGAATTGAGCAACGCTGTCCCGCCCACTTGATAAATTATCCCTGTCAAGTACGCGCTGAATGAAGCAACGTTGTGATTTGCTCCTGTTGTTTTCTGATCTGTTCCTGTTGTTGTTGCATGCATTTAAGTAACTCCTGTTGTTGCTGAAGCACATTCTGTAGTGCCGTGCCACCAACAGCTTCTGCACTTGCAGTGTTAACACTACAACCCCTTTGATCACAATGGCCTATGCCTTGACAGTTTTCAAGTGCATGCGCTACCGGCATGTTCGGCTAGGACCGGGTTTACATGACTGCGCCTTGATTTCTGTACTTTTTCCAGATCGCGAAAAAGTTCTCTAGCAGCATCGCGCATTTCACTGAATTTTTGATTTGGTTTTTCCAGCTCTAAGCGCCGCAGTTCCAGACGCGCTCGAGACATTGCCCAATGAGTACTCGATCCCTTAAAGCAAGTAGCGACCCCTTTTCCTCTTCCGATGCAACCTCTAGAACTTTATCATGTAACCGAATTAGGGCCCTGGAGAAGTCCATAAGAGACTCCTCCTCTTGTTGGTGACGTTCAGATAGAGCCTTTTGAAGCCCTTGAACTGTTTGTATTTCCCCAAAGTTGTGCCGCAGTATTTTCTTGATAGCCTTTATGTCATTACGGACACTCTCAGGGTTACACTGAACTTCCTGCCGGGCCGTACCCGACGAATGGCTGACCACAACTTTCGCCTGTTCTTCAACGGGGATTTTGCATTGCTGCAAATATGCATCAACTTCATCTAACCAATCGTCTATTGCCAGATCCCCCACCTTAACAGGTTTCCCACTGAATTTTGACAGTTTGATGGGACGTTGTGTGATGCTTTTTGGTTTGGCCCCCTGCAGAGCGTCCGTAAGCCCAGACACCAACCTTGCCTACACTATTGTAACGGCGGTGCCGGGCCGCCGGCAGAGGGCGCCAGCACGGACCCACGGTGCAACCGTAGCGTTGGGACCCCTGCTGCTGGGCCAGGGAGACCCGTTGCCAGACTGCGCCGACTCAGTAGTGTGACTTTTGTATAGCGTTCCTTTTGGTTGTGAGTTGTATAAAGAGAGAGCCTCGTGTAAAGAAAGTGGCAAGAATAAATGGCCGTAGAGCCCCGAAACCCTGAAGAATAGTGTCTGTGGTTTCCTTCGTCTGGCGTGTAAGAACCCCAGATTCGTTCTACGTTACACTATTGTAACTCCATTAAGTATCAAACTTTAACCAAGAAATCAATTGCTGTAAACACACCAGACAAGGCTACCCGTGTCAATGCAATCGTACACTTGTAAGTTCAGAACTGAAAGTTGACGAAACGCCACTATCCTTGCACAGTTCAAGGTCGTTGTTCCTCCCCGGAGTTCTCTGCTTGTAACCGTCCGTCCGATGCTACTCCTCCAAGGCTCGGGGTATCGGTAGTACAGCCAGCCGTTCCCTGCTGCTCCAGCCGCACAAGCTTGCAGCTCCGTACGCCGTTTGTCCGTTGTTCCTCTACGGCGTCCTCGGGGCCTCCAGCCGTTCCCTTTAGCTCTGCACACTCTACTTGGTCCCGAACCGTCCGTCCGTTAAACTTCAATTCAATTCAATTCAATTCAATTCAAAAACATTTATTTCCATTCCTCCGATTCACAACAAGCAGAATAAACAAAATATTAAAACATTAGGTGAGTATGTAATAACAGAATGATAATGGTGAATGGAGGCATGCCCCGGTAAGCATGTGCTTGTGTTGGGGAAGCCTTAGAACAAAGACTGGACAAAACAGTCAGACAGGACAAAGGAACAAAAATGAACACACAAAGAAACAGATAATTATACATGGTTACGAAATAAAAACAGTAACGCAATAATGAAGTGTACGTAATAACAGCAAATATATATAAGAACGTTTCCCCCGGCAGCAGGTCAACGTGAACGTCAGGCTAGTCCCGCCACCTGCACTGGCAGTGGTGGTCGTGTCAAGGCTTGCGCTGAGTTCGAAATACTCCGAGTCACTGACTTCATGTACACCCCATCCGTGTTACCATTTGTAGCTGTATCATAATAAATATTTCGCCCTGCCCAAAGGCAATGAGTCTCCAGTAAAGGAAGAAGCCAGGCAAAGGGTTCTCAAGTAAGCTCAAATCTTTTTTTTACTTGGAGGGAACTGCTCCTCTTTTTATTCCATCAACCACCGACAAAAAAAAACAACCTCACAAATCTTCTCCCTTGCATTTTCCCATACCCGGTCCCCCACCAATGTATACATTTGTAACAACTTGTCAGCGCGTCTCGCTCTTTGACCCTTGACCCCTGCCAGTGGGCCCCAGGTGCACGGCCTATTATTAGCGCACGGGAATTAACAAAAGTTTAGCACAACATGCACCCCAAATAATCATTTCCCCACATTAGAGACTATAGTCCCCTCATGTTGGCTATAATCCTGTTGGAACAAATCAATCCAATTCTGAATTTTACAATTTATGAAATAATTACTAAAACCTAACATGTGTTGTAAGCTGATGAAGTTTGGGAGTTAATTAATAAATACATACAGTTTTTCATGGAAAACATTAAAGTGATTGATAAATAATTTCATGTAAATTTAACTTGATATTCAATTCGACATGGATTTAACATCACTCCTCAGCTTGCAAATTTATTAAACATATAGAATGATTCGAAAAATGCCAACATCCACCATTAATTAGTAGTACATTCCAGCTTTAAATCTTGATCTAAACACAAACTTTAATATGTCCATGTTGATTGAAGAATTGTTTTTATTTAACAGTGATTTTTCTAAGGATAGGATGTCATTTAATGTTGATTATTTATACGTTGATTCAATTTGCAATCCATCATCATCAATGTAGGGATGTCTACGTTAATTCAATGTTGTAATCTCGACATTGTTTCAATGTCGGCATTTCTACGTCAGAACGAATTGCCAATTCAATCTTTATTCAACATGGAATCAACGTAGAATTTCCAACATTAAGTCAACGTCAAGGTGTCTACGTTGATTTAACGTTGTGATTTCCACGTTGGTTTCACGTCAGCATTTCAACGTCATATCAACTTGCAAATTAAATCATTCAACGTTAGATTAACGTAAAATTTCTAACATAATTTCAACGTTGAAACGTCAACGTTGAATCAATGTCAGAATTTCAACGTCAGATCAATTTACAAATTCAATGACATTCTGACGTTGTTTCAACGTTATTTCAATGTATTTTGCCCACTGGGAAACTTCATTTCAGTGAAAAAAATCGCCATCATCGATGCTGAAACGTCAAAACTGGTTACTGGTATAACTGACCTTCAAGTCTGGAAGAAGTCGTTCGAAAACTTCCCCAAAGTTTTCGAAATTATATCAATTTCTAGGAACCTTATTAGTATTCGTTAGGGTTGAAAAGATTGACAGATATTGCAAACGTCAGTGTTACAACTTTCAAAAATGAACGAAAGTAATGAACACATCACAACGATTTTTAGCACAAGTCATACACTATGTACTCGGATCATTATAAGGTAAATAAATCCTGAAAGTTGCATGAAGATACGGTCTCCCAAACTGGAGAAATTAAGTTTCAAAGATTTCACCCGCCTACGTGAACACGTCTGTGTACATGTACATGTAGTTTCATTCAAAATTAAAAAAAAAACACGTAAACTTTTAGGAATCGCCCTTCGCAACCACTAGACTAGGATAAGTCTTTGTGTTGCAGGGCCTTTTGAGGACATGTAGTGTGCGCGGAGGGTGCTGCTTTGGCGCTTTTTATTCAGCGAGGTTTGTGCGCTTGCGCACTCATATGCACAAATGGTAAACAGAGGCCAGTCGTTTTCTGTAATGGAATTACACATGGTTAAAATATTCGAACATTTTAACATCCGTTGTTTTCACCCCGTTTTTAGGTGTGCCCAAAAAGTGCAAGATGATGTTATCGGCATATTGAACTACAAGCGATTTTCGAAGGGAAAACAATTTATATTACTATATTTTAATGTGGTGGAAAGTACCCCAGAAGACATAGTTTTCTTTTATTAAGAGAGTGAATATTAAGAGAGTGAATTCGCTTGACTTATGACTTTTGGAATATCTGGTTAAAGTGGTCGATTCAAAATGCCAGAAATAGTCGTTAATCTTGAAAACTCTCAAAAAGAAATGACCAATGTCTTATAATTTGATGAAATTTAGACATTTTATTTTCTGAGTCAACAATAATGACTGAGTTTACAAGAAAAATATCGGAATCAATCAATAACTGAAGGCCAGAAGTATCACTCAAGGAATTGCAGCTAAATATCAACCAAGGTTACATCTACAAAAGCATAAATTTAAACCTCGGTCATTATTTAAATCTCGGTCATTATTTCGTCCTTACGCAAATTGAAACGCCTGTGAAAACCAAACGAACATTAGAAAATTGATTGGATCATCTTAAAAGTCCGAATTTTAATGGTTTGTGACACTGAGTAACATGTTGATCATCACTCAATATGTTTTCAAAGATAACTATTGCTTTATAACTTACTTTTAGAACAATCACATTTCTTTTTATGAATCTGCAATCATGAATTCTTTGTTCTATGGATACGACTCGGAAAACTTAACCACATTAAATATAACACTTTTGCCATTTATACACTATACACCACGCATACTTGTTTTTGCAAATCCCTAAACATACCGGCACAAAAGCTACAGGGATATTTTGATTTTGCCTCTTCATTTACTTATTTTAATTAAAAGTGAGCAATCTGAAACCTAAGAGAGATACGATGATGAGCTATGTAAATGCATGGGGAAAAGTGTAATGGCTTCTTTTATCTTGTTGCTTGAAACGTTCTGAAAATACATGATTTGGCAATTGACTATCGGATTAAAACCGCATTTTTTTCACAAGCTAATATATGACGGTAAAAAAGTTTTCAAATCTTTAAGCATTTTTTCTTTCTTAATGGCATTTTTTTTTCAAAAGCAGCTATATGTCAGTAAATATTTGTGATAAAATTCGTCACCATTCATGTTTCGTCAGCATAGACAGCACTGTCTATATTTGTAATGCTCAATTTCTTAGTAAAACTTTAAACATGAAGTACATGAAGTAACATGAAGTATGCAAGAACAATACGAGGATCACTTTTAGTTCTTAATTATATTTGTTTTGTTTTGTCTCAATTGTGTATTCATGATTCAAACAAATCAAAGTTGTTTTAGCACCATCCTAACAAAGGTACTACTCTTATTTCCACATGTGTTCTTAATATTGCACATGTGCATCATTTACACATTAAGTTCTATTAAACCTTTGTTTTAACCCAATATTATTGAAAGTTATATCAATTTATGTATACTGGAGATAAGGGGAAAGGTAAATTTACACATTTCATTCTGAAAAAGATGTTACTGTGAAAGCTGAAACTTCATTTGGATTAAAAATACACAGTCTTATTTCTGTTTTGCAGAGTCTTACCAAGGCCTACTGCACAAGTCTTTTAGCTAGACATAATATGACTGATCTTTAAGATATTACAGAGAAATCAACAATCAACAGATTGCAGCTGAAAGTCCACAAAACGTAATTTAAACATCTTGATAGTTATTTCGTCCTTTACACAAAACTTGAAAATTCCGAATACTAATGGTATGTGACACCGACGAGTAACGTGAACGAATCTATTTTGCAGGCGATGATTAGTAGTTCTTAATATAACTTGATAACCTTTAGAAAAAACATCAGATTTCCTGTTATGAATCACATAGATATGGGTCGGATCACTATACAACATTATAAATACATGTATGTTTGCAACTGCATGCACCATTATGCACCATTATGCACCATGCATGCTTTTTGGGAAATCCTCAAACATAATATGACACAAAAGGTACATATACATATGGTTATTTTGATTTTGCCTCTTAATGGAACTTTTTTAAACTTAAAATTGAGCGGTCTGAAATCAAAGAGAGCCAAGATGAAACAAAAAGGTCCTTTAAATGCATTGAAAAAAAAGGCTTATTTTAATTTGTTTCTTACAAGGTTCTGAAAAAAAATGCATGAGTTGCCAATTGAATCACGCATCGGATTAAACCACTATTTACAAGCTCTTAATGACAAAAAAGCAAAACAAACGTTTTCAAATCTCTAAGCTATTTTTCTTCTTTCTTGACCGGTTTTTTTTTTCAAAAACAGCTGCATTTTAATAAATGTTACCGTGATCATTCATATTTCGTCACTTTGGACATCACTGACTTCAGTTTTACCATTCAATTTCTTAGTGAAACTTTAAACATGAAGTATATGTATCTTTTTAACAGGGTCAATGTTATTTCTCAATCAATATTTTTCGTTTGTCTCAATTATGGCTTTACGACCGACTGACAATCAGATATGTTTTTAGCACCAGCATTAGTCAAAGGCGCTACGTCAAAGGCACTACTTACACATGTATTTAAGAACACATGTGTAAGTATTGCACATGTGGAATTTTTATTTTTTTTGCACATTTCGTGTAAATCTTTGCTAACCTACTCATTTTAAAAGCTATATTCATCCATATGTATTGGTCAAGTAAACTTACATACAGTTTTTTTTCTCAAAAGATGTTACTTTGAAAGCTGAAAGTTCATTGGATAGAATTTAGTCTTATCCATCGTATTCCAAGTCTTATCCACTGAAAAAATCAATTTCACAGATTTGGCCTTTATATAAAGTATAGCATACTGCAAAGAAATGGATATTTTAAAAGCACTATTTTGCCTAATCACATCATCTTAATGGTATCGCTTAAACTGTGCTGCTGATGTGGTTTTCACCAAACTGCTGCCATTCTCATTTCAGATGAGCATGCCTCAGTGTGCTTTTTATTTATTTGTTTTTAAATGGGCTTCAAATTATTTAAAATCGATCATTTTTCAATGGGGCTGCAAATCGTTCAATCATAATATTGCAGACTGAATACATGTACCTATCATCTGAAGTGTTTGGCTTGCTTACTGGAATTTGATGAGGTATTCTGGGTAGGCTTGTGCATCATGAAAGATAACATAGATGCCTGGCTGGTTTACATTGTCCACCACGCAGTCGTACTGCTGGTCCGGATGACTTGGTTTGTTGGGAGGAGTTATCATTCCTTGATGTCCCCGGATGTAATCACCGACCAGAACCTTTGTCAGGTACATGTGCTGTACACCGTTTGCATTAGGCTTTGCATACTGTGACCGTGCCGAGTAGTTAGAATCCACAGCAAAATAGGTTCCATTGCCAAACATTGTGGCTGATTGAAAAAAAGGTTAGCAAATCAATTTATTAGTACTAGTGCAATGACAGTCATTAGAATTCAGTGCCACTTACTTTATCAACGCTGAACGACAACTGTTCATTACCATATTGAGAACCAACTTTGGTGGCGGAAGTAGACACAGAAATATTCTGGGCAAAAATGATCTACATGTAGTACAATCAATTGTTTGCTGTCACGCGCATTAAGACTGAATTACATAAAGAACAAAATCTGTTTGGACAAACATGTGCAATAGTTGGTAAATGACCAATGTCCGACAGTAATTTTTACAATCCGAATAATTACCAAGCTAGTTCTCAAGAAAGTTCAAAATGCATTTAAACAGTTGCATTAAATATAATCCTTAAATCATGTGCAGCAGTAGACAATCCTACCTTCACCTTTCATGCAAAATTATCGTGGAACACAAGTAATCATCTGAAACCAGTTCTTTATCTCACATAAGTACCATTTAAACTCTCGCAAACATTGATAAGGGTAAACATCTTTCACACAAATATATCGTATGGAAAACTAAAGTAGCACTTTAAATGACTAACTAGAATGAAGGTTTGCATTTATAAGCTTTTGTGACAACTACTTCATCAGATGCAACGAAGAGGGACATCATCATACAAGGTCTAGAGGTACAAAATTACATGTACAGTAAAAACAGAGGGGTACAAAATTACATGTACAGTAAAACAAAGGGTGGAGATCAATCAATTATCAACGGTGCAGTTTGACAACAGTCCAGGATCCCTAGTTGAATACAGTTTAGACTAGGAATAATCTTTTGTTCGGCGGTTTCCCTGTCCACCCTTGATTTGAATCCCATCGGGCTTAGTGTGTGGCCTGGTAAATTGAAATGTTAAGCAACAGGTTTCTCTATATCCTTGTTTCTGATATCACACTCGTGTCCATTCATGCATTGTCTTATTAGTGACTACCAAGTTTGTCCAATGTATACTGCTGTGGGGCATTGCTGACAGGCGATTGATGGCTGTCCACCACATTTAGATAAATATATGGGAGACAAGTGAAGCACCTTAAATTGTCCAGAACACATATACTTACCATTCTTTCCACAGAAGCTGCGATTGAAACCAAACTTGTTGATCTTATCACACGTTTGCTCATCGGTACCATGGAACAATGTCTCTTCAATGTTAGTACGACCAAGACGAGCCTCCATCGCTGCCTTACGTGCTTGGTACTGCATCAGCAAGTCTCTGTTCTGAATTCTATGTATCTGCGATTGAGAATCAAAGTACAAACATACCTTCAGCAAAATCGCAATGTTCAATCCCCATCTGTATGGGAGGACGGTACATACATGTATCTCATGACAATATTCTTAACAAATGTCTGAAAAGAGCGGCATGGATAATCCTGAAGTGTGTATTCTTAACTCATTCAGTCGATGTTTGCTAGACTTATTTAGATGTCATTCTCTGAAACAATTGAGTATAATAAAGCCATTCTTGTTTACAAATGTATAAACAAAATTACTCCTTTGTATATGACAAATATGTTTACACCACTTATTCAGATTTGTGAAACGAAACAATCCACTGATATGGCACTGAGGATTCCTTTTGCCAAAAAATAATGTTATGCCTCAAGTTTTGCTGTAACTGGTACAATCATATGGAATAATTTTGCATGTACAGTTGAGAACCAAGACTTCTCTAACCTCATTCAAATCTGAACTAAGTGAAACGTTCAGTCAGTAATATTTCTGCAAATAATTACATGAGCATTTCTCTCGCTGTCTTCACTGATTATACAAATCTAAATCTGTGCTGACTTATGGAGTTAACAAACTTGGTTGCCATAAAAATATGGAGCCGGACGGGAAATTTTAAGTTTTTCTCCCAAAAGGGTTTTTGCAGGTTTTTGCCCCTCCCGTAATCAACGAATGTATACAGGCCTATAGAAATATACTTTCCCGATGTCACAAGAAATGTCCGAATTCGTCATGTTCACTTATTTCACCTTAGGCCTTTAGGAAAGTGTGTTAGCGATGTCGTTTCAAACTGTAATGATTCTTTGTAATAGTTGTACAATATTTATAAAAGTTACTTTACAATCAAGCAGTAATCCCATATGCTTTCATTTTATTTCATTGTGCTGTATTGTATTTGTAATGTATTGTATTTGTTCATTATGTGTAGTCATTTATAGTGTATGCAGGGCCCCAATGGAAACCAGTTTTAAACTGTTTGGGCATACCCTGGGTAAAGAAATGTAATGTACATGTATAAATAAATGAATAAAATCCCCAGTATACTAAACACGTTTAAATATTTTTTAAAAATATAATAATAATCAAATTTAGTTCCACAAATGTTCCTTTAAAAACCAAGTATGCCTAAAACCCTATTTCAAGAAACACTACCTCTTGAATTGTATGACCTCCTCCAGTTGATTGGAATTGTGTCTCTACAGTTGTGTATTCGGGTGTGCCTGCAGTAAGTTGTACCATTGCGAAGTGTTTATCCTTCGTCATAGGTATCCAGTTGCTTGGCATTTCGAATGAAGCAGCTGAAAATTGTACAAATGCAGAAAACAAAGCAATGGCCATTGGTCAATCAACCATCATGCAATTGTGTAAATCACTCATTGGGCACATGATAATAAAGGCTAAGTTAGATGAATCAAAGTACATTTTAAAGGTAGAGTATACATATCATTTGCAGCTATCAAAAAAGTAAATGACAACATTATTGTTGAAAAGCTTAATTGGTTTAAAGGTAGTAATAAACTAAACTCCCTGTGAAATGATTTTTTTGGCTTCCTGTCATTTAACAATTAAAGACGCTAGCCATTTCCAAAGATGTGTCAAGTTGAGGATTTTTGGAAATTTCCATCAGTTGGTTTGTAATTCGACGAAGCTGTGAATGGCTGCGCGCAAGCATTGACATAATGCGCACAAGTGTCCTCAGACAAACCTTTTTTCATGTCAATCCGTTGGACAACAAGGTTTCCAGAACGTGAAATCTCCTGCATGGCTTGGAAGTCGATTGTCACATTTCCATCTTCAAGATTCAGGATAACTGAGGGGCGATTGTTCTTGTGGGCCTCCTCTATGATAGCATTCACCTCTGGATCATATGCTTCCATTCCATGTTGAGTGCTGTACTTCCATTGCACCTTTCAGGTTAGCCATTAAGAATTAAAATACAGAAAAAAATACAGCAGTTACTTAATGGACTTGAAATTGAACAAAACAGCATGCTTGTGCAAACAATGAGAACATAATTCCTTGTATTTGCAAATGGTATTGTCATACCAAGGTTATAGGTTATATGTGATTTTTAATTGGTCGAAAACCAAGCAGGTGATGTGCCACAAACACGCATGTACTGTGTCAGGGGCGTATACCCCGTGGTGCATGAGTGATGTACCCCACGGGGTCCATTACCTTGATTGTCCCCACTGTTGAAAGTGTTGTTTCTATCGCATTGTATAATAGAAATAGTCCGGGTAAGAGGCTTCGGACAGCGCGCACACGTGTGTACTGATGTGGAATAAACGCGCACACATTGTGTTGAATAAACGTGTGCGCATTGTGTCGAATGAATGCACATGGACTATGGTCGCAGCTGTGATTGGTGCGTAACGGAGCAGGTTTTAATGGATTGGTCTATTGTGGAAAAAGGTAAATTAATTTGTGTTTCCGTGCATGCAATGAAAAAAAAATCTGTGCGAATATTCACGATGCAGTAATCATGGATCTTTTCAAAATAATACTTCCGCGATGGCTGCAACTGGAGGAAACCCACAATTTCAGACGGTTGCAATCTATTACCGTGATATAACACAACAATTGCTGCCTGCCGTGATTGGGGTCCATTGGTTTTGTACACCCTCGGGTGCAAATGACACCCTTGGGTGCCATTTGCACCCTCAGGTGTACAAAACACCATGGACCCCAATCACCGCAGGCAACAATTGTATAATGAACAATGTAGATTTTCGTTAAACACTTCTCATTCGTAACTGTCAACACGGGCAGATCAAAGGGGTATGGAAGGGGCGAGAGCCCCTCCCCCACCCCTTTAACACTACCCCCAAGAACCCCCACCCACCCCTAGTAAATAGAAAATATCACTTCGATTGGCAATGGATTTATTAGCAACCAGCTAAGTTGAATCTCTCATCTCAAATGGTAAAGATGAACATCACTTCAAAGACATCTGATGTAAATAGATATTTCACCCAAGCCTAGCTTATTTAAACATTGCTTTAAACAATGCTGTCATCACATCTTGTCTTGACTTACTTCCTTAAACAGGTGTTCCCTTTGTTGCATCTCAAGTTCCTCTTTCTGGATACTGGTAAAGAGCGCTTGAATCTGAATGCAAGCATCTTTGACGCTGATGGTAAGACCCTGAACATTGAAAGACTTTGCTTGTCCCTTGCCACGGCACTTTATCTTCACCTGTTTTTTTTTTTTTAAAGATAATCATCATATCAAATGTAAAGGGAAATTGACTTAACACTTTACTCAACAGCAGCGAGGTCTTATTTTACTTGCGAGTACTTACCTGTAGAGCATCACTAGATTATATGCATTATTCCCCTAAAGGGTGCCAGACATTGGCTAAGATTTCTTTCCCAACACCACCTTGCAGCTCGCCCGTCCTGACACTTCCTCTTTTCTCAAGCCTACAAGCAGAGGCGTCGCCAAGGGGGCCAGGGGAAACCTAGTGCCCCTCGAGTGCCCCCATCTGAGATTTGGGTTGGTAAAAAAACATTCTGCGCGTTGTTAAAATCATTACCTCAAAAATAGCAATTTCTGGAGATATCTTCAGATCGAATTTAGCATCAAATGTGGCACCATTTTGCATTTAGCCCATCCTCCGCATGCGAAAATTTTCCAAAGGGGAGGGCACCCCCTCCCCTTAGACCCCTCCCCCAGGACGGCGATCCGTATCCACCTAAGTGCCCCCCCCCCATCAAATGCTGGTGCCCCCCCTGTGCCCCCCCCAGACTGAAAAGTCTGGTGACGCCACTGCCTACAAGCACACAAGTCAATGCATACGCAGGAGTAGGCACACAGGAGGGCACTCTACAAGTATGTACTCGCTAAAAGAATCAGCCCACACTTCTGTGGGGGAGGGGGAAATTCCACTAAACTTCTCTTACCCGTAGAGCAAAACTTCTTACACAGAATATTACCATTACAGGCAAGTGGGTTCCAGGGTACTATAAGTAAGCATACCACGTATGTTTCAGCTGCGCACTCAAAATATGAAATACTGATAATCAGCAAACATGGATGCCCGCAGTCTCAGTTTGACCCACTGAAGTATCGGTCAACATCACGCTCGAAGTACTTTGATAAATTTTTCTTTCCACGTAGACAGGAATTGAAGGCAATCAAAGTTACTTTTGCAAACCTTAGCGTAAAAAAACACATTATTTGATACAATTCGTCTGTTTTTCCGTGTCGTGTAGTACAAAAGAATTGGGTCACAAATTCAAAACAGGCGACAGTTTAGGGGATAATTTTTCAGTTTTGCCGAGTTACTGTAAACTTGTCTTCACTGACAAATGGTATAGGATGCCATGGAAAGTGCGATGTATAGATATCATTTAAGTCGGAAACCGTTTCAGTGAGAAAAGGTCTCACATTATAGGTTTTTTCGTTGAATGTGATGTTATTGTGCACGTACACTGTACACGGACCCTGGATCTGACCCGAAAACATGGCCCGCTAGCCATGCCACACGCGCTCCGTTTGTAATCTTTTGACGCGTTGGAAATGTATATATTTAACTGAAACGGTTTACAACTGGCTGGTTCCAGCCTCTGAAATGCAGTTAAGTGTGATCAAAGAGGGCACTGGAGACCAGTCTATTTGTACACGAAGCTTTCAAAAGGGGTTTACTCGAAAAATAAAGATTTTTTTTAAGCTACAGGTTTGCGTATTACATCAAATCACCTGTGAAATGAAAATTATCTATCATCCTTTTCGATGGTACTACAGCTGATCTAAGGTAAACTCAGCAAATTTACCAAATGTGTAAACCAAACTTAAAACGCATCGGGCGTTGTTCAAGATGGAAGTTTGCTCTCATTTTCCCTCTGTTACTTTGAGTTTTTAATCCAATTTTATCACATTTTCTGTGTGCCATCCATCAACTTTTTAACAACTGCTGTCCTTTTGAGGAGTCATAGATCAAAGTAGAATGTATTTTGACAGGAATCTACAAATCACAGCCCGGATTTTTGTGATTGTTGTGATTGTTGTTCTGAACTGGAAGGCTTCTGTTGTGACATTTACCAGCTCGCCCCAGAAATCACCTTTCAATAGGAGTTGTGCAGGTACGTTTGAAAACATGTTGACTATGCAGTCGCCTATGCTGGGCTACAATGACATTCCTGTTGTGGTTGGGAACCGGCCATTGAGACTTAACAGCTTTCGTGATGTATCCCGCACTCGCGGCAATCTGCTGCAAGTACATATGAGACAACAACATCATCGAGTGCAGTTGACCACGTTCTGCATGCTGAATGCTCGCAGTATCAAAAACAAAACAGATGAGTTTGTGGAGTTTGTGCGGGAAAAAGATCTGGATGTCATCGGGATTTCTGAGACTTGGCTGACTCCTAATGACCCGGCTGTTATTGCTGGTCTAACTCCCGATGGGTACTCGTTCCATCACGTACCACGAGCCAATAAGCGGGGAGGAGGTGTCGGCTTGTTGTACCGGAGCACCATCAGTGTTAAAATCTGCAAACATACGAGGACGTTCGGTTCGTTTGAAGTTCTGCAGGCAGAGTTAGTGAGTAACGCTGTTTCCACAACTTTGGTGATTATTTACCGACCGCCTGGGTCCACTGTGGCATTCAGTACCTTCCTTGATGAGTTTGCTTGCTTCATCGACAGTCACCTGTTCGACCAGTCGTCGCTTATTATAACAGGTGATTTTAACATTCACATGGACAACCCCTCAGCGGTGAAATCTGCGCAGTTTGCAGATCTGTTATCTGCACATGGACTGCAACAGCACATAAATATAGCAACCCATCAATGTGGCCACATTCTTGATTTACTCATAACACGCTGTGGTGATCATGACTATCTCTCAAACATCCGAGTCGTTGAAGGCATCTCTGATCACCTTGCACTCCTATTTGATGTTCCTTTTCACAAACCAGCTGTCCCTACCACAACTGTTGTTTCAAGGAACTTTCGCCGATTGACATAAATGCCTTCTCCACTGACGTTACAGAATGTCGGTTTACCGAGGTTTGCTCCGAGACCGCTAAGGATCCTGCATCTGGAGTTGAAATGTACAACAAAACTTTGCTTGGCATCCTGAACAAGCATGCACCAGCCACAACACGTACCTTCAAAGTACGTCCAAACACGAACTGGTATAACAATGAGGTGTCTGAAGCTTTACGCAAGCGTAGACAGCTGGAGCGCAGATGGAGATCTTCACGCCTTGAGATTGACCGTCAACTGTATTGCAAGCAACGTCATCACACTATATCAGTCATTAGGAAAGCCAAGTGCCAGTATTACTCCAGTGTAATTGGCAACTGCTCTGGTGACCAGAAACAACTCTTCAAGGTTGTTAATCAACTGCTCCACAGGAAAACAACCTCCCCCTTGCCATCACATGACTGTAAAGAAACTCTTGCTGACACATTCAGCCAGTTTTTCATTTCCAAGGTGTCGACCATTCGTGCCAGCTTACCTCCATCTACTACAAGTATTGCTGATACATCACCATCACCATCACAAGGATCGCCGTATTTGTCTTCTTTCAGAACTGCCTCCCTCGAGGAAATTCGGAAGCTCATTTTGAAGACACCTCCTAAATCATGTGAGCTTGATCCAATCCCCACATCAATTCTGAAGCCTTGTGTGGATGCAATTGCTCCAGCTATCACCTGCATCATCAACCAGAGTCTGAAATCCGGGGTCGTGCCAGGTACCCTAAAATCAGCACTAGTGCGACCGTTGCTGAAAAAGCCAAATCTGGATCCTGATATCATGCATAACTACCGTCCTGTGTCGAACCTTTCGTATCTCTCCAAGCTACACGAGCGTGTGGTTTTGCCAGACTGTCTTCGTTTTACGGATGAATGGTCTCCTTGACAAATACCAGTCAGCCTATCGCTCAAACCACAGCGTTGAAACTCTTCTCGCCCACATGTCAGGTCATATTCTTCAACAAATGGACACAGGCAAAGTCACAGCTACCGTGTTGCTAGACCTGTCTTCTGCCTTTGATACAGTTGATCACACCATACTCATCAACCGTCTATCTTCACTTGGGATCAAGGGCACAGCTCTGCAATGGTTGTCGTCATATCTCACTGATCGCCATCAGTCAGTTTGCATCAAGAACATCAAGTCTGCATCTGTTCCTCTGTGCTGCGGTGTTCCACAGGGATCAGTTGGCGGACCTCTTCTTTTCTCTATATACACCAGTCCGCTTGGCAAAATAATCCAGAAATACGGCATTCAGTACCACTGCTACGCAGACGACATTCAACTGTTTACATCATTCAGCCCACTTCAATCAAGTGCTGTAGTTGCTATGACGAAACTCGAGGCCTGCATTGATCACATCAGAACATGGATGAGCTCCAACTGCCTCAAGCTGAATGATGCCAAATCATGCTTCATGATGTTTGGCACCAAGACTAACCTCGCTAAGTTGAATATCTCATCGATACGCATCGGTGCTTGCTGCATCAGTACATCTGCAACAGCTCGAAACCTGGGGGTCATCTTCGATAGTCACATGACCTTCAATGATCATATATCCAACTTATCCAAGTCGGTCAGATTCCATCTACGAAATCTTGGATTCATTCGCAAATACTTGACTCGCACAGCAACGGAACAACTTGTGCATGCACTCATATCGTCTCGACTGGATTTCTGCAACTCGATCTTGTATAACTTGCCCCAGTATCAACTTGACAGACTCCAACGACTTCAAAATTCCGCGGCTAGACTAGTAACTTTGACCAAACGTTCAGAGCACATCAGTCCAGTGTTGCAGTCTCTCCATTGGTTACCTGTCGCGAACCGAATCATTTTCAAGATTCTCCTACTTGTGTTCCACATACTCAGTGGATCCGCACCAGCATATCTCACCGAAGCTCTACCAAGGTATAAACCAACCCGGAATCTTCGATCTTCCCAGACCATCTCTCTGGTTTTATTTTTAAGATTTCAATTTAATTGTAACTGGTTATTTGTAGTTCTGTAATGAAGCGCCTTGAGCGTCACTTTTTTATTTGATATACGTTATGGCTGTTGTGCTGTTAATTCTCTCTGTCATGGTCATCTCTCTGTTTACTTGATTGATGTTCTGTGTCTGTCCGTTTTTATCTGCCTGTTTTAGACAATTTTAATTTGTACACCTCTTGTATTTTAAAATTTAACTGGTATATCCGTATTTATGTAAAGCGCCTTGTGCGTCAATTTTTAACTGCCCGTTTGTCTTATTCTTATTGCCTATCTTGACAGTTTGGCTGTCTTTTATCAACCATATTATTTTATAGTTATTTTAAAGGTTTTGTCTTGTATAAGTTTTAGTTTTTTCTTAAATTTTAACCTGTTCATTTTTATTTCTGTGAAGCGCCTTGAGCGTCAATTTTGACGGATTTGGCGCTATACAAGAATTAGATATTATTATTATTATTAAAAGCGAACAATGTTTTTCCGTTTGATTTTGTAAGTTTTTTGTCCATAATTTTTTTTTTTTTTTTTTGAAAAAGTTTTTAGCGCCGTTACCACACTGTAGAGACAATTATATCTTTGTTCACTTGGTCTACTGATAAATTTTGGTTTGAATCATCTTTTTAAGTACGTTCGAGAAGGATACATTTTAAGACATGAAAACCAGACAATCGTGCGTTGTCTGCTACCGCTGTTTGTATCCCGACGATGCGGAGGAAACCATTGCGCATGCGTGAGAAGACAACTAAATGCACGCACGGTCTATGGGGCCGAAACATACGTGGTACGAGATGGCCAGAAGGTCGCAAGGAAGAATAGACCCTACTGCTAACAACACCCACCTACATGTATGCTTAAGAAACCAGACAAAATGCCACCCAACAAAATTTGGCCATGACTGGCTGGCACTGTGAGGCACCAGCGGAAGAGGGTACCATTGTGATCATTGTGGGGAAACTTGATATGAGCACTAGAACAGCTGATTAATCTGTCAGGCTGGTTGCTATGAGAGGTATATCAGCTTTAGGATGGGCAAGGGAAGGCTTCAACATGGGTAGGTTGAAGGACAGACCCAGGTCAAGGCATAATTATGAGGCCATCTTAAAGCTGACAGAGAATCAGATAGTTCGAATCCAGACAGCTGATACTGGTGACGTTTACTGCTGGTGGAAGACCAGACTTGAGAAGTCACCATCCAGACAGTCATGTTTTGTCAGTCGCCACTCCCTACAAGCATAGCCCTGTGTATCATATTTATTATCACATACCGGGTTAAACGTGTCTAGCAACTTGACCAACATATTTTTGGACAAAAATTCAGGTGTATTAACTAGACTTATGTTTGTGGACAAACAAAGGGCTGTTTAGGTAACTTTTTTTGTGACATACACGTATTTGACATGAAAAGTTTCAAGTGTAATAAGTTCCATCTAGAAAGGATGTGTAGTTCTGTTTATAATGAATGGTGGCATATAACTGTGTGATAACATTCTCATAGGGCCTTGAATTATGACGTCACATGTCACCTGATGACGTCATGATGATGTCACATCAATTTTCATCTATAATCATCTGTAACAATCTGCCGCTAGAGGGCGCTCTAACATTTTATGACGTCATTGTTATATTTTTGGTAAACAACAACCTACCCAGAGCATACATCGTTAAAAGCAATCTAGTTCACACCTTTTACCATTTTTAAATTACAAGGCACTTCCGGTTTCAAGCGGAAGAAAAGGTCACATGATTTTTGCACGTTGTATCAAAAATGAAGACCCTGGATCATTCTATCAATTCCCGCTAATGTGGCATGCATAGCCGTCCATTTCTGGGAACATTCTGGGGAGCAGAAAGGGGGATGAGCACTGACTGCAAAGCAGCAACTTGGGGTACATTTCATTTAACCACTCGTTGGTTATCCATTCAGACTGAGGACTTGGGACAATAGGGTGTGTGCGATTTCAATGGGCCGGAGGAAAACCTTATGGGAGCTATCGAGTACAAACAAAAGGGAACAATAGAAGGAAAGGATCAAGTCCTCATGAGTATAGTAAACATGAGCTGCCTGTGTCTGTATGTATGTACACACAATGGAGACCCTGTTGTTGCAAACCATTCGGCTGTACAATCAACCTCAAGAACAAAGCATTCACTACCATTTCAAGAAGCAAAGAGTGAATAGCAAAAGAAAACTTTTATTCATACAAATTCAAGCATTTACTCCAAAGTAAATGTTTTTCCTAGCATTTGCTAGTTTTTACACAAATGACCAAATGACTCAGGAATAAGCTTCTAACCTCTTGAAGAATGGGAATGCTCCTTGTTCCAATCCACTCACCATGTACAGAACATGTGTGTGCATATGCTCTAAGCCGTAAGGTGTAACATGAATATTTACATTCTTTTGATTCTTAACCAATCAGACTACTCTGTCCAAATCTGGTAGCAATTTCCATAGGCTGTGTACAAAGCGGAGAACAAGTTATTCAAGTCGGTTATTGGAGTAGACGTACAGGCATATTTAGGTCGAGGAAGTAATAACCATCCCTGCTTGCAAGTGCTATACTGCACGCTACACGGTACCTTCTCTACGGGATTGGTGGCTTTTCTGACAGAATTCTTGCTAAAATCCGACAGAGCTGTTTAGCAAGAATAAGTCAGAACAAGGACGGAAGTAGTACGTTGCCAGAAAGGGGGTGCTGTTCCTGTAGGTTTGTTTCTACAATACCAGAGTTAGGTGGAGAAAATACAAGAGGCAGGTTCAACAACAAAGCCGACACAAGGATGGGTTAATGCAAATGGGCATATATAAAGCTGCGGTTCGGATAGCCCTAAAGGGGATGGGTCCAAAAAATATATCCGGAAAGCAAGAGAAGTAGCAGTGGTGTATTCCAGGATAAAAATCCAAATACATTGGAACATCCCGCTACATTTTATCATTTTTAAGAAAATTACATACTTGTAGAATGGGAAAAGTTAACCTAAACTTTTTGGCTACATGGGTTGCCAAGGTTAGGTAGGCGCAGCTCTATTTGACAGAAATAACCTGAGTTGATGTCCTGAGGGCACAGTGGCGCACCTAAGGGGGGGGGGCCTTGGGCCCCCCCCCCCCCCCCCAGGTGAGAGAAGAGTTGCGGAGGTAGGGCAAGTGCAGTGCAGTTTGACAGGATTCCTTCACGTCATGCAAATTTTTGGTTTCCATAAAATACCAAGGGTAATTTTCTTAAGAAATCAATGTACCAAAACTAATTTTAAAAACTCTGACTTTTACACGTTAATTTTCCTTTTCGAGGGGCCCTGAAGCGCGCCACCAGGGGTCAACTTTCAGGCTCTATACACATTTTACATGTATGCACATTGTTGATAAGAGAAATTCTATAAAAGAACAAAAACATGCGGGATAGTGAAAAAAACCACGGGCTAGTTAAGAGCCTGTTTCAGTAGCCCGGCTGGCTAGTGAACAAAAAAGTTAAGGTTGAACCCTGAATAGCTTTGGTCAATGCCATGCAGGCAAAGCAGCATGACTGCCTAGATGCAGAGTGTGAATTGCCAAGGTTTGGGAATAATGCAGCTCCACTTTACAAGCAACTAGTCATTGGAAGAGGGGAGAAAAGAATTATGAAAACAAGGTGCAGGTATGAGGCAGGTGCAGCTCCGCTAACTATTCCTGCCAAATGCATCAACAAAACTGTAGAATACTCAAAGATAACAAGAAGGAAGTAGACGACAACTGCAAATAATTTAGTGTCACTAAAAAGGCTCCGAAAAAACAACAAGACAACAGCAAATATAGGAGCTCTTGCAAAACAGGTCTTTCCTGTGGCATGCCTCAAAAGAAGAGAGGATGTGTCATGGTGGCTGGGCCACAAGGCACTGTGGGAAATAAATCCCAGTAAATGGCTAGCCCTTCTAGGAAAATATTTCATTTGTAGTAATGCTCTACGGGTAAATAAAGCGCAGTAAACTCCACTTTTTTCCCTTATTTAGCCCTATAATGTTTAACGAATATTTAATAATGACTACATACGTGATGCTTCCTCTCAATTTCTTTGAGTTTAGCTCCGTGTGCATCTGTCATCTTGTCTATCATTCCATGTTCATCGGATAGATTCTGTAAGGAAATGGAATACTAGAACTGCATTACAAATATATAATAGCAAACCAAGGTTCAATGGGACATATTAAATTTAATATTTATCTCTTGTAGGTGGAACAGTCCCAATACTGCAGTTTGGACAATGACGAAGTGACCTGGCTGTTATTGTACAGTTTTTTAACCTGTAATTTCACTGGTCTAGAACAGTTACGTGTTGCAAATTATCTCTGACTTGCGGGCTAGCCAGTAAACCTCACAACTGAGAACTGCAACTGTGCAGTCTCAAGTCTGGCAGGAAAGTTTGAAGTAATCAAAAGGTTACACTGCAGTGATTTAAAGATATAGTCCATCATTTGTAATTTGTGCATTTTGTTCGTTTGAAGCAACAAAAGTGCTCAAAATCTAAAGAAGGGTACTAAACAACTAACCTGATGAAGTTTCAGCTCAGCTTCAGCTGTATATTCCCTGAATCATGGTTTGAATTGCGCCTGAATTCAGTGTCCGAGACACATTCTCGCTGAGCCAATTGCAGCTACGCGATGTCGCGCATTGATCTGACGAATAGCAACCGGGGGTGCGTGTGCGTTGTGCCAAATAACAAAACGAACTACTAATTAATATTTTGCTACGATGCGTCTTAAGAAGCACCGTTGGAAAGGCCTTCTTTCATTGTTTTCTTCAAAATGACAGCTTGCCAGAAAGAATAACTTCACAGAGAGTTTAGTAACCTTACTATCTTTCAACCAAGTATGTTTTTCAACAATAATCATGCCAGCTACTTTTCGGATAGCTGCAAATGATGGACTATAGCAAGTTAGGCTGCATCCAAATTTCTTGGTTATGGCTGGCAATTACACACACCCATATGGAAGCGGCTGAAGCCACTGCCTATATGGCTCTAACACATAATGAAGGCTACATGTATGAATATGCTCCTTCCCAATACACTCCTAAAATGGGACCATGGTACATGTACATGTAACAAGCATGGTAAGCTGTGAAACTGAAAGTGTGTCAACACACAAATCCAGGATGTGTGTAGATTACAGACTTTGTGGCGACCTGACTCAGAGTTTTATGTTTGCAGAACAGAAAGAATACAAATTAAAAATGAAAATGATCCAGAAAATGATCCAGAAAATGCCAAAATCAATGGGCCTTGAAGAGCCTCAACTCAAAATTGCAAGGCATTGATCCCTCAAGGCCAAGGCCAAGAATTTTGCCCCCAAGCCTTAAGGCCAAAGCCATGGCCCTAAAATTCAGCCTTAAGGCAACCTTCACCCTTTCAACTCAGCCCTGCGTAAAATCGATCGTCGGCGATCAACATTTTCAGAATATTGTACTTTGTGTTTGCCTCCCTCTTTTGACTAATATATATACCATTTTTTAGCTTTAAAGACTGGCTACCCAATGGTGGTGTTTGTAATTTGTGTTGTGACCGTTCGTGAAATCAAGTACGCTTTTTTGTCACCTGTTTTGCCCTAATTACTGCAGAAATATGCCGGGGAAACTCTACTAAAAACTACAGATAACAAAGAACAACTCAAGAGGAACTTGGTTGACAAAGATGTTTTAAATCTTCTCGATTTGGGCGACAAAGTGACGAGAAAGGAGATAGCGAGACAGCGATGCACATCTTCTGAATGACATGACTTGTAAACATGCACATGTACATTGTACACTGATGTGTATATTTTCCCAGTATTTTTTGTTGGCATTAAAGCCATAATGATCATAATGATACTTGAATAATATTCTAAATTTTATGTCACAATTTATGCAAGGAAACATTTAGCAATATAAACTCAGTGGAAGGCATATTATATTTTTACAAAAAAAAATCCTTTTCTGTCTCATGAAATAGTGAATAACTGATTGCATGGATTGCTTGAAAATTTATACATTTTGCACCAAACCTGCATTATTTGTGTCATTTTTGGTCGGTTAATATTACAATAATTGCTTTTTTAGGTGTTTTCTCATTAAACGAGAGTTACATTTTGTAGCAATGCATGCAAAAGTCTCCTAGCAGTTCGTTTCATACATTTGTGGCCAAAAAAAGGATTAAAACAACCCAAAATTTTGGTTTTAAAATGGCAGCCATTGAGAGAGGGAGGGGGTCATATTTGGATCTTTTTCTAATATGTTTTATTGCCTAGCTCACAAACTTTCAGATGGTATATAAATTATCCAGACATAATAAAGAATACTACTGAAAAGAGTGCAGGAGTTGAAATTAGTAAAAAAACCCTCAAAATTAGGGCTGACGAGTTTAAAAGGTTAAGGCCATGGCTGAGCATCAAGGTACTACGTCACTGGCCTATAGACTCATGCATTATTCTCACATGTAGCCAAGCAATTTGGATGATGCCTTACAAAGCCTATGTATCTTACTGACTTATTTGCAACATTGGAGTTCATTGATTGGAAAATTCAGAGTCTTGCCAACCGAGTGCAACCACTGATATTCCAAAACAATCCCAAGATGCCATACGATATGTATAGTCTACCTCAGATGTATATTGCTCATCTTGGTACTGATCGATCTTGTCAGCAGCTTTCTTGACAGAAGGCATGTCCATGGCGTAGATATTGAGAATAATGGTTTCTTGGAGACTTTCGTCATCTGTTGAAGCATCTGCAGTGGCACCAGACATAGCACCAGACAAGGCAGACATGAACTTCCCTGTCAACCAAATGCAGACAGTTGCATACAGTAACACACAAAGTTTTGTATTAAAAACAAATCATTCTGTTCTATCTCTTTGCACTGAGCAAGAGGTGCATTAAAGGGATATGCAACAGAGTTTCAAATAATCCACTTTACTTGGGTTCAAGAAAGTTCTTTTTCTGTCTTTGATTTGCCATTTCTTAATGCTGAAGCTATTTTCATACCCATGAGCATGAAGGTGATGTCATATAAGGCACACTGGTACAGCTGCTTTGGCATCAAAAGTCTCCATCTTTTTTTGAATTCTGTTTTTTTTTTCAAGTTGAATAAGTACCTAACAACCAATCACTGTGCAAACTTTATGTACAGAAATAGTATTTGAAAATGAATAAAACTACTGCAATCAAAAACATTAAGGCGGATTGATGTTCCGATCTTAAGATCTACCGCAGAGGCAAAATGACCAAAATAGTATTTGTTTGATGCAGGTGGTGCTACAAAATGAGTTTAGTAACAAGTTATTTACCCAGGCCTTTAGAGAAAAAGCCTTTTTGCTCTTTGAATGAAGTGCCAACTTCTTTCTGCAGGGCATCTTGAAATCCAGAAACCATGTCTCGCTGGAATATGACTAGACGGATGAGACGGAGATATTGAGGCTTCTTACGGACTGCAAATTCACCGACAGCTGTCATTATGGCACTAGCGCAATCGGCAACTGATTGACCAGCTTGGCCTGAAAAACAAATGTTGTTTTGAATCTGTTTTATTACACTGAAATGCATAACAGTATTTAATGAGGGTATCCTTACTACATGTAGCTTATGCTGATAACTTCATACACACAATTTAGTAAAAATCAGCAAATTTAAGCAATTAACAGGTTGTGCAACATCGATTCAAAAATGTAATTACAAAAAAAATATATACACCTAAATATATTTTAAATTGATTAGTTACAAATAAATAAATTGAAAAAAAAGAAGAAGTTTATATACTAAAAAATAAGTAAAAATACAAACAGAGAATTTCAAATTTTGTTCAGAAGACAGTGCTTTTGGAAATTTAACCTCAGTACATTGTACAATTTGATAAAATTCACATTGAGTTTACTCACAGGATACTTTTTCTTGTAACAGATTCACAGAACCCTCACAAATCAAAAGCCTATTTACTGATCTTCTATAACACTTAAAAAATTAAATGCTATCTACGCTGCCCGTTTTTGTCTCCAATGTGTCTCCTGATTTGTGCACATTAAGTTGAAAATTAGCCAGGCATACCAGGCATATACCAGAGATGTATGACTTGTGACTCAGACTCAGGTCTTACACGAGTCACACATTTGGCGACTCAACTCAGGCTTGAATCACCAAATATTATCAGAGACTCGGACTCGACACTCAGATTTGACACAATTGGACATGGGACTCAGACTCGATGTAATTGATTCTGACTTGACAGCAAAATGACAAATAACGCCCTTTTTATTAATTTGACAATTTTTTGGGCAAAATATTATTATTTAATTTGAATGATAACATTTACTTAAATTGTACCATGCATCTTCTTCGGTATTGAGTAACCATTAAAACATTATGCTGTTTTACAAGGAAAATCTACAATTGTTTCATTTATTTTACCCATGTACTTCTGGGTTTTGTGTCCCTTTTTTTTCTTGAATCTTTTAAGTGAATTGTGACTCGGAATCAGACTCAGATCCAAAGGACTCAGACGCACATTTGGACATGACACTAAGGAGTCTATCAGACTCGCACTCACGGTTTAAGGACTGACTTACACGCAATGAGAACTGTCATGAGTTCCAGCTTCATGCAATTCATACACGATATCCAAGTCCATCCCTCAAAAATAAGTGTGCAAAGCAATCTTCTTACCTGTGCCCAATGCTGGGAAGGAAACTGACTTGAGCTTGATTTTCTCTGCTTCATTCAAGCTCCTGAGCACAACAGTTTTGATTTCTTCCACTGTTCTGGGAGTGACAACATGGAATATACAGCTGCTCTGAAGTCGCCCGGCAGTAGTGACGTACATCAGTTTCCTTGGGTCTATTGGGGAACAAAGTGATACACTGAAAAACATGCATTGATAGTTTAAATACATTTCTTATTGTGTTGACAGGTTTGAATGTACAAGTTTAGCTTTTCTGTAACATGTTTAGGTACATGTACATGAGGAACGCCTGTTAGTACTGTGAAGCATAAATGGTAACAATAAATCGATTGACTTTTTGGGTTGAAGTCAAATGCCAAGACAAATACACACCTTTATCACTCCATTTTATAACCGGTCTCAGAAAAAAACGAACTTTAAAACAGACCTGCCAACCTTTGGAATCGAAAAACTTTATTCTGAGTCTCCAAAAGTTGTATTTTTCATTAAAAAAACTGTATTTAAAAAAAAAAAGCATACACGGGCTAAACGAACTTAATAAATGTGGCTGCAATGCTCCATTTTTAATACATCTTAATTAAAGTTATAAAAAAATTGACCAGTGGTCTCCCTGCAGGTGGTAAACCCAATCAAACAATTTGATGGAATAAGGATATTGATCATATACCTTATTCATGAACAAACTGCTTTAAAATCTATTCAATACAAGCAAGACTATCTAAACATAAACTAAAGACTAGACTTCCTCATGTTTGAAACAATTAAACCTACAATGTATAATGCAGTTGAAAATTCATATGACTTTTAAGTATAATCTAAGCTCATTCGTGTTTTATCACGTCGCCGCCAAGTGCCAGATTGATTCTTGAAATGAATCATAATTCACGGGCACGCACTGAATGTTTAAAAAAATACACAGTGATCAAACAGAGTTTTATTTTAAACTTGGCCTACCCGAAAAAGAAATCGATTTCTTGCATTTGCTGGCTGATTTACCTGGATCGGTTTGGGCCGCCCGCTTTAATTGTTGATTTTTCTGATTTTCGAATTGGTCTCAGAACGTAGTATCAAACTTTACAATTCATGTTTGACATGACGGAACACCACGTGCACGCACGTTGTGACTATCGTACACGAACAGCAAAATGTATTCTGTGTAGCATGCGTGCACTGAGAAAAAGAAAGTCTGTTGACTGCACATAAGATCTGCCGTACGTACTTCTACTGGTATGTGTGTGTACGAATACGGACACTTATTTTTTGAGGCAGGGGTGCCGCTGCTTGAAGTATCGGCACACTCCGGGAATGGACTGGTTTTAGTTTGTGATACTTTGTACATAATGTACATCATACAGTGGGAAGAGCGAAACCAGATTCAGTTCGTGCATGCAGTACATCGTTTGCTTGGCTGCTTGCAATTTATGTTGTTTCAGCCAATTTTATCCGGCCGGAATCTACACTCACAGCCGCTTTAAACTAGGATTTTTCCAGGCGTGTCAAATTGGTCAAAATCCATATTTTATGGGCAAAAACGTAGTCGTATTTTCAACAAATTCCTGTACGAAATACGCAGAATCGTACTAGTTGGCAGGTCTGTTAAAATATGAATTTCATGTTTTTACAAATTGTAATTGATGACACTTGCAGACTTTCCTATATAGTCTTGGCTCAAGACTGTATTTGGATATGTTCAAATATGTACTGCATGGCACTGGCAAGCGCATCCAAACGACATCAACGTAGAGGGCACTATCCTTAACCTTTAACTGTATTAAACTTTTTAAAAAGTGACAGCAAAAAGACAAAGATAGCTGCGACAAAGCCCTATGTTCTGTTTGAACAGACATAGCTCTAGTTTTTACTTTATTGGCCTTTTCGCAAATTTGCGAAAAAGCCTTTCTTTTTGTTTTGAGTTTTGTTCAGCGGAAAAGCCTTTCTTTTTGTTCTGATTTTTTTTTCTCTTCTTTTTGATCTTTTTGGGTCCACCCCAAATCCCATTGACTTTGTACACGTTTTTGGTGTGACACACTTTTGACCTAAAACAAAGTCCTATTGCAATGAAACTTATCTCAGGTAAAGACCCTATAGTGAAGTTGTGTCTCGAAGAGTGACGTTATGATTACGTCATCATGGGTTACGTGAAGTCATCACAAATGTGCATATTTTGAAGGCCTACATCTACAGAACAGTAAGTCCGATTGGGTTGAAACTCGGTATATAGGTAGACCAAGATGTGTTATAGGTAAAAATTGAGATGACGTCACGATGATGTCCTCGTGCGATTTAATATAATTTTTGTGAATTTTTGGAGCTTTAAGCCATATCTCATGAACGCAACATGCAAAATTCAAAAATGTCTTTGTAGTTGGTTTGTCAGGGTAATAGGTATATGCCCAATGTGTGACGTCACGATGACGTCATCAAAAACGTGATTTTCCCAAACGCACATAACAGAAGTTCCCATCGTCAGAAAACTTTGTGGATAGGTAGATAATGTCACAAGTATGCAAATTTGAAATGATGTCACCATGATGTCATTGGCTGATATTTTATGATTTTTTTAATATTTAAGATTTTATTCCGCTTTCACAATTTTACACTCTCTTTCATAGGATCGACGTCAAACTTCATGCACACCAAGACCACAATGAAAACATGCATTGACAAGTGTTGTTACGATGACGTCATCGCGGGACAAGTGATGTCGATCATGTTTGAAGGTGTGTATTTTAAAGTCCCATATGTGGAGAAGTATAGTCCTGTAGCTACGGTATGTTCTTGCATATGGACATACAAAAAAAGAAATACAAAAAAGCCCTATGTTCTGTTCATCGAACAGACATAGCTCTATTTTTTTTTAGTTTCTTCTTTTTGTGCCAAAAATCCCATAGACTTTTGTACATGATTTTAGTACACGCCACTTTCGGCATTGAACCTTGTCATACATCATTCAAATTAAGCATATGCATTGTCCTTATGGAAAAGTTGTGTCCCGAAGAGTGGCGTCATGATTACGTCATCTTGAGTCACGTGATGTCGTCACAAACGTGCATATTTTGAAGTCTTATATCTACAGGACTGTAAGTCTGATCGGGTTGAAACTTGGTACGTGGGTAGACCGGGATGTGTTATAGGCAAAAAATGAGGTGACGTCATGATGACGTCATCATGCGATTTTATATGAATATGTGAATTTTGGGACCTTGAAGCCATCTCTCACGAATGCGCAACATGCAAAATTCAAAAATCTTTTTGTAAATGATTTGTTAGGTAATACATGTAGGTATTTGCACACATTTCGAAAAGTGTATGACGTCATCAAAAATGCAATTTTTCAAAACACCCGTAAGGAAAGGTTCGATCGTCATGAAACTTGGTGGGTAGGTAGATAGGTAGATAATGGTACTAGTATGCAAAGTCCCAAGTGACGTCACGATTACATCATCGTTCGATTTTTTATGATTTTCTTAATATTAATAATTTTATTCTGCTTCCAAAACTGCACACTTCCTTTCATTGGATTGACTTAACTTGGTTCAAACCAAGACCACAGTGACAAAATGTGCACTGAGAAGGGTTTCAAGATGACGTCATCGCAGGGCATGTGATGTCATAAAGCTTCATTTTGGAAATATTCTAAGCATTGTGAACAACCTTTAACCGTATTAAACTTTTTAAAAAGTGACTGCAAAAGGACAAAGACAGCTGCGAAAAACCCTATGTTCTGTTTAAACAGACATAGCTCTAGTTTTTTTTTTTCATTTTCAGTCATTTTGCCCATAGCATTTGTGCACGTTTTTTTTGTCCCTACCACTTAAGGCACTAAAATCAATCAAATTGCCTTTATACTTGGCACACACTTAGACCAGCACGTGCTGCTGTGTGCCAAACATTGACGTCATCATATGACGTCATCATGAGCCACGTGACATCACATTATATGCGATTTTTCTGTTGTGACCATTTTCTAGCAGAATTCTTACAAGTCCGATTGGAATGAAAGTTGATATGTACTTAGATCTAGGGATGTGTTACAGATGAAAATTTAAGTGACGTCATCAAGTGACATGTGACGTCATATTAAAATTGTCTATTTTGAAAGCCAATATCTCCTGAACTACAGGTCTGATTGGGTTGAAACTTGGTATGCACCTAAACCGGGATGTGTTATAGATGAAAATTTAAGTGACGTCACGATGACGTCATCAAGTGACATGTGACGTCATATTAAAATTCCATATTTTGAACAGGCCAATATCTACAGAACTAGGTCTGATTGGGTTGAAACTTGCTATGTACCTACACCAGAATGTGTTATTGATGAAAATGAGAGTGACGTCACGATGACGTTCATCATGTGACATGTGACGTCATAGTAAATATGCATATTTTGAGGGCTAATATTCACAGAACCACTGGGCCGATTGGGATGGAAGTTGATATGTACCTAGACCGGGATGTGTTTTGGATAAAAATTGAAGTGACATCATGATGACCTCATAATTGGTTACGTGATGTCTCGTTATAGATTAATTAGATTTGATCTTTAAAAATCAATATACATGTAAAATCAACCATGACAGACCTGAACATGATTTTTGCGGGATATGATAGAATTATCGAGGGTCTTCATTCTTTATATTATGTGCAAAATCAAGTGACCCTTTCTTCCGGTTGAAACCGGAAGTGCCTTGTAATTTAAAATTGGTGAAAGATGTGAACTAATGCTTTCAACGATGTATGCTCTGGCGGAGTTGTTCTTTACCATAATATTATAGTTATATTATAGATGAAACTTGATGTGACGTCATCATGACGTCATCACGTGACGTGACGTCATAATTCAAAGTCCTATGGGAATATAATAACACATTATATGCCACCATTCATTATAAACAGAACTACACATCCTTCCTTGATAGAACATATACTTGAAACTTTACATGTCACATGTCACAAAAAAATTACCGAAACAGCCCTGTGTTTGTCCACAAACACAAATCTAGTAATGCACTGCATAATGGTTATGTATAGCACCTAGATGTATTTACAGTGTGTGCATGGGACCTTGCTTAATGGTGTGTGACTTGTGGCTTTTCCGCGGAGTTTCGCGTCCAATAAACGCAAAACAAAGGGGAAATAACGAAATTGTCGATAGTATTATAAATATTAGTTGTAAATCATGTAAATCGTGTATGAAAGATACATGTCATGTACTGGTAACTGTAATACACAGTACATGTGATACATACATGTAATACAATGAGGGAATTTATACATGTATTGTGGTGCAAATAATCATTAGCACAGAAAACCTGTGCACAAGGAAAAATCATGGATCTCAATACATACATTGACCACTTTTGTGCATTTTCAAGTAGCCCATGTAACAAATTGATTAGGCCTATCAATCAGCTCTTGTGAATTTTAAATTTTCAAACACCAACAGTGTGATACAATTGCTCAAAACAACAGTGCTTACTTTCTTTTTTGCAATGCTGACTTTTATCTGGTTAAAATGCACAAGGCTACTGGAGAACACAGAGGTTTTTTTATACAATTATGCAAAGCCTCAGAAAATGAATACTATTTGAATTATTTGAAAGATCCAGACAACAATCACCTTTATTGCGATGGAAATCACACTCTTTCGCAATATTCTTTCCACCTTTGGCTAGGATGGCCTGAGAAACTGGACCTGTGAATAATTATCAAAATACAATGTAAGTTTTTTTAGTACACATGTACGTGTAAAATTGCTGATCATCCTCACTAATGCAAAAGTTATGACAATTATAATATTCATGAAATAAATCATCTCCATTTCGGCTGAAAAAAATAAAAATGTGTTTCTGGTCACGGTGCCAAAACGGAAAGGTCGGAGTAGGTTTCAAAGTACATTTGTACATATCTACACAGTAGACTTACATGCACATACACAGTCAAGTAGACATGTTGTAAGAAAGTGCTTTATTGCACAGTATTCCAGACATCTTTACCACAACTATGGACACAAAATATGTGCACATTGATTTGGGTAAGTAATGCAAGAAGTACATGTACCATAATTTTCGGAATATAGGCCGAGTATAAGCCGCAACACACAAAAATCCGCAAATTAACATTTGACGTCATCGTGTATAAGCCACACTTTTTGTAAGGACTCCAAATTCTGAAGACTTCAATTCAAAAAGCTCTGGACCAGTTCCATTTGCGCTACAAGGCTATAAAAAGGGCCACAAAAGTTGTATCAAAACATTTACAGTCGATACTCTATATATGAGTAAAACATAGAAATTGACGATGAGAAATAAACACTGGGAATTGCTGCCGACTGGCCCGGTCGGTCACCGGCCTAAAAGTTAGCGCATGGCCCAGCAGCATGTGCCGGCGAATGACAACATTTTCCCGCAGCACTTGAGAGAATATGCAACCCGGCCATGTGTCGTCTGACTGGAGCACTACAGATCTTGCCTTGTGGCAACAGATGCTGATTTGTTTTGTCCTAAGAATAAATAGGTCCTTTTTTTACAACAAAACTTATCAAATAGTTGTGATTTCAAATGAGTAGTATCGTCAAAAAATCAAATTTACGAGCGTACTTTCTTCAAAAACAGTCAACACCATGCATGGATGAATCCATTAATTTTGCAAGGGGTGACTTAGCCCCTGTGTTGCATTTTACATCGTTTCTTGAATACATTTCCAGAAAAAAAAATTATTGTGACGTTGAACAACTGATTGTCGAATGAAGAAATATTTCAGACTCCATAAAAAATATTAGCTGTCTGTTTTTTTTTTAAACTGCGGAAAAAATATTGATAATTGTTGTTCCCAAGACAGTACACCCCTTTATTACCACAAATGGTTTGGTCCGGTCCACAAGTGTGTGTGGTGCAATGCATGCATGCATGCAACTCAATGTCACATCGGATGGGTTGGGTTTCCAACGAAGACGGCTTTCGCTCGCTCACGCACAGCCAGCCGGCACAGCCAGTCGGCGGTTTACCCTACCGCACGGTATCGAACCTCGGTATCTTTTCGTTCGAACGTGCCTCCACTGTTTGTACTAAAAAATGACTTGCCCCAAGTAATGATTGATGATTCAGTTCAGCAACAGATCTTTTCTTATACCAGTACATTAAATTAAATACACATTTGAATCTTATTTTTATTCTTCAAGGCTCAGCTTATAAGCCCCCCTTTGTATAAGCCGTAGTAAACATTTTCATGGGCAAAATCAACACATAGCTGCGGCTAATTATATTCCGAAAATTACGGTATGCACAACTAATTTTATTCTAAAGGAGGCAGAACCCACAATGCCTTCACATGATGTGCCAAAGTACAGCGGTAATGCCTCCACGAGTGCCTTCAGGCACTTTTCCATATGCACGTTTTTAGTCCGTGTTGTGTCTGTTGCGTATACGTTGCATTCGCGATGCGTTTTGCGTGCGCGATTTACCGTTCCATATGTGAAGTATGCA
Organism: Patiria pectinifera; assembly: GCA_029964075.1. Taxonomy (NCBI): domain Eukaryota; kingdom Metazoa; phylum Echinodermata; class Asteroidea; order Valvatida; family Asterinidae; genus Patiria; species Patiria pectinifera. The sequence continues at coordinate 20,099,249 of CM057133.1, read as the reverse complement.
CAATGAATTTGGTTAGAAAAGTAGAAAAAAGAAAATGGCAAGCCATTAAAACCAAATGCGTCTATTGATTGCAGCTGCAGATTACAGAAAAAGAATTCATTCCAATCAAAAACGAAAACACAGGGTGTTTTTGTTTTTGATTGGAAATCTTCCAAAGCAGGACAGATAATGGGACTTACCATCATCTTGTAATGGTAGGGGGTCATGGCGCTTGCGCCAAGCATTTTGTGTATGCGTCCAAATGACAAGCAACGTATACGTACATATAAAAAGGGACCTGTGCTACAATACGAAGTCGACTTTTGTGTCTCTAAAAATGAAATCCATGAATGCAGCGCAAATGCAGAGCAAATGCAGCGTACATGCAACGCATACATCATGGACCCAAAAAACGTGCATGTGGAAAGGCGCCTTTATACTCACGTCATCATTGTGGGATAATGCGTGTTTGTGTTTTATGCTGATGGCACTTTTGACGAAATGGGTGCTACACAGTTTACTGGATTTGCAAAAAAAATTGTAAAACAGAAAAACAGCATAAAACTGAAACTGGGAAAAGACGTGCATGTCAACTTACCTTTCAAATCCAATCTTGCCCCAACACTGTTGACAATGCCATCAGTTGTTTCTTTTACAAGGTCTCCCTGTCCAACTTGAAGACAAACAGAACCTATCTTTGTCTGTAGCATCCCTGTGGCATCACGCTGTATGGGTGAGTAAGCCTGGCGGTCAGTGGGACCTACAGAAACATGTGTGATTGGTGTTTGGTTAAGGATGAGGAGATCTTTGAATACCTAAAAATGACTGGCTTTGTCATTCAATGCTTAAGATTATGGAGTTGACGTACTTCTGTTCAAATTGCAGAGTGGTATTGCAGCCAATCATAAGACACAAGTCAAACACTAGCCACATCCCAAGTCAGAAGTGACAGAGATGGACAATGACAAAGTAATGCCTTAATCATAGTACATTAGAATAGCTTGTCATCTGACTTGAGACTGGATGATTCGTGACTGGCCTTTGCAGTTTTGTGATGACTCGATACTTACAACTTTGAAACTGGCAATGAGAAACTACCCAGTGCAATCAGGCAAAGTAAAACTGGTATTAGTTGCAAGTAAAACAAATAAAACAGTTCAAAGCATAGTTTGAAATAGGAAGATTTGACAAATGTGTCAATGCACTGAAAAGAACCAAGACCAAAAACCAAGAACTCTTACATGGAGATTTGGGCAACTACTGCAGAACTTCACATACAAAGAACTTCAAACAAGAACTCAACACCTACTTGTTCACATTCTAATCTCCTCTTCGGCTTACAACTTGCAATTCAAATGTCTTGGACCTAGCATTTATAATTTGTAGTTTTTGTCATTTATAATTTTGTCATTTATAAGTTTTGTAGTTTGTGCTTACTCTTTGTATAGCGCCATGAGCGTCACCTAGTGATGGACCTGTTTGCGCTTAATAAGATGCCACTATTATTATTTTATTATTATTGATTTGAGACAAAAAGATATCCCCCAAATCACGATACTTACCTGTTAAACCTTACATTTGCATGTTTCTCTAGCCTAAGGCTCCCAATCGCTAGCGTTTTATACCACAGTAAATAGCGCCCTTGGCGCCCAAGCCCTCAGTTCCCGCTTTAGTCTGGTACCCTCGTACTCTTTATCTCTATTGCGAGCACTTAGGTAATCCCTGCCAGCAGCTCCATTTGGGGAAGGAGGGTGGGAGGTTTAACAGGTAAGTATCGTCCCCTCGTGGACTCACAAATCACCTTTGATTTTGGGGAGTCCACTTCTGGGACTCTCTTACCTGTTACCCCCCCCCCCCCAAACGAAACCAATTTTTGTTTGTATGTAACATCGCATAAAGGCATGAGTACACCACCATCTTTTCCTCAAAAAAACAATGGTTAAAGTGGTCAGAAATTGCCTCAGATCGCATCACAGAGCATCTAGAATCCAAAAATAGAACCCCACGCCGTAATTTGTTTGACCCACTTTTTGGGGGGACCAACATTTTTTTTGGCCCCCTCCAAAATTGTGTTCTGGATCCGCCCTTGGGCTGCCATAAGTACTGCTATTATTAGCACTATCTGGACTGGATTGTTAAGTCCCCTCGTGTCTTCACCAAAATTGAAAGGTAGACAATACCAAACTTTGTGGAAAGGCACTCACCTGCTATTGAGTTACAATTGACTATACAATGTAGGTGTTAGAGGCAGTCAACCTGTCCTGACGGTTGGGATGAGATGCCATGGCAGCCAAGAGGGCTACTCGTCCCATTTGGCCTTCTGATTGTAGAATGTCTTTCAGGTAGCACGAGACGAAGGTTGACAGCGTTTTCCATGCAGCCGCCCATATAATGTTTGGCAGAGGATCACTTTTCAAGAATGCCCATGATGTTGTTAATGCTTTCGTGTAATGAGCATGGGCAGTGTTCTCTGTATGCGTAGGCCAATAATCTAGTACAGAAAAGTTGATTGTCCTAACTATCCATCAGGAACTGTCCCGTGATGCCCCTGAATAAGGCCGAGTTGTCTTAATGAACAGCTGGGTGGTCTCAACCCTTAGGGGCTTAGCATTGGTGCAATACCACTGGTGGGCCCGAACCGGATACCAGAGTTTGTCATCTGGGATGGAAGAGATGGTTTTTAACACCGGAATAAATATATGCGATGATTGGAAAGATGATGACTGATTCTTTGCCAGGAACATTTAATAAGGGACCAGTCAAACTCCATGTGGTTCCCATCGTACATGACCCTGCTCTGTGGTAAGGGCATGCAACTCACTGCGTCTCCTGGCGGTAGCCGCTGCTATCAGGAAAACTGTTTTTAATGTCAAGTGGAGCAGAGAGGCATTAGCAAGCGGCTCATATGGAGGCTTTGTCAATGCCGACAGAACTGACCCCAAGTCCAATGAAGACTATTCATTGCCGCGTAGGGCTATTTATAAACATACCCCGATGAAGATGTTTTAAAAGGATGCTGTTTCAAACCGTTGATCCGTCAGAAAAAAACCCTGCTGAACGGTAGCCTTGTACTGTAGAAACGGAGAGGCCTTGATGAGTGGACTGTTCCATGAGAAAATCACTGATTTGTCCTACAGGTGCTGTGGATGGATCAATAGACTTGTCTCTGCATCATTTATAATAATGTCGTAGTCGGCTGTTATATGACTGTCATGTTGAGAGGCCCTATGACTTTGGGGAGCAATGGTTGTAGCATTTACCGAAAGTCCTGCTGTTCGGAGAGATTGTTCGACAATAGTCAGGTGAAGTGTCTCTGGCTCTGGCTGTAGGATCTTGGAGCGAGGTTGAGCAAGGAGATCTACCCCCTATGGTGGTATAATTGGTGTGTGAATCAGAAGATTGATTTATCTTCTGAAACCAAGGCCGACCGGGCCAGAAAGGGGAGCTGAGGATTATTTTGCAATGTTCCAAATTTGTCTTCCTCAGAACCTTCAGCGAGAGATTGGTAGAAACACGTATCCGAACATGTTTGTCCAGCTTATGATCACCCATGCATTGGGACTGCGTGTGCAGTATACCAGCAGATGGTTGTTGAGGGCTGATGCAAGCACATAGCACATAGCGGGCGATCGAGCCTTCGGAAAATGTTCTTGACTACTGATGGGTGTAGTGTCCATTCTGTCGGGATAAGTTTTCCCCTCTGCCACAAGGTTCAGCTTGCCAGCAATGTGAAGTGCGGCCAATGTTATTGTTCGTGATTAGGAGATCCCAGGTGTGTAGGCAAAGCTGAGGGGCCCGTGTGCCTCCTTGATGATATATGTAGGAGACAACAGTGGAGCTGCCGGACTTCACTAGCACTGCGTGATCTTTTGTCACCCAATGAAAGTGGATCAGTGCTTTCCTGACGACCAGCAGCTCAAGAACGTTGATATGGAGGACCCTCTTGCCAGAGTTCCAATTCCCTGCAACTGATTCTGTGCGAAGATGTGCCCCCAGCACTGGAGGAAGCATCCCTTAAAAGGTCATTTTCAGTTTGGTCGGAATAAAGGACATACCTATGTTGAGGTTGGATGGATTCAGCCCCAACCGTAGATCATTTGAATAGATCGGCTGACTGGTATGAGATAAATTACTGGATTTTATTATGGCAGATAGTGGGCAAGAAGTTCGAGTGGAATGTGTCGCATCCTTAGTCTGCACCATAGAACTATGTCGACCAAACTGGCCATGAGCCCCAGAAGATGTAACCATTCTACGGCCAGGGCAATTTTGGCAGGAAGGAAAAGTGTTACACACTCTATTGGATTGTGAATTCTTTCCTGTATAGGCATAGTCCTGCTCTGCAGGAGATCCAAATCGGCGCCTAAATAAACCGGCCGTGTGGAAGGTTCCAGCTGGGACTTCTTCTGATTTATCAGGAAACCCAACCAGACTGCAAGTTCTTGTGTTAGACTGATTGCCTTCAAAGTCTTGTCTCTGGTAGAGCCCCGACGAGCCAATCGTCATGTTCCGTTTCCGCAGAATTGCTTGCTTCTGGAGTAGGATTTGAATTTTACTTTCCAGTGCAAGGCATTTTTGCTTGTCTGTTGGAATAGGACAATGTAGGAGTTGGATGTGGAGTAAAGCCTAATGAAGGTGTGTTTGTAAATTCTAATGCATACCCCTGCCTTACGGTGTCCCATACTCACTTGTCTTGACCAAAAAAGGGCCCAAATACTTGCAAAATGTTTGAGACGGCCTCCTACGGTACTGGCCCTGTGTTGTATGCCGTGGTGGCCTCCATAACTCAGGGATGTAATTGGTCTGTGACAAAAAAGCCCGAAATTTTATACATGAAGTGCAAACTCCAGTGAGCGCGAAGCCATTACGGCATGGGGTCCAGGGCCCTTAAATAAGCGGGCCCCGGAACCCACATGATTTCAGATGCTCTGTGTTGCAATCTGAGGCAATTACTGGGCACTTCCCTCTCAAATTTTGGAGCAGAATTTGTTTTAATTTTAAGAAGAATTTTCCTTCATTTGTTAAAATGTACTCTTGTTCTTATAAAGTTTCTTCTGTACTCAAAGTTGATAACCATGCATTTTCATATAACCTCGCCATGCTTTGATGTGCTTTGGGTGTTTCACAGTACATTACGAGCGATTTCTTTCCACTCGACGCGTAGTTGATAATGTCGTTGCAAACATTGTAAAAAACCTTGCCAGCGGTTGCTATTTTATCGAAACACTCTTGAAATTCATGCTGATGCCCGTCAATAATAACAGAGTCCCGAAACCAACTTATTTTTCACTTCTTTATCAAGCTCTCGCACTGATAAATCTCCTTGTGACAGTATCGACTTGTTGGGCGCAGCCATGTTGGAAGCGTACGTACACAAACGCTCCGAGACGACGCCGCGTAAAACAACAACGTGCATAGGCCTAATCGAATCCACATGATTGTACTGTACTGTATGCCATTGTGCGCGCTGAGTAATATTAGTCTGTACACCTGACCAGCACAACATGTGCATCTCATGTACCGACACAGGAAATAGACCTAAATAAACACAACCTCGGACCCGAGCGAAAAATCACATGATCGCGCTAACGGCAACGCATGGTCTTCAACTTCGTTCTCACATTGGGTATTCAATATGTGTGTGCGTTAAAAGATATATCGATCAACGAAGTAATGTCCGTAGGTAAATTTCGGATGTTTCGGCAAGCAAAACAAATTATAAATAATAAATTAGCACATTCTACCCCCTATTTTCTCAACAGATTCACATGATTCACGTTGGTGGACTTTTCAGGCCCAAAAAAACCCCCGGATTTCCAGAAAAAAAACGGAGAAATCACATCCCTGATAATGTGTCTTAGGCCAGGGAGTGTATGAGGGTCCAAAGGATGTTCTTTCGCTAACCGGAGGTGGACGCACTGGATGGATTCGGTTTATCTTGACCCTGTGGACTACGGTTGGATGTGAAGGCTCAGCCTACTAGTAATAGCCGGTTGTTTATTCCCCTCAACAGATGCAGTGCTTGCGCTTGTAGGCTTTCAAAGATTTAGTTTGTCTGTAGCCTCCAAACGTCTGGCCTCTGCCTCCATGGCATCTTGAAACTTCCCTTTAAATAAATCTGTTCCCAAGAGGGAAAGTGATTCAAGGCGTGCCCTTGCCCCCTCGGACGGGAGAAAATTGGCATCAAGAACATTGGCCATACAAACTGTAGAAACACACATGGAAACTTGGACAAACTGGTCCATGCAAATACGGAGGCAATCGTCCAAGCAATGAAATGCTAGTTCTGTTGTCTCAGGAGATACTGGAGAGTCTGCTTCAAAAAGAACAGACAAAAAACTCAGACAATAACTGCAGAAAACAGGACACTCGCTACCCCGCACGGGATGCTGTGTCAACTTTCACGAGAGTATCCTCCATTTTATTTCTTCCATGGCTGACAAATGGAGATTTATGTGACGTACATGTATGACCAGTAGAGTCGGCCGTAATTCTGTTTCAGACCGTATCTGACATAGCTGGGACTGCAAGAAATTCCTCAAAATCAGACAGCGGTACACGAAACGGCCTGGTATCTCTTGTCGCAAGCGGGCGCCATTTCTTTACCGCCGCTAGTGTTTTGATCTGATCAGCACATCATCAATCAATCAGAAAGGCTGGAAAATCCTGGTCCTTGGAGACAGCTGAGCCCATACCTTTTGTATAGGATCGGCAGACACTTTGATCTGGCAACGGCGATATGTTGAGCTCTCTGAGTTAATGAAATGGCAGACTCGTCAATCGATCAAGATGGCTGTGGGAAGTTTGTGCATTTCGCCCTCCCCGCAGCACTCGTGCTCAGCGGGTTGACCCTTCTGACCCTCAGCTGAAGCCGTATGGCTGTGTTCAGCTGAACGGGGGTGTGATCTGTTGTAACAATCTAAAGATCGGAGGGAAAAACTGACATTTGATCGCCTGACTTGGGCGCCGAATGATCTTGTGAAGGGCCAACAGTAATAGGTTCGCTGACCGAAAAAAAACCCAGTCGGTTGGGGAACGATGCTACTGTGGCCGATAAATGCTGGAAACCCTGTTAAAACATATGTTCCATGCTGTCGGACCGAGAGCTCCGGCGACGCGAACGTCGGGAGCCCAAGAATAGCTCGGAACCGACTCAACTGAAGCGGAACTGGAGCTATTATAACAGCATCAGGGTTTCTTGTGATGACGATGCTTACCCTTAGAAGCCATATCTCTCCAGCTCTGGCGAGTCCCGGACGACCCCGTTTCCATCAGGGTCAGATCTGTATCCCGGATATTATCTGCGTTATCCCAGAAATTAGCCTGGTTATACCAGAAATTATCCAGGTCATCCCAGTTCGGTGCGCTATCTCTGGCACCAGGGGCTAAGGGCCCGGAAGACGTCTGCTCGTTCCCGGGTCGGCCCAATTTCTTACCACACGTTTTGCCGAAAGTTGGGACTAGGGGTCCGGAAGGAGCTGCCCTTTTATCCCTCTCCGGGGCACCGGGGGCTAGAGGCCCAGAAGGCGTAGCCCTTTTCCCTGTGCCTGGTGTACCGGAGGCCAGAGGCCCTAGAAGCATCTCTCCGGTACATGGGTGGCTTTGTCGGTTTCCGTCTGAAGTACGCGTGGAAATTGGAGGCCCGGAAGGTACAGCCCCAGCATGTTGGGTACTCTCACCGGGGGCCAGAGGCCCAGAAAAGGTGGTCCGGTAAGCGACTTAGGTGTACCTAATTTAGTCTTGCATGATCGTTTACATTGTGACGAACCAGGAGAATTACTCACTGCCGAGTCCACTGATGGTGACCGAGAATTGAGCCAACTGCATCCCATTCATCATCTCCCCACGTACAACGGACCTCGCAGGTATTTTTGAGGCGTATACATGTAAGGGCGACAATGTGGGCACGAATATTGTGGGTCTAGGCGTGCCCTAGGTTAAATATGGCGACACAGCCTGCATGTAACGAACTTGGTGGGAGTAATACCGTGTTTACTCTTGCGTGACTCCGCCATGATGAACCTAAGACGAAAAAAACTGGTGATTTTACAGTTACGAAAACGGCAAAATTATAAATCTAAAGGAGTGGTATTTTCTTCCATAAAATGAGAAAAAGACAACACACACTTTGTGTACAACTAAAATTCATGCTACTATATACAAAACTTAGCAATATGGAAGGAAATTGCAAGTCCTTCGGGAGCTTGAAAATTTTATGTCTCACTCGTGTGAGCGCTAGAGAAAAAGAGGATGAGGGTACCAGACTAATGCGGGTACTGAGGGCTTTGGCGCTGAGGGCGCTATTTACTGTGGTATAAAACGCTAGCGATTAGAAGCCTTAGGCTAGAGAAATATGCAAATGTAAGGTTTAATAGGTAAGAGAGTCCCAGAAGTGGCATTTTCATTAAGTGGAAGAAGTTTCCAATAGGAACAGTTCTAAAGAGGTACATGTAATTATAGTTAAATAAAGCTATATGCCATTGTTTACCTGATGAAGAGCCAGGTTTTTTCAACTTTCTTCCGTGGCCAGAAGGGATGAATCCTGTAGCTCCTCCTGGTGATGCAGGGTTCAACAGACGTTGAATTTCGCTCTCAAAACACTTCAAAATTAATAAAGATTTCAAAACAAAATGTTAGCATTCAGGATAAACTCAGTTTGTGCATACATCGTGCCATATGCCCACAAACCAATATGTGCATGTCGTGTCCATCCAAATGGGGATTCAGATAGTGGTCACGAAGAGCCATCTACTGTTCGAGCATAGAGTCCATACCAAGGTCAGACAAGTAGGTGATTCCTGATAAAAACCTTAGCTAATCCTGCTGACCAACAAGGTGCAACAGATGCAAAGTCTACAAGACCATACTGCATCGAGCCATCAACACCAGAGGCACAAATTGCCAATTCTGAGAATACGGGAGCTAGTCCCATTGAACAATAGCCCTGTTGGATCCTATGCAGGGTGGCAGAAACAGTCACTCAAGATGGCCTTGAGTTAGTAGATCTGTTGGGTCATGTAAAACAGGGCCGGCCATTGACTTTGACAAATGTTACATGTTGTCAGATTTAGCAGGGTTTCTAGCTAAAATACCCTGGAGGTTATTAGAGTTAAGAACCAGATATTATGCTGAGAATTGCTATTTAAAGTTAAAGATGTAGTCTATACCTGGATAGTCTTCACATCTTTGTCGTAGACTACAAAGCGAATATCCTTCAGTACACCATTCGGATGTTGACTGCTGAATTCCAAGACTGACTCATACATGACACGTGCAGTGACATCAGCTGGGTAGTTCAGGTTGCCTGTACCGAGTGCTGGGATTGCTATGGAAAGCATTTCATTTTGCTCAGCGTCCTCCATCAAACTGAGGACAAGCTTCTTCAGAAACTAAAACATCAAATTAAAAAAATATCATCTTTCCAATACTTTTAATGCTAGATGTTTATTTCATCTATCGTGTACATTTACACTAAATAAAAGGGGGGCGGGGGCAGTCATAGTTTGGTCATGGTTGTTATAAATAATATTACTTTTCCAAATTCTGAAGTGGCAGGGACACAGGCCTTTGGGGTGGGCGTTAGGGGTTATGTAGGGGTTATGGCATAATGCCAGGTGAAGTAATACCGGCCCAAGCAATATTATGCAAGACAAATTATGTGCAGAAAGTTGTCAGACTGCACCTTTCTTAACTCAAAGAGTAAGAAAATGGATGAATCCCCACCTACTGGTCCAAAAATCTATGCATTACTCCTCTTACCTGCTCAGCTCTGGCTGGACTGTTGTAACTTTCACAGACGCAGTGGTAGACCTTTTTGCATGTGAGGGCAGCCGGTCCCGTTTGTATGAATTCACCAGCTGGGATTTTCCCACGAGTAGAAGTCACTGTGCTGCACTCTAGCTGTAAGGCTTGCCCAGCTGCTTGCAATATGGCCTTAGACACTGCACCATTACCAAGTTGCATGTCGCTTCCTGCAGTGTTGACTAGTACATCAACCTGTATGGCAAAACATTAGAATACACGCCCATGTACTGTGTACCTATTCAACAAAAGTTGCTCTTGCAAAGAGAAGTCAGCAGTAACATAGAAAAACAAGTTGGTTTGCATGTAACTGTCTGGTATCAATGCACACCACTTCATCTTACTGCAAACTGACATCTTGCAGTCTGATTCCCAGACCTAAGATTCTGACTATGCTAAAGAATTTTACATCAGGTAGACACCTGAAATGTCTCAAATTTTGTGAACATAGTTTTGTTGATGCTCCTGAATGTTTGCAGTAAGTCATGTGAATTATCAGAAACATACACAGGGGTACATTTGTAAATACCAATAATTGTCCTGCCATGCTTGTTATCAGTCCTGAAAATGTTGAGTCTGTTTAAATTAAAGCGCACACAAACTACATTTGATACCAAGCATATATTCCCATTTAGCCGTTGTGCCTCGAGTATCCACTTAGGTGATGAAGGTAGGGCTTAATAATAATAACAACAGATAATTTATAAGGCGCACAGTATCTGGAGAACCATTCAAAGGCACCGGTCACTGGAGGCGTATTAATGATTGCTGAGGTAGTTCTGTAAGTAAACTGTTGCAGAAGTCTAGTCTGGATGAGATGAATGCATGGATGAGTTGTTCAGCTGTATGTAGTGAAAGGGAAGCTCTGATTGCTGCTATGCGGCGTAGATGCGCGTAAGAAGACGGACAGACTGTGGTAATATGTCGGTTAAGGTTCATAAACCTGTCGAAAACGACGCTGAGGTTACGTGCGTCAGAGCAAGGAGCAACCAGAGCATCACCGATGCATATGTCTGGAATGTTAACTTCCTGTCTGAGGTGAGGTGAGCGAACGACAAGGAAATGGGTTTTGTGGGCGTTGAGTTTTAGTAGATTGGCCGCCATCCACCTGCGTATGTTGTCTAAGCATGTTTCATGGATATGTTGTGTGGTTGAAGGTTGAAAGTTTTTTTATTGTTCCTACCATTCTCGCAGTCCACAGACTGAATTGCGATGGTTTACAATTTACAATTTAACAGAAATCATTTATACATATGTTAGACATTGAAATATTCTAAAAAGACCATTAATGTTGGTATGTTGTGTGTTGGTATCATCGTCGGGTATACTGGGGGAAAAGGTGGCGTAAAGCTGTGTGTCATCTGCGTAAAAGTGGGGATGGAGGCCATGGTGTCGGGCGATGCGGCCAAGGGGAGATATATATAAGGTAAAGAGCAGAGGCCCTAAAACAGATCCCTGTGGCACACCATAGCTGAGCTTGGAGTCTTGGAGTCTTTGGATAATTCGCCTGAAAAATGAACAGACTGAGAACGATTATGTAAATATAATTTTAACCAATCGAGAGAAATTCCATGAACCCCAAATTGATGCTCTAATCTATGCAAGAGAATGTTATGGTCGATGGTGTCGAAGGCTGCTGAAAGGTCAAGTAGAACTAACAGTACAGCCCTTTTGTTGTCAATAGCCAGCATGATGTCATTGTGGACTTTCGCCAAAGCTGTCTCTACACTGTGGAACCTGGTATATGCAGATAGGAAATCATCACACAAATGGTGCTCAGTGGCATGGGCGTTCAACCTGGCAGCAACTACCTTTTCAGCAGCCTTCAACATAAATGATAGTTGGAAATTGGGCGATAATTATTAGATCGTTATGGTCAAGTGATTGTTTCTTTATAACCGGTGTGATGAGATCACTCTTGAAGGAATCTGGGAAGTGGCCAGAAGTGAGTGATCTGTTAATTATTGCCATTATAGGCCCAATCAACACTTCGATGTGTTCCTTCACCATGGATGTTGGAATTGGATCAAGGGTGCAGGTTTTCGTGGGTGAGTTCTTGATGACCTTCATCACTTCCTTGTCAGAGGCAGAGGTTAAGGTTGTGAGGGGGAGTTGATGAATCTCAAAATCTACTTCAAACGGGTCAATGTTGGGGCCAGCGTGTAGGGGTATGTCGTCTCTGATTTTGGTGATCTAGTCTTTGAAAAATCAGAGAAGCTGTTGACCAATGCTGTGGCATTTGGGAATGATGGGAGACTGGGTGTGGTTTTCCTGTGCATGAGATGATTGATAACCTGGAAATGGGCTTTTTGATTACCCTCAGAGTCATGTATTTTATCGGAGTAATAGTTGGCCTTGTAGTTGTTGAATTTGGCTTTAACCAATTCTCGCTGAGTTTTGAAAAGATCGCGATCTACCTGGAGGTCAGATAAACGCCAGCGTTGTTCAAGTTGTCGGTGCTGACGTTTAGCTGAAGCTGTGTCCTCATTGTACCAAGGAACCTTAGGTTTGACCAAGATCGTGCTGGTTTTGGTTGGAGCATGGGTGTCGAGCAATGTACTGAGAACAGTGTTATACTGATCGATTAGGGGGTCGACTGGGTCAGTGATGAGAGAAGATGCTGTAATGTCGCGTTTCAATTTGGCCTGGTCTATTGTCTTCATTTTGTGATAGGTTACCTCTAGGGGTAACATCATGGGTATGTTTGTCCTGTTCTGAACAAAACCAAGTTTCCGTTAATGCTAGTATATCAATGTTGTGATCATTTATGTGATCTTTGATGAGATCAGGCTTGTTGCATGCAGATTGGCAATTTATTAAGCCGAGGTGCGTCGTGTCGCCATTCGATAGGCGATCAGCAGTAATTACGTTCTGATGGGATGTGAGGGTGCGAACACGTTTTCCTCCTTGTACATCAAGCTGACCATCAGGAGTAGTGACTGGAATCAAGTTGGCTGTGTGACTTTGACGATGTTTGGCCTTGCGAATACCAGCACGAGTACCCCTGTGTGTTGGTGGCTTTAAGTTAATCCCCAGGTCTTTAATAGTGGACCAGGCATGTTGAGAGATAGGTAGCTTTATAGGGCAGGTAGCTCCAATAGCTAAGAGTTTAGCTAATATGTATGCTAAATTAGATTGCTGTGGATGATAGTCACTTCGATGAAGCAGCTCAGTATCTGGTCCTGGGTTTGGTTCAATGTCACCACACGGTACCAATGTTACATTGAAGGTGGACATGGAGTTACTGTAGTAGGGGGGTTTTTGCCTTGCAGAAACCTGAAGGCCCACTGCGACGATCGATTGGCTGCGTTTTGATTGACATGATTTTTATCCGCTGTAATCCATTGTTGGTGGTGGTGAAGTGTGCAGCATGACAATTGGCACACCAGCACCAGGAGGAGGCTTGTTAACTTCATTATTCCACTACCCTTTGTGTCCATTCACTGCAGGTATTTGCCACCTGTCCACTCCCTGGCTGGCATAAAATGGTTGCTGTCAAAACGAACAGGGTATATGAGACAGAAAACGTCAAGTCCGAAGAGAAAGCACTCTTGTGCCCTTGATATTGAGCAGACTAGTATGATCTATGATATAAGCTTGATCATCAGTCAATGATGGAAGGTCAACACCAATCTTAGTCTCGCTAAGTACGACATTCATTTAAGAGCTGTTGCTAGTTGTGGCAGCCTGTTAGCGCTCATTGGTAATTATGGGCTTTTGCTGCATCATGATTTATTTTGAATGTTATAGCTCCATGACCTGCAATATATACGGTGTATAGAGATTGTTAGGGCAGGGGGGAAAAACAGACATGTACTTCATGAATGATTGCGACTAAGGCTCTTAAAACAAAGCTATCTTTTACCGTTTCACTGGTGATGCTTCCTTTCTTGAGGGTTATGTTGATGCCCTCCATTGTTGTCAAGATGTTTTGCCCTGATGAAGTAAACCTTGGGGCTGGGGCTGGGGCTGGAGCAGAGGCAGGGGGTGGTTGTGGTACATCATCAACAATTGCTGGACCCCAACTTGCACCCCTGGACCCTAAGATTGGAATTAAGACAAAGCATCATAACAATGCTTATTTATGAAGTTGGAATGTAATTCTTAAACAGGGGACAAGTCGAAGTCAAGGGTGCAAATTTTCCCCGAGGGCATTTCATAACCACGGATTTCATCATAAAAAAAGCAATTTTGTTATACCACGGTTTTATTTTTATTACTTTGAGTATTTTAAGAAGTAACAAAATGATAATTAAAATTTTATTTTTTGTCAAGGCAGTTTTGTCTTTTTTCCCCTTTTGACACCCTTTATCTTCTTTAGTTGAACAGTCCATTTGCTTCAGTGAGTTCAGTCAATAATATGGATGTTTGTATTGACCCACCCACAGTTCTGTCTTGACACACTTAAGTCACGGGTTACACAAAACAACAGGAATGAAAATCTTTAGTCTTTATGATTGATGAAGGGTGGTGTTCCCAGGGAACATATGAGGCAAATGTACTCCGCAGTCTATCAGATTTCCATACATAAACATTAAGTCAATTGACCAGTACTCAACCAATGAGATTTCGCACTCTAATACCATTGTGCAACTAAGTAAATTGCATGAAATAATTAGCAATATTTAGGTTCAATACAATTGCAATATATAAATGTAAATCCGCCCACCTTTGTCAACATCAGTGCCATCTTCGTCCTCCTGAAATTGCCTAAATCGATCCATCACAGCCTTTTTGAATACATCACAGGTTGGCTGGTCAATGTTGGTAAAATGAATCTCCGTCAGGGTGGGGTTAGGCCTAGTCATGTTTTGACAGAACTCAGCCACAGCATTAAGGATCTGCTTTGCGGCAAGAACGACTGGGAAGCCGTAAACACCAGTGCTGATGGCTGGTATGGCAATGGACTGCATATTCAGCTTATTGGCCAGATTCAGGCAAGCAATGACGCCGTCATATAGGAGATGCTCTTCGTGACTTGACTCATCATCATCTGGAATAGATGGGGCTCCTCTATGATGTGGCCATTTAGGTCCTGCAACATGAATAACTCTCTTGCAGGGTAGTTTCCCATTGGTGGTATGAACAGGCTCACCAACGTACAATTCGCGACGCTTGGACCTCAATATCTGCTCACACTCAGTCTGAATGACTCTCCCACCTGTGGAAGAAATGAAGACAGCTAGACCATCAATCTATTCATGCCAAATGTTTCAAGTAATGCATCAAAGCCCACATAAACCCAACTATGAATAAATCCCACTATTTATATTGCAATGCATAATGCATGTATCTAGTTGGACTCACCTGCTTCGACTATAGCAGCTGCAAGTCCTCCAACGTGTTTCAGTTCCGTGTTTGCAGCATTCACTATGCAGTCTACTTGTTGCCTTGTCAGGTCGCCTCTGCATACTTTCAAAGTGAAGCCATTTGGCAGAGCAATTCGGCAGAGTACCCTCGTGGATACCATTGGTCTCACTGCTCCATCTCCTTCAACTTCAGCTTCATCATCGCTGTCTTCCTGCACATTCTCTCTGATAACACACTGGTATTCTTTCTCAATGGTTTCCAAAAACTTCTTCCCTTTGTCTTCTCGGAAGAGTTGGGCCATTCCAGTCTTTGAGACCGGATAAGGCTGCTCCTTGATTCTATCTATCAGGGAAGTAATGGCCTGCCTTGCAGCTTCCGAACCCTCTTCATTTCCTTGAATCACAAATCCCTTGCGACGGCCAACCTTCTGTGGCTGGATTTTCAAATGGTTTTTGGTATTCTGCATTGTTATGCTTACCAAATCTGGGCCGTGGAAATTTTCGATGAGACATATTTTGTTCTTGTTTGCTGGAACCGTTGTCTTTATGATGACATTATCTTTCAGAAAAAGCATGATTTTTTGCTTTGTCTCGCCCAAGTTAGTCTTGAATCCTGCAAGTTCAACCACATTCCCTGTAAAACATGAACATTAAATTTAATTAGGAAAAGAGGGTTATTACACGTCAAGAACACCAAATCATATGAACTTTTACACCACACTTACTTTTTTTCAAATAATCACATAAGTTTTCTGATAAAATAGTACACAACCAAACATGGAAACAAAACGCAAACTAAGCAAAACTATATAACTTTGAAAGGCGGTCCTCATCTATGTTTAAACCAGAAACCTACACAACCCCTGGTTCAGACTGGCGTTCCAGAGTCGTGCCGAACAAAATAAACTGGAGCAACTTGAGAGGACCCACACAGATTTTTGGTTTCAGGCACGTGAACTTAATACACTGGAGTCATTGTACAAACACATGATCTTAGCAACAAACTGCCACTGCACAACACTTTTTGTGGTTATATTTTCGAACTGTACCACCATATCTGACATTGTTTTTCGAGAGCAATTTCTGACCCACGAACATCAACAGATAAATTCTTATCAGAATTATAGCCGAAAGGAAGAAAGGAAGTGCTGTAACCCTGTTGCTGCAGGCAGGAAAGAATACTGAAACTCTGCTTCTTGGCAGCTCTCTTGCTGCTTTCACAACTGTTACACATAGCATGCACTAAAAATCCACAAATGTTATGTTTGTACGGGTGGATTGTGAGACATGTCAATATCATCACTACTTATTTGCATACAATTTTACAAGCATTTAAACAAACACATTTGCTTTGGGTTCCGCTCATACAATGACGTCTGAATCAAGTGGCTCCCGAGTCGTTCTGAACGAATCCGATATTCGATTTTTCGCCATCTAGGGCATTGCGTTGCTCCTGCTTGATTCAGACGTCGGACTTTTGATGCACTTTATTCAGATCTTGACTTTGATTTTGGGCGGACCGACTCGGGAATGCCTGTCTGGACCAGAGATATATATTTTTTGGACTGTTTTCCCTACAGAATTTTTACCTTTGCTGCTGATGGCTGCCATAACAAATTTCTGCTTGTTGATCGCATCAAGGAGCCTCTGGCCGCTTTGGTTCTGGAGAACATTCATTGCAGCTTGGCTTTTGATTGGAATGACATCCACTTCTATTTCCTGATCGATGTATGCTTTAGCCTGGGTTGTATCCTTCTTAGTGGCACCAGATATGATGATCTTGCCATCATCAGATCCCTTGCATGCTGCTCGACTGCCCTGTGACCCTAGGATCTCATGGATTTTGTCGATAACATTCAGAACAAACTTTACTTTGTTAGGTCCGGTTTTGAGTTCTACTTTCTCAAGACTGTCCATTTGCCTCCGCATTGACAGCTCTGCTTCCTGGACGATCTTACGTGATCCTTCAAAAACGACTCTGAGTTTATCTCGTGAAGAGATGACAGTGATCTTCAGGTTTGGAAAGTCCTTTTCAATTTTATCCTTGATGCCACATATGATAAAAGGCTGGGACTTCTCTTCTGTCAAGGTTATGTCTTCCTTTATTTGCTGGGCTTCATACTCGGTCTTTGCTCGCAGCTCCTTAATAATTCCATCGATATCAGTATGTCCTTTATGAACGTCTTGCTGCTCCCCAACCAGAGTAACTAGATGAGTGCTAGCATCAAACTGAATGGAGAAGCTCTTGGTGCCAAGCTGATTTATTATATCAACTGCGTCTTTCCAAAATGACGATGGGACTGCAATTCTGGATGACTTACACCTGTTCAGGGAGTCAGTCAGAATTTGGGTAGCAGTTTCAGACCATTTGAGCCAAGATGATTGTCGCTGTCCATCTTCCAGTAGAGGTTCCAGCCTAGCTGTTGTCTTATCGTCACCATCTGGCCATTTCAGAATGGCCTTTGCATCCCTAAGCTTCTGAGTCAAAGTCTTCTTTGTACGTTGGCCCTTCCCGAAGATGAACTCCATGATGGGTTCCTGGACTTGTACAGCGACTGGCTTAGGGACATGAGGAGTTGGGACATCTAACGCACTCAGTCTTCCCAGACATTCATGGTACTCTTCAACCAACAGCTCAGTGCGGGCAACCTTGTGGGGACTCCTTTTCGACAGAACATCATGAACAACTAAAGAAAAAAATTAAAGCAAACACAATCCGATGTTTTAGATTCAACAGTGAAATTTACTATGAATGCATCAGTTTCAGAAATTAGATCATTCTTGAAAAAGAGTAAAAACCTGCATCCAGAAAACTGTTACAAGCTCCTAATCCGTGCCTAAAATAACCCTAGTAATTGCATGTCAAACAATGCAGACTAAATTGACAAAAGTTCATATTCAAAGAGAAAAAACAAGTATACACACAATTCAAAAAACCATTACAAATTCCTAATAAGTGCCTGAAATTATCCCAGTAATTTTAAATACATTTGTACATGTACTTATAGTCTTCCTTATCTTTCCGTGATTTTTTCCCCCTTTTTTTCTGGCTCTTAGTGAACCTGGGTTTACTTTCAAGATGTCAGACTGGCTTTCAGATATGGAAAGTTTTTGAAATTGGATGACCAAAAGTGGGGATATCACCTTTTTGAAGACAATATGGGCGACTTTTATGGTCATCAGTGCAGTACGTAGTCCTATTATTTTCTTTATTTAGCCGTGGCACACCGTCCATGTTTATCTGACCAATAAGAGAATGCCACATGACATCACGCGACACTGACAAAGTGCAATCCGCTCTTGCATGCTACGGTTCACTCAAGTTGGATTTGCACAGCAATATTTTCAGTACTCAACACATTGATCCAAAACTATATATTTAGTTTGCTCACAGACATCAGAATATCGTGAAAGTTTTTGGCATGTCAAAAGTTCAAATGTCTTAATTTAATTGTTACAGACATGCATCTCAATGCACAATCTCTTTCGCCAGTATTATCATCACAATTTCTATTTTGACAGCTTGTTCATTTACAAAATGGCCGAACAATGTGGGTCTCACACATGAAGTTTATCAGAGATTCCTGAATGAAAATAAGTAGGTGCTTTCCATCTCAGTCCACAAAATCGGACGATGATACGATTGTCCGTGGATTCACACACACAGGGGTATACACACCGCGAATGGAGCGCCTCAGGCATTTTGTCGCATTTTTAGCAATACCTTCATAACTGGTTGTCTAATCTCATTGATTTTTGGTTGGTTTAACCCAAAGATATCGGGAATTATGACGAGTAAATTTCACTTTGCAACCCGTGTATCATGTCAAGGTTCGTTGTTTTTGTCCACAGGGAAAAGTCACATGACGAAAGAGCCTTCTTAGGATCAAACCTCTAAAGGATATTGTTAAAGTTTGGTCACATGAAAACACATCCTAAGTACAAGAAAAGTTGCTAAGATTCTGCAAAAGGCACAATGTGAAAGAAAAGAAACTTTTGTTCTTTTATTGGCATACCTTTCCAGTCTTCATAGTAAACAATGGCCTGAGTGTCCGTTGGTCCCTGCTGTACGTCTCTGACACCGGTGCCGCCACATTTCTTTTTGTTGTCAAAATACAACTCGATCATCTCTAAAGATGTTCTTGGTGAGACCCCTTCAACACAAACATAGTTTTTCAAATACTAAATGTTGCAATTTGCATATATATACCGGTACATTCCATTTTGACAACATGTTTAACATCCCTCTAACAATTCACACGAAGTGAACACTTAAAAAAACTAATGACAAAGAATTGAAACTGACAGATATCCAGGACTGATCCTGGATGCATAGTGTACCAACATTCCACTTAACTTCCACGCAAATGTGGACATGGCTGGAAAGTGGAAAATTTACGAAATCTTCAGAACTACAAGCACCACGACTCAAATGTGGTCTCAGTTAAAGGGTATACCAAGACCTTTCATTTGATTAATGTACCAGTGAGATGGAATATAGTTAATTGTCTTTCTTGTCAATTAACTGTTTGAGGGCTAAAATTTATGGATTTTAGGTTGTCATTTTTGCAGCTTATTTTTGTGCATGCAAAATACAAGTGTTGTTGTGGGTTTTTGTTTTTAAGGCAGAGTGAAAGGTTCATATACATGTAATGCCAAATGAGTTTTTGTTTGATTATTATTTATTTTATATGTTTGACCTTGCACCAAAGGCTGGGGGACAAACTGCAATGTGAGTAACCACAATGTGAGTAGCCAGCCTATTTCTTTTTAGCTATAACAGCATTTGGTACACGTTTGTTAAAGGGAAGATACAACATTTGCAAACATCAAAAAACGAAATGATCAAATCATCACGAAATACCTTACTGAATTGCTAGGGATTGACAGTCTAAAGCATCCTGAAAAATTGTGGCTCCTGGTGTGCTGACATTTTCAAGAAAAACTGTATTTTTCCAACGCTGGTCGGCCGACTGGCTTTTTTCAAAAACTGCTCCTAATTTTTCATATTTAGTTATTCTGCATTTTCTTTGCAATTGATTACACACCTGTGAAGGGGTACAAGCCCGCTAGAGTGATTCTTTGACCTTGCAATTCCCCAAAGTCTTTATATTTCTCTGTTTCATCTTAAGTGGGGTCAGGGAACCAGACCACAAGAACATGATTGGTTTTCTTGTTTTTTTTTCAGCATCTACAAGCCCAAAATGTAAAAACAAGTCAGATTAACAATATTTGCTTTAACATACTAATCCTCCGAATCCATTTATTTCTGAAAATTGCAGCAAAAGCAAATGTTGTACATTCCCTTTAATGTCAACACAGATATCTTGTAAAAGTATTCATTTGAGTATTGGAGTTTCACTCCAAGGAAACTGCTGAATTACAAGAAATCAACAAAAGCAGGCAGCTTAACGTTTCGATATGATGTTGCTCAGCCTTTGACAAAGGTCTTGCTTAAGCCTGAAACATTAGGCCAGAAAATTTTGTTAATTTGTATATTTCAGGTCAATCCAGTCAGTAAGCTGTTTGCAGCAGTTTAATTTCCAAATTAAAAGAAAGACAATTTTGGCATGGGCTTTTTGTGTACAATAAGTAACCATATTTCTAAGAGTGCCATGCTCAAATGAGGGAAAATACAACTTTTTGTTGTCAGCAGGGAAAAGCCCCGATAGTCCTTTTAGTATGACAATCACAACACTCAGAATGTAAGGACACAAGAAGTGTAATGCGAGTAACAGCGGAATTGCCGCATCTCTCATCTTATATCTCTTTTTTTTAAGTTTATCTAAAAATAAACTAATTATTAACTGGCTTTAGGTCTCACCTTCCACAAAAATACAATCTGACTCCTTCACCTTCTCTGCTGTCAAATAGGCTCCACTCAACGCTTTTGAAGAAATTCTTTTGATTACTTTCTCAAAGTCTACAAACATTCAAAATAATAAGCAATCAGTTAGATTTAAGTACAAATTAATCACCAAGTAGCAACACAAAGAGGAATGACACACAGTAAAGAATGTAGCAATTTGCTACAGACAAATGTTAGCTTTTTGGTCTGGGACTTTTATTGTATTATAATACTTTTCTTATGCTAGGCAGTTCTCATTGAAAGGTTATGGGATTATTTGAAATTAGTGCATTCTTTCAATGTGAAGCAATAAAAGTGATCAAAACTAAAGACGGGTGCTTGACAACTAACCTGATGACAGTTTAACTCTGTTAATGCTGTACATTGTGAGAAAACAATCCTAGGATCTCGGTAACATCTTTTGAATTGTGCTCAAAATCAGCATCATATCATGGATACAAAAATTCCACTTTTCTTGAAAAGGCCAGCACACCAGGTGCAATGAGTTCACAGGATGCTAGTTGAGACCGTTATTCAATTACAGTCAAATATGATACCGGTATCTCATATGATATCTCATAAGTTGGTAGTTTTATATATTGATGTTTGCAAAGGTTGTATGTTACCTTTCAGTAGGGTGCATACAAGTTAACTTAGTTTTAGCTCAATGACTACTTTACATTTTGAGAAAATTAAGGGGAAAAATGGGGGGGGGGGTGTTCTTGTAACTAGTTTCTACTGCTCAGCACCCTCTTTTGAAACTACAATTAATGTTAGTTTCCTTCCGAATGATACCAATTCACGCGGAACAATTTCACAGGGTATATTCTCCAAGTCCTATCTTAAGTTTGAGCAAGGTTTCTGTAATTCAATCAGTATTACTTTACAAGGTAATTGTAAATGATCCTACCCCATATAACATTTGTATGTTGTCACTTGGTACCATGCATGTTATAAAAAACATGACATGCATGATTAAAGCATGAAAAATAATCTTCAAAGCGAATATTATACCTTGGATGTCTTCAGTGAATGTGCAGAGTGCTGTTCCAGGCATCTCACCATATTGTATCTTGAACTCATCCATACCAGACCGATTCTCAATGAACATTGTCACAAGCTCTGAATTACATCCATCAGGAATTCCACTCAGAAACAGACATCGCTTCTTGACTGGACGAGGGCGAGGTTTCTTCCTCACAATCTGGCGCACCACCAGATTATCACCTCCAACCTTGTGTTTTTTTGCAATCACTTCACTAGTAACTAAAAGAAATAACAGAACCAGGAACGCTGTTTACTTTCAAAAGGCAATCTCACCTCCAAACCTATGCAATTATCAGTGTCGTAGTCTAGTACTTTTTCCCGAGTACCAAGTACTGCCGAATACTTAGGTTACCGAGTACGAGTACTTCCGAGTACAAGTTCAGGACTCTGAGTACTTGTACTTCAGAGTATGAGTACGAGTATGAGTACTTGAATTCCGAGTACGAGTACGAATACGAATACGAGTACTTGTATTTTGAATACGGCCATACTGCAAAAGGTTCATTTTGCGCAATTGGCCCAGGCCCAGTCAGACCGATACGTATACAGACCTACTCAAGGCTAGCTGTTGAATGTGTTTCTCCGGACGTGCACAGAAAAAAATCAGGAAACTTCAATGTCTCTGCAAGCAAATCAACCATTTCCAACTGAAAGTATTGATAATGAAATAAGGCCGTAGTAAGTCATGAAGCTATACCATTTTTTTTCCCGAGTACTGCTAGTCGAGTACAAGTACTTTGATGATCGAGTACAATTTCAATATGTCGAGTATGAGTACTTTGCTGCCCGAGTACGAGTATCGTCATTTCCAGTACGAGTACTTTGACATTCGAGTAGGGTACTCTAAAAAAGTACTCGAGTACGAGTACCGAGTACGAGTACTACAACACTGGCAATTATGGCTAAAAAGTTAACTGTGCCAAAATACTGGGATATGCGAGTGCTTCTGTGTCCTTCACATACGTACACAAATTATTTCTGTTGCATCTTATTTAAAACGACAGAGAGGAGTTTGTATTTATTGGCACAGAACTTTAAAAAAGAAAACGACTTACGTGATGGGTTCTCAAAAATAATTTTGATGGCTCTAGCCTTTGGGTCATGCTCCCATGTCATGATTTCACCTCCTCCAGATCTTTTGGGATTCTCAAAATGCATCCTGAGCATCTCCTCTGATGACAATGACAATTGGTTGAAACCTGTAACTTCAAGAAATTTCTCCTCCTCCTCCTCCTCCTGTTCTTCCTTTTCTTCCTTTTTCTCATCTGGAGAATTCTTCTGAAGAGATTACAGATAGATCAAAGGTTCTGAATAAGTAATAAGTACAAGTCTGCACATTCTAAATCGGAAAGACAATTGACCAGAGGGACCAGCCCATAATCCTCATTGTACCTGACTCTCTGAGGCTGCATTCGAGCAAGTCATTAGTGTTACCATAAGCATATATATCTGTGTGCATGAATGGCAAGAGTATGAAGCCGGGTACGGGTGTGTATTCTCGCTATCAGAGCGGGTGTAGACTCCTGCAGCTGGCTAAATCATGTGAATTAGAGATGATTGAAGGGTAAACATTGTCATTTTGCAAAAGTAAACATGGTAAATAGCAGTTTTTCTTGAATTTGTGTCTAATAAAACGTATTAATGTATTGCCAACTTGAAAGTAATTTTTTTTACAAAAGAATAACCTTTTGCTATTGCAGCAGCCAAATTTGTGCATGTCTAATTATAACAACATTAATCATTTGAGCGATGTGACCCCAGTGCAATGAATACGCAACATTTTCCTACTCTGAAGAGTATCAAGTATGATGCAAATGAAGGCACAGCCTGTCACTTATTAATTATACTTTGTCGGTCCAAGATGGCCAGCCTAGTTCTCTTTGCACCAGGGGTAAGATTGGACAAAAATAAAAAATCCACGAACTTCGGTTGACACGTAGACATGTACATGTATTATTGTACATGCACATGTATTAATTACAGTACATTTACATGTATTAGCGCCGCGGTGCATGCATACATGTACATGCATGTATGTCTGTATGTAGGGCATGTACATTTTATTAAATTTTGTCGCTTCAGTAAAGAAAACAAATGGGGGACAATGAGGGGAAACATGTTCGGTCATTAAATAAAATAATCAATACATGATTGATTCAATAATGTCTTTTTCTGTGCGTGATGGTATATTACTTTTGCATGTTTGCAGAGAGAACGAAACGATCTCCAAACAAAATATTAACTAATCTTACTTATAATCTATCAGGCTTCCAAAACATTTTTGCGTTAGTGGTGGCTATTTTTCAAAGTCCAGCTCGCGAATAAGATATCAACAACTCCTTTCAGGGAGATTGGCGCGCGCCTCGAGCACACTGCGCGATGTCGCGCAGAATGCACCTGGGGTGTTGCGCTGTGAATTTAGGACTATAATATACTGACTCACTGGTAGTATTGTGCATGCCTACATGAGGATTATGAAAGTTCAACCAATAAAACGGTAAAAGGCACTGGATTTTTAGGAGTCCAAATTTCATGTGACACTGG
Source organism: Patiria pectinifera (assembly GCA_029964075.1). Classification (NCBI taxonomy): domain Eukaryota; kingdom Metazoa; phylum Echinodermata; class Asteroidea; order Valvatida; family Asterinidae; genus Patiria; species Patiria pectinifera. Next base: position 20,074,721 of record CM057133.1, on the reverse strand, counting down.
AAAAGTGTTTAAGACCGGCCATCCATGTCTTTATCATCTGTTTAAGGCCAGCCACATGACAGGCTCTCGACCAATAGAAATGGGTAAACAGTCTTAGGTATTTATGAACGTTATATCAAACTAACATCAAATTGTACCTCTCGCACTTGTTCCTGGGGTATTAAGGGAGCTTCTGAGTGTCCTCTTCTGCCAGCAGTTGTCTGCTCCTGCTCAGAGATTTCTGTGTCAGCTTTTTTGCCCTTTGGTTTCCTTCTGCTCTTCTTGCTTTTTTGTGGTCCAGACGACTTGGTGGTGTTTTGGGGTCCGTGATGGTCTTGATCTTGTTTGTTCATCTGATCCTGCGCTGCTGCTCCCATTTGTTGTGGTCTCAAGTTGCCTTTTTGGTTTGCACCGCCGCCTTCCAACTGATGTTTGCCGGGTTCTACTGGCTGTCGTTGGTGTCCTACGTGACAGAATGAAAGAGGTGCATAAGAACATGTTATTTAAACTTTTAGGGAAAAGTTTACTAAAGGACATGTTCCTGTTCCATTCAGGAAATTTCCTTTGAGAACAAATGGGACATAATAGTGTTAGAACAAACTAACACCAACTAGATAAATGCTGTGCCAATAAGGATTTCTATAATATCTTCTACAGTGTTACAGTCGGGGAAATGACTGGAAAATTTTTACTGCCTGTGATTGTTTAAATAGCAGGAGGGTTAATGGATTGATTTGTTGTCAAAGAATGAAACAGTGATAGTCAAATGTAAATGTTGGTGTCATACATCAATTATTTTGTCAACTACCACTTGAAACTCTGATTTCTATGAACCAATAAGGGACTGAGATTGAATCAACAACACACCTAGACATTCAAACTACACCACCTATTGATTGTTTGTTAACCACTTCGCGCCAGGATTATGTTTGCCGAAAATTTTGATTGTTCAGTCAACTTCTGATATACAGCCAAACACCACAAATACTGATTCGCAAGAATCTTTTCAACAGTATTTGTACGATATCTCTTCTCGAAACATCATATGTTTCAATACTCTGAGGTGTGCACTGGAGCGTAGATTGTCGGACAATAGGCCATGCACAACGGCCAATTCAAGATCAACACACGGTCCGCCTCCACAGACTTTGTGTGTGTGTACAAAAGGCACGAGGGATTAGCGTGCTTAGACGTCATCCAGAGGCGAGTCGAGGCAATCTTGACTTTTTTACCCACCAGCCGTGCCTGTGTATAAAAACAGCCAGTGCATGTTATCACGTCCTCCGACGCGAACTGGTTAAGTATTCAGTGCCACGGAAGGTAGATTGCACATTTATCTTCATTTATCTTTGCCATGAACTAAAAACATGATGACTGCTCACCATCTCCAGATGCTCTCGGCTGTTGCTGGGAAGAACCTTGCTTCTGGTAATCATCGCCTCTGCCATGCAGATCTTTATTTGCAATATCCTGGGAGTGCGAAGCTTCCGTTTTCAATTTCTTTGTCGGGTTTGGAGTCTGTGAAGGAAACAATGGCACACAATTCAGTCAGATTGAAAGAGCATAATACAGCCCTACGTGCTTCACTTCTAGCATGGTATGTGTCTAATCACTGCTTTACTATACAGTGAAAAAGTGTATGTAAAACATTACATTTTGCATAGCGACGAGGCTAAGAATTTTGTAAAAACCAGACTTTGATACCTGATTTGAGGAGTAAGAAATCAAATAGGATTTGGTAATTGGTGGATCTTTATGGGGCATTTGGTGCTGGTGACCAAAATGTTTGAATCTACTGCCTTTTTGAAATGACCAGTGAGCCATATACCAATACAAAATTGCATGCAAGATTTGGGCTATCTGGCAAACAGTCAATCCAAAATTCAATTACTACTGCAAGAGGTTCCAAATTTAAAACACCAAATATTCTTAGATTTAAACCTTAGAAGACAAAGTTCAAAGATCAAAATTATAAAGGTTAAGACTATTGTTCATATTAAAATACCTCATTTTCCGTAAATGGTTTCTTTGAACCATTTGGGCTATACAGATCTTCATCTCTGGCATCTTCTTCATGTTCTTGTAATTTGGTACCAACAGTAGATTGCTGTGAACACATTTCAGCAGGGTCTGGTGTATGGTGGGCTGAATGTGGACCTGGAGGTACCTGCAATATGATAAATAATGTGTACACAGCGCACAATTTTAGTGCTGAAGCATTACACCATTATTACCCCTGCTCTTCAGGAGGGAAGTACGAAAATTAACATGTACAAGAGTAAAATTAGACTCAAGAGTTTTCAAAAAAGTCCATTCTAATCAGCTGGTTCTGCCATAGGTGTCAACGTCCCTTCCATTTCACACAATAGAGCCTGAAAGTAAAATGTCACACGCCGAGCATCCAGAGCCCTTGCCTATGGGCCTTTTTACACTAGGTTGCCCTTTTTTCGCTATAATTTTGACAGAATGATTTCTTACCGCAATCACCCCAACAAACATTTATGTTGGAATTTTATCTTGGTATTCCTCAAGAAAAAATGGCGAGAAATCAATTGGAGATGGTAAAAAACTTACGACCTTCCACATCCAGCATATTCGTTGCTAGGTCTTCTTGTTCTTTCACGATTGTTTTCACATCGTGTACTTGCATGAAGAACGATAATGTATCACGATGCAAAGATTTTACCTACATACAGCCGATCGGTTTTAGATTTGGTTGGGCTATAGCTGAAATGCAGTCCTTATCAGCGGTGACTTTAGAATTTTTGTTGTAATTGCTTATGAGTCCTTCATGTTTATTCACAAAAACTGTATCCTAAAGACATTTTAGTCTCCAGTTTAAGTTTCATTTTTTACCCAATGACCACAACAAAGTTATATTATAAATGTTCATCTTTGTATAAAGAGTACACCAAGTTCCATTTAGTCCCCATGTACTTAAATTTTAGAAGTGAGAGCTTAATTTTTGGCACAATATTTCTCTTTCATGTCAGGCGATTTTTCAGCTTCCTTACATTGAGAGGCTAGTAACGATTTTACAAAGGCCTTTTTGGAGTGTAATTTTCTGAAGAAATCAATGTACCAAAACTAATTGCAAAGTTTAGAATTTGTGCATGTTAATTGCAATGAGTTGTGGGGACTTTCTGCTGTCCCCATAGCGTCCCCGGTCCCCATCATACCATGGGGCAACTTGTGTGTAGTCCCCACAACCGTGGAACAAAAATGTGTAAACTTTCAGGCTTTTTTAAATGAGTATTGAGTAAAGAGTACAGGAAACTTTGGTAAAAATGTAACAAACACACAAAGAAAAGCACCTAAAATCAATTTTTAAAATACAATTAATATAAAATTGCTCTCTTAGGTTAATTATAAAGGTAAGACTTTTGTGCAAATTAAAATACCTCCTTTTCCGCAAATGGTTTCTTTGAACCATTTGGGCTATACAGATCTTCATCTGTTGCGTCTACATAGTGCTCCTCTCCCTGTACAGTGGTACCAACGGTAGATTGCAGTGAAGACATTTCAGCAGGGTATGGTGTATGGAGAGCTGAATGTGGACCTGGAGGTACCTGTAACATGATGTATACACAGCACACAATTTTATTGCTGAAGCATTTAATTACATCATTATGACCCCTGCTCATCAGGCCCCATGATGCATTTTTAAGACCATCTCAGATCTGATGCAATTACCATCTTTATTTACAAATTTTATTTATTTATTTATTACATTTCTTTACCCGGGGTATGCCCAAACAGTTCAAAACTGGTTTCCACTGGGGCCGTGCATACACAACAAATGACTACACATATATGTATTGTACCATACATAACAACTACAATACAGCACAATGAAATAAAATAAAAACATATGGGATTACTGCTTGATTGTAAATGCAACTATTTGTAAATATTGTTCAATGTAACAAAGAAACATGTACAATTGTACAGTTTGAAACGACATTGCCATTACATACTTTTTTAAGGACCTAAGGTGAAATAAATGAACAAGGCAAATTTGGTCATTTCTTGTGACATCGAGAAAAAACATTTCTAAAGGCCTGATTACGGGAGGGGCAAAAAACTCTTTTGGGAGAACAACGGGAGAACAACGGGACAACCCCGCGGGACAACCAAAATATTTTGTGGGACAACCAAAAGTTCCAGGTTGCCAGCCCAGGTTGCCAGCCCAATGGGCGACCACTTTTTTTCCACCAATACTCACACATATTTACACTTTATTTTAGTTCATGGGATTTTCAAATGTTCCAGAATCCCATGTGCACAGCGTCGCACAATAATCATGATGCCATTTTTGCATTTCCTGAATACCCATTAGAACCAGACCGAGTTCGCCTATGACAAACACGGGTCTATACTCCATTTGGGATGGGGCAGTTTTCAACACGACCTTCCATCTGATCAAATGGTAGCCCTAACAGTCCAGAGTCCTCCAATTTCAATACGATTTTGCACACCCCCTAGGGAGTTAGGGTTAACGAGGCCTGGACAGGTGGTTTATGGCATCACTGAATGTGAGTTTACTGACCAAAAATATCTACACAAATCTACTAGGTTGTTGTTTTTACTGTAAAGTAATGGAAATAGTGTCAAAAGTTATGCAAGCAACTTCGAATCATAAAAATCGACCAAACATATCTCAAGAAAGGAAATAAGAAACCGTCAAGACATTTTTCTAATTCTACCTCCATGGTTCATGCTTTTCACGTCAGATGGCTGATGCATATGCTGTGATTGATAGGGCAATTACCACAGCTAATGGTCACTGACCCTAGGGACCCTACAGCTGGTAGGAGTCACAGTATTGAAAACTGGTGAGAAGAATCCAGAGTTTTTGGCTGAAGTGAATGGACTCAGCTGCTACGCTATCGCCATTTGATGTTGGTAATCTACTGTACGCATAAACCCATTGAGATCAATGCATAAACCAAAAATAACAGCTTTGCTGTTGAAACCCCTCAGCCAGAGTCAACTTATCATCCGGAAACCATGAGCCTTTAACTTAAACTGGTGACCTTGACCTTTGACCCCAGAACCAATGCCAACATGCCTGTACCAATGGGCAACCCCCTACCAATTATTATTAATTATTATTATTATTAAGGGAATAAATGTGTGATTCGGAGGTTTTTATCACTCTGTTTAAGACCACTTAGACAGGGGTGTGAGTGGAGTCCAAAAAAAATAGCTGAAAATAGCTGAACCTGTAAATAACCGAACCTGCGAGGGCGAAGCGCAAAGCCCTTACGGCGTGGGGTTCGGGGCCCGCCCAAGGGCCCCGGAAAAATTTTGAAATGTAGATGCTCTGTGGTGCATTTCAAAGCCCCCTGGCATGCCTGGGCCAACTATTGGTCGAAAATGCTTTGCAATTTATGCATGTTTTTAAGTTAACTTTTCCTTCATATTGGCTGGAAACTGCCTAAATGGCCAACTGGTATATGAAAACTGGGAAATTCAACCGCCGTTGTCCATATTTTAACTCCTAATTACTGCAGATGATTGATACGCATCGTCATCGCGTGTCCCGGCTTCTGATCGAGTCGCCTAATTTCTGCCCATTAAGTTAACCATTTGTTCCATCCAAATCCATTTCCACGGATTCGTAACCTGAGGATCGGTCTTGTCAATGTCCGAATCAAACTCCAAACCTCTTGGGATAATAACACATTTGTGTTGCACTGACATCTTGCGGAATTAATGTCAAAATATGTTCGAAACATTTGAAACGACACACTAACGTACGTACGTACAGTATGCAGCGGAATACGCAGCAGGATGCGTGCATGCAATGAAATGCACACATGAACTTTGCCCCGCATGATGCCCTCTACCGGCGCGGCACGTCGGCGACAATTTACTCGTCTTATTTCAAGGCTTTATATTTGCAACAAGACGATGTTAACAGCGAGTTATTGTGGAGATCATCGCGTGTCACTACATGCATAGACACAGGAACGGCCGCAAAGAGTCCCAACGCGCTTCATGGCGCATGTGTGAATATTCATATTTATCTGCAGCCAATCACAGCGCCATGACTGTTGGTTCCCCGGATGCTGTTTACACGTTGTGTACACACGCGGCTTCGAGCTGAAAAATGCATGCACATGGCATCGTATAGTACACACGTACGTACGTATATGTACATGTACATGTACATGTACATTGAATACTCGCTTGCACGCACCCCATCCCAGAGCTACGTGTATGTTGTAGAGAGCGGATCGCGTGCGTTCGGCGGCGGCGGAAAATAAAATAAACGGAAATAAAATCAAAGCTTACGCGCGGGGGAAAAAGCGGTGGGAAATCTGGACCATCGGAAGAAAAAAAGCGGAAAACAAAATGTGGCACGCTGAACAAAAAAGCGGAAATCCGCTAAATAGCGGAGATTTCACACCCCTGTTAGAGTCTGGGTGCTGATAATTACCCGAGCCGGAGGCGAGGGTAATTATCAGCACCCAGACTCTAAGTGGTCTTAAACAGAGTGATAAATACCGACGGAGCACATATTTATTCCCATTCATAAATACCTTTTCGGTTAAAGAAAATCATATAATTCGTTCAAAACATCCAATTTTGTTCAACAAATTCACTTTATGTTTTTTGAAACATCCCTCTTGCAAAATAATGGAGTGTTCAGCTGGCGAGTAAGATGTAAACAACCCTTTTATGGAGATTGACACGCGCGTATCATGTTCTGCGCGATGTCGCGATGTCGCGCAGAACGCACCTGGCGCGTTGCGTTTTGAATTTAGAACTATAAAATTCTGACTCCCTGGTAGTGTTGTGCATGCCTACGTGAGGATTGACGTTCAACCAATGAAACGATAAGAGGCACTGGATTTTTAGAAGTCCACATTTTATTGTGACACTGGAAAAGTGTTTAAGACCAGCTAGCCATGTCTTTATCATCTGTTTAAGACCGGCCACGTGACGGGCTCTCGACCAATAGGAATGCGTAAACTGTCTTAGGTATTTATGAATAATGGTTTATTTTATTAAACTTTCACGGCCATAAGGTCGAATTGCAGTTTAATTTACACACATTAAAAATTGTTATATATTAAAATTACAGAGAATTACATCGTATGAAATATACATTAATAAGGTAAATCACAACAAAATACACACAAGAAATCAAAATTGAAATCATTCAAATCCGACTGCGTAAAATACGCAGTCGCAGTCCCCCCACAGAGATGGCCGTCATTGAGCGAGCTTATGCATACCCAACCCACTTCATGTAATAATGTAACCAGAAACTGTGACCAACAACGAATTCCTTCATCAACTCAGGAAAAAGAGGTCACATATCTTTGTTAATCAGATCAGTTAAGTAGGAAATAGAGCTACATTTGTACCTGTTAGTCCTACAGCGTATTGTGCTGAGATGATCATTGTTCCTTAACCCATTGTTCCTAATCTGGGGCAGCCAGTCTCTGAATTTGTGGGAAGTGAGAGTAGTGATTTGCCAAACACCGAACACAATTGTTCTCTGCGGCCGGAAAGTGGGGGAACATTGAGTTGGGAACATATTTCACTGTAAGACCTATTGAGACAATATTCATAAGACAAAATGATACGAAAAGCCCTGCGCTGTAATTTTTCTAGACATTCCTCTTGCTTTTTTGATAAACATGAGTGCCAGACAGGGGTCGCATATTCTAGAGTAGGTCTGACATATTGAATGTACACAGTAACCAGATCTGGAATGGGGACACCACAACGTTTTAACTGACGTAGGAAAAACAATTTACGATTGAATATTTTACTCATAGCATCAACCTGTTTGTCCCCTTTGAGGTTATCTTGTATTAGAACACCAAGAATTTTTGAACAGTCAGTTCTTTTGATTGGTGAGTCACCGAAGAAATGGTGACTGCGGTGAATTACGCTCAAAATTTATAAACAAAAAATTGCATTTTGAATTTCATGTTATTAACAACAGGCCATTGATGAAAACTGTCAAGTTCTTGTTAGACACCAAAATTTCATTACTAACTCAAGTTACCATCCGGAAACCATTCACCTTTAAGTCACCATGGTGACCTTGACCTTTGACATTTTGACCCAAAACCAATCCCAACTTGCCTGTACCCAAGGGCACCCCCTACCTAAGTTAGACACCAAAATCTCATTTCCAACTCAAGTTATCATCCGGACACATTCACCTTTAACTCACCACGGTGACCTTGATCTTTGACACTTTGACTCGAAACCAATCCCAACTTGCCTGTACCCAAGGGCAACCCCCTACCTAAGTTAGACACCAAAATCTCATTTCCAACTCAAGTTATCATCCGGAAACCATTCACCTTTAACTTACCATGGCGACCTTGACCTTAATTGACCCCAAAACCAATCCCAACTTGCCTACTCCCAAGGGCAACCCCCTACTAAAGTTAGACACCAAAATCTCATTTCTAACTCAAGTCATCATCTGGAAACCACTCACCTTTAACTCACCACGGTGACCTTGACCTTTGACTCGAAACCAATCCCAACTTGCCTGTACCCAAGGGCAACCCCCTACCTAAGTTAGACACCAAAATCTCATTTCCAACTCAAGTTATCATCCGGAAACCATTCACCTTTAACTCACCATGGCGACCTTGACCTTAATTGACCCCAAAACCAATCCCAACTTGCCTACTCCTAAGGGCAACCCCCTACCGAAGTTACAATCCCAAACAACATTTCTCACTCAAGTTATGAACCGGAAACTAAGCTGCCCGGACGGTCGGACGTTCCAGCCAGACGGAATTGTGGGGTGATAGCATTGTGTTCCCATTATCCCTTTTTCTAAAGATTCTCTTCTGGGGTGATGTTTTTCTATTGTGAAAATAGTGGGGTGATGTGTCCGGGCAGACATACGGACGAACAGACATACGGACAGACGCCGTAGGTGATGACAAAACCCCTTGAGCCTCTCGGTTGAGGGGTAAAAACGGGTACCGGCAAAAACAGAACGGCGCAGTCCGGCTACATCATGCGTTTTGCATACCGAATGCAATCCTGTGTATGCGTGTGTTTCCAATAATAATGACCAACCACTGTACATCATGTACCAGCGCGGCGCAGAGCGCAGGTACCGTACACACGCACGCAACCGTGGTCGGCCACTGCCAGTGTCATGGTCTCACTTCTCCGGTCACGCACGCTTGCAATATGGCGATAGTGCAGCAGCCCAGTACAAAATATTTTGGTTGTCCTGCCCGGGACATCGGACAGCCAATTTTGCGAGTCCTGAGCCACTTCAGGTAAATCAGCCATGTACATTATAAAGAAATCAGCCTTCGGTTTGGGGCAATATTAAAGTTCTTTATTGGGCAACTGAAAATGAAATTCAGGCAACCAAATTTTAAGAACCCGTGCCCGAAGGGCAACCACATTTTAAAAAATTTTGCGAGGCCTGGCAGGCATAATCGATATCAATTAACACAATACCTCTCCATTTTTAAGTGATGCTACACCAGGCAGGTGGAGAGTGGCAGCATTTCTTGAACTGCATGGTCGGCTTGGTGGACCATCTGTCTGGCTTGGTGATTGGTTCTTGTCCTTATTTGGAGCAGATGCTTCCTTTGTGAGACCTCCATCCTTCAAGGTCTCCTTGTCGACATTACCCTAAAGACAGTGTATAACATTGAGGTTAGGGAGTTTCTCTGCTGCTAGCGTGTCCATCTGGTTTATTGTGCCCGTCTGCATAGGAGTTAGTTCTGCATTGAAGGCGGCTTTATTGACTTAAACACACAGAAAAACATCACCAGACAGTCACAATGTGTTTGCCTCCCAAAAAACGAGGGAAATGCAAAATGTACATGTACGGTGAAGGAAATTAGATTCAAAGTTTCTCAAAACAGAGCTCTGAAAGTCAGATGATTGAACCCCCCCATCACACACACATACACACCCACCCAAGTGTGTATTTGCCTGCAATTAGGGACCCCCTATTGTCCGTCTTTTGTTTGTACTTACAACTTTTTAGAAAGACCTCCCATATGTTTTGTACCAAATCCAAATTGGGAACCTCTCGGGAATTGGGGACCCTATTGTCCTCTATTGTTCAACGTCCCCTATTGAATGCAGAAACAAACTCACACATACACAAAACAAAAATTCTCAATTTTGCACCAGCTGGACTGCTGGGTGACTAGAAAAAAAATTCCCACCCGCCAGCCAGCACAGGTCTTTTGGCAAATTTGTTATCGCATGCCCTATGCAGATAATCTGAGTAGCAGACATGTGCAGAGCCATACGATGAATGTCTGATATATCCTAGCAAGCAAATTTTATGTGACCCCGCACGCCAGCCAATCAAAGTCAATTTTAGAAGTTGTGATGTTGCTTTGGTCAGAAATGTAAATTAGCTGTTGTTTGGTTAACTTGGCTGCCATATTTTTGTAATACAAATGGAAGGCCCAATAGAAGGCACCCACTGAACCAACAGGGTGAACAGTCAGAAAACGTCTGATATCCTTCATTCACGTCACCCTCTGCATGTAGCTTACCTCTGGAACAAGAACAAAAGACTCTTCGCCATCATCTGAGCTGGAGTCAGTGGGCTTAGGTGGTAAATCTGTCCTGACTTCAAGAGGAATGAGGTCCCAGCCCTCCAACTTCAGCTCATGCTGAGCAATTGATAGCACTTGCTTAACACCTGTTGAACAATAAACAATGAAATTACTAATTACAATTAAAGGGGTATTATGTCCTAGAATGCGCCCAAAACGCATTTTACACTGTTAATTGGAAAGAACATTTTAAAAGCAGGATATAAATTTCCAAAATTGAACTTTATTGCCACAATTTGCAGAAAAGCCTTCACTTTTGCTCCAATTTTTCTTTCTTCTTTTTCGTCTTCTTTCTGGTCTATTCCAAATCCCATAGACTTTGTGCATGATTTTTCTCCCATCTACTTGCATTCATCTTTGTCATACATCATTCAAAGTTAGCAGTGGAATAGTCCCAACAGCAGAGTTGTGTCCCAAGGAGTGACATCATGATGACATCATAATGACATCATCATGTGTCGCATGACATCATCTTGAAGGTGCATTTTTCAATGGCCTTTTCAATTGGGTTGCAATTTTGTATGCATACCAAGACGAATACGGTACATTTTGTAAAAGATGAACATCCATTTAGGTGATGTCGTGATGACGCATCAACATTTCATGAATTTTTTATTTTTCTCATGAACGCAACTTGCTGAATTCAAAATTCTTTCTGGCAGAAACACGTGCGGAACGTTGCAATGACCTGTACGCCTGCCTACCAAGGGTGTCTGCCAAAGTCCGAGAGAGGAGAATGGGGCTGGTGGGTCTCTGACACCACATCCATTGAGGCAATCACAGGGCAATGCTAAAACAGAGACTCGGCTGCATGGAAGATCTTTAGGACGGTCATGCTGGACAAAGAGGAGTGAAGACGTCAGATCTGGGGATCGAGCACGAGTTGGCGTAGGCCGAGGCTGACATGCCCTTGCATAGCATCGCAGTTTCGTTAAGTCATAGATATGGTTGTGTTTTGGTGTGATTGACATCATCATGACGACACCCAAAATGCAATTCTTTATTTTTTATTATGTATTGTTTTGGTGATTTTGTGGAAAACACATAAGAGGCCAAGGTTTAGATTTTTAAGGAAAATGATGGGGTAAAACCGATGATGGCAACTATGCAGGGACATACATGTTGTAAAGGGGAAAGTCTCCTGCATGCAATTTTTCCCACTGGACTATATGCTACGGCCCCAACACAGGCGCAGGCCTGCAATGCTTCAAACATGTGCATGTGAGGTGTGTCCATGTTGCTTCAGTGCGGAAGGTTTTTTTTCATTTTTGGGGGGTAAATTAAATCATCATGCCTCATAGTTCTAGGGATAGATGACGGCCGTGCGAGTGCCTCGTTTTGCATGGTTGCTACTGGAATATCAGGTAAGAAAGTCACCTTTTATTTAAGTTATTTTATTTATCATTTTTGTTTTACCAGGATAGCCCCATCAGTTGTCGGAGGCCCTGGATTAAAACACTTAAACAATACATACATATATATAAAGGACTATAGGCAATACATTAAAAACTGGTTAGTTATTATTGAAACATACACATACATTAATTTAAGAAAGAATATTAAACAAGTCAGGTGTGTTTACAAACACAAATGCCCCACAACTGTGACTGTTCCCATGACATAACACCACTCTTTTAACATCAACTTATGTACCTTGGTGACATGGAACGTTCATTGACAGCATTAGTGTCATAGAAAAACTGTAGGTTTTACATGAATTAATCCCTAGTCCCATAATGATCTCAGAATAAATACAAGATTTATATTGTTTAGCCACTGTGACATTGACCCTTGACCTTTCGTCCCCCAATGCGATAGGCCTATTTGGATTACCAAGAACGATCCACAGACCAAATTTGAAGTTCACATGTAAAGTATTTCTCAAGTTATCGCGCTGACAAAATTTCTTTTGTTTTAGCCACTGTGACCTTGACCCTTGACATTTTGGCCCAAAATGCAATAGGCTTCTTAGGATTGCCAAGGACAATCCACAAACCAAATTTGAAGTTCATATGCAAAGTATATCTCAAGTTATCACGCTGACAAAATTTCTTTTGTTTAAGCCACTGTGACCTTGACCCTTGACTTTTTGGCCCCAAATGCAAAAGGCTTCTTGGGATTGCCAAGGACAATCCACAAACCAAATTTGAAGTTCATATGTAAAGTATTTCTCAAGTTATCGCGAAGAAAAAATTTCTTTTGTTTTAGTTACTGTGACCTTGACCCATGACCTTTCGGGCCCAAATGCAATAGGCTTCTTAGGATTGCCAAGGACAATCCACAAACCAAATTTGAAGTTAATATGTAAAGTAATTCTCAAGTTATCACACTGAAAAAAATGTATATTGTTTCAGCCACTGTGACCTTGACCCTTGACCCTTCGGCCCCAAATGCAATAGGCTTTTTAGGATTACCAAGAACAATACACAAACCCAATTTGAAGTTCATATGTAAAGTATTTCTCAAGTTATCGCGAAGACAAAATTTCTTTTGTTTCAGCCACTGTGACCTTGACCCTTGACCTTTCGGCCCCAAATGCAATAGGCTTTTTAGGATTACCAAGAACAATCCACAAACCAAATTTGAAGTTCATATGTAAAGTATTTCTCACGTTATCGCGAAGACAAAATTTCTTTTGTTTTAGTTACTGTGACCTTGACCCTTGACCTTTCAGGCCCAAATGCAATAGGCTTCTTAGGATTGCCAAGGACAATCCACAAACCAAATTTGAAGTTCATATGTAAAGTAATTCTCAAGTTATCACACTGAAAAAATTTATATTGTTTCAGCCACTGTGACATTGACCCTTGACCTTTCGGCCCCAAATGCAAAAGGCTTTTTAGAATTACCAAGAACAATCCACAAACCAAATTTGAAGTTAATGTGTAAAGTAATTCTCAAGTTATCACACTGAAATTTTTTTATATTGTTTCAGCCACTGTGACCTTGACCCTTGACCTTTCGGCCCCAGATGCAATAGGCTTTTTAGGATTACCAAGAACAATACACAAACTAAATTTGAAGTTCATATGTTAAGTATTTCTCAAGTTATCGCGCTGACAAGATTTGTCCGGACACACACACACACCACACCCACCCACCCACGGAAGGACAAGGCGGAAACAGTATGCCTCTTCGGCTCGCCACAGGGCATAAAAATATGGGGCCCAATCACAAGTCCGATGCCTCATAAGTCAGAAATATCGGACTTATGAGGCGCAGGGACTTATAAGGCAAATAATTGATTTATTCTGCCTCATATTCCAACTGGAAACGAGGCGTCAGACCTATGAGGCGTCAAAGCCATGGACGGTTATCAGAATAGGTTCATTTGTCCGACAAAGCAAGAACGAGATTGAAAAACAAATTCACGACGTTTTACGTCTGCGAGGCTGTCTACTTACAAACGTTGCACTGTGCTTAGCATGATTTAACGGGCCAGAAATCAGCCCACCAGAGCGCAGTTTTTGACGCAAGGGTTGATGCTACGGGCCTAAATCGATGGGGGGGGTGGGGGGGGGGTCTGGTGCATCCCTTAATGTCAATGTGTAATCGCCAACTCTAACAATTAGAGCTAGGCGCTAGCATTCTGACATTTTGCACAATGTTTCTCAGGGCTTGAATTGAACGAGGCCACGACGGCCAGTGCCGTCGTTGCCTTCTTACAGGCCGAGGTGCCCCTTAAAAAATCCCGGTCTTCACGGCCAGTTTTGCCTTGCCCCATAATTACCTTGGCCGTCGTGCCCTTTTTGCAAAAACATGCATCAGCCTTTTAAAACCACTACAATCCTTGATTCCAGTTGTTTTTCCACACATTGACAATGTATTTCGATGCCATGCCAGCCCGATCAGTTGTCTTAATATCTCGCTGAATCAATCACAAGCGCGCAGTACGGCCGTGGCCGGCCTGCCAAACACCGTCGATTCCCCACTGTACGATGTACACACACGTATATCTCTGGCAAAATCCTATGTTTTTCCTATTGAAAATACATTTTTAAGCTATTTTCTCCTAGAAAATAGGAACAAAATATATTTTATTTCTATTACATCAAAATGAGTACATGTTGCCACTCTATTTTATTTCTATTTTTAAAACTGCACGCTATTTTATGACTATTTTTGGAGACTTAGACATTTTTGTGTGGTCCACAGTCTATTTTTCGTCTATTTTCTGGACACTTACACATGTTTATGAGAACCATGGACTATTTTTTTGCTATTTTGTAGACATATGCTCAGTACAACACAATCTGAAGGCCAAGCACTTAATTTGCATACCAGATAAACATCCTGTGTATGTGTGGCAAGTTTGAATTTTGTCAGTTGCATTCTGAGAGCCGTTTGTGAAGCACGTACAGCTGCAGTAGAGATGTGTGCAATGGGGGCAAGTATATCTGGGGTTCAAATGCATCCAAATCACTTTAATGGAGTGACAAGTGCACCACATGGTTAGTAGATTTTCCAGGACAATTATGAGTAACATTCTTGTACCTTTTCAAGCTGTATTTTGCTGAAAAAGCACGCACACCCGTAGCATGTTGAACCAAACTGTTTTAATAACTTGATGGTGCATGGTGAATGTGTATTGTTTGGACACTCAGTGTTGTCACAGCATTATTACTGTTCATGGTAATAGACATACATGTATTTTCTCAATTATTCCATTCTTATGCAGTCATATCGCTTGCTCACTTCATGTACTGTATGTTTTAGGACTGCTAAAGATGCATGTCCACAAGGACATGTGTACAATTAACATGTATGTCCACGTATTATAAAACAGTTGTTTGGACAGACACCATTTTCTATTTTTTAAAATTAGCATGCTATTTTTTAAAAATAGCAACCTATTTTACCTCTATTTTTTAAAAAGATATTTTTTCACTATTCTATTTTTTCGCTATTTTTGGGGGTGTCGAAATACAATGGAAAAAAATAGAGTTTTAAAAAATGTATTTTCAATAGGAAATAAATATATTTTTTCTCTATTTTATTTCGACCTGGGTACGAACTGTATATACGTACGTACTGTACACTGACAACTGAATCTCCAGTTCCTGTATGTGCCGATACTTCAAGAAGCGACACCCCCCCGCAAAAATATATGTCTGTATTCGTACACACAAATACCAACAGGAGTAAGTACGGCAGATCTTACGTGCAGTCAGCAGACTTTCTTTTTCTCAGTGCTTGCGTGCGCGGTACATACAGAACGCATTGATGTTCGTGTACGAGGCAAACGAGCTTGGGGCATAGTCAAAACACGCGTGCACATGGCGTTCCGGATTCCGCGATCCCATTGTCAAAAGCGGACATTGTAAATGGCGATCGTGTATTAATTATGGGCCTGATTCCCTAAGAGAACAAAATCAACTTTTAATCCACATTAAGAACATGCAGGTAGGTTATAGATAGAGGGAAGGGTTTTGAATTTTGAGGGGAATTTGGAGGGAAAACGACAACGAAAAAACCCAACACGAAAATAGAGATGGCGATCGCACGTCACCAACAATAAAACGTAATTTCTATCCCCAAAAAGTGTTCAAAATTACAAAACAGGTGCAATATAAGCTGAGAGAAGTCTGCTTTAGGTTGAAAAGGTAATTATTTGAATGATAAAAAACACCTTTGGCTCCAATGTGATCGAAACTAAAGGGGGGCCCTAAACTACATGATCGCTGATATAAATTTGCATTTTTTTTTAGCCGGCCTCTGTGCCCCTTCTGCAGATATTAGTTTGGCCTTGGTGCCCTCCCAACTGGCCTTGGTGCCCTCTGTAATTTTGCTCCATTCAAGGCCAAAGTGGCCTTGCCCTAAAAATTCCCAAATTCAAGGCCTGGTTTCTATTTAATAATAATGGCTGTGGGGCTTATGGACAGAACTTCACTAAAAAGTAAATTTAATTGTCTGCCTACGAGGCGTCTGAGCTATGAGGCATCGGAGCTATGAGGCGTCGGAATTATAATATGACATGAGGCGTCGGACCAATGAGGCATCAGACTTTACGTGGTTGGGGGATGCAATTTCGTCGGACTTATGAGGCGTCTGCAGGCGGCGGACTTTTGAGCGGACCCAAAAAATACGGTACCGGTACATGCATCTTTGGAACATTTGATTATCCAGAATGACCTGGGACAGTGACCCATAGCATTGTGCACATGTGCAGTTGAAATACCAAACTGGCTTTTTTATCATAGAAAACTGTACAACCCTGTTCTCCTAAAAATATATACATGTATGCCCGTAGGATACATTAGTAGGACCATACATGTACGTACGTATTCACACTATACACAAAAGTCTACATCATTATGTATCATCAGAAGCTACGCACTCTTATTTCTGCGCACTCGCCTTTAAGTTATATTTTGCAAGGCATGCATCCTAAAACATGACAAACTTTCACTGGGATGGTATCCTTTGATGCACAAACTTTAACCAGCACTCAGCAGCCCAACAAAATGTGGAAATTGAAGGCTTTCCTGGGAATTCAGGCAAAAATTAAACCAATCTGCTTTTTACAGCCATTTACTAACTACAAAAGCAGGCAGCTGCTTCCGGGCCTGCAGAAGTTGAAAATATGACCGAACAGTGACCTTTATTGGTCTACCATTGTCGTCCATATTATAGTTAACATGTCATAGATAATACTTAGCAGTTTCTGCAGGTTATTTCGGTCCGTGACCAACTCGGTCCGAGTCTGACTCGGTCCGTGACCGACTCGGTCCGTGACCGACTCGGTCCGTAACCGACTCGTTCCATCACCGACTCGGTCCGTAACCAGCTCGGTCCCTATGGGAAAATGTGCACAAAATGATTCTTGCAACAAGGCAATTATTAAGGCGGTCTAAAGTGTGTTTTTTTTCTCCAGTTCTCCGTAAGCACTTTATAGTTTCTGTTGCCTCAATTTCTAGATAGCATGTGGACGGCTCGGGCCTTGGATAGCTTGTGGAGCTTAAATAAAAAAAAAGAGCTTTGAAATTAAAGATTCACAAACGACCCAAGTACGTGTGCCAAGGCCGGCTACGTACATGTAGGCTGCGCTGCCGGGTTGCCGGCCCTTCAGTCACCCATACGACCCTAAACAATGCACGGCCGGTGACAGTGCCGCGCCTGGCCGCCCAGCCCCATCCCACCGGCCATCGGCGGTGCACGGCCGGTGGCAGCGCGCCCTTGGCCGCACAGCCCCACCGGCCATCGGTACGGTGCACGGCCGGTGGCAGTGCCGCCCTTGGCCTCACAGTAGGCCTACAGCCCCACCGGCCATCGGTAGGGTACACGGCCGATAATCCTAAGGTCGAGGATGTCACTGACAGTGGAATAACGGCAAAGCAGCATTGAAATATGTTACATGTAGGTGCGGCCCAATGTGGATTTTTTATTGTCCACGCAACCGTACTTCAGCTCAGCGAAGGGGTGGGCTGGCACCAGGCCTAAAATACTATCGGGATGGGAACACCTTGTTACACAAAAATGTGATCTTTTTTGCGTACATTTTCCCATAGGGACCGAGCTGGTTACGGACCGAGTTGGTCACGGACCGAGTTAGTCACGGACCGAGTTGGTTATGGACCGAGTTGGTCATGGACCGAGTTGGTCACGGACCGAGTTGGCCCGACTGCATCTGGCCGTACAGTACTATCGCAAGCTCTGCAATACGGTCTGGCCGTATTGCAGAGCTCCCCTTAACCAATGTTCCCCTTAACACTGAACTCTGATGTAGCGATTTTGCTACCGAATTTGATCGAGATTATCTTTTCATCCAGGACAGAAATTTTCAAAGTTAAGCTTCCTAGTCGTAGAGGAACTCATTCCTTTTCGAAAAAAAATGTTCTTTTATCCCAAAATCTTCATCCATCGGGCAAAACATGCCAAAAGCTGACATTCAGTCATCATCCCCCACGAAAATCGTCCCGAAAATTTTCCTCCATGCGATTTCAAAATGGCAGCCGCATTGTAATGTATGCATTATGCGGGCTCGCTTGGGCAAGTTATGCATTATTCAGTTCATGACCTCGTGTTTGTATGGCCAGCTACGCCGCGCGCCCGACAAACGTCATAAACTGCAATGCATATTCATAACTTGCCCAGGCACGCCCGCATAATGCATATTACAACGCGGCCGCCATTTTGAAATCGCATGGAGGACATATTCAGGACGATATTTGTGGAAGATGATGACTGAAAGTCGTCTTTTGGCCAGATGGATGAAAACATTGGGACCAAAGAACGTTTTTTCAAAAAGGTATGAGTTCCTCTACGACTAGGAACCTTAAGTTTGGAAAAAAATTTCCTGGATGAGAAGATAATTTCGATCAAAATCGGTAGAAAAAAATTGCTACATCAGAGTTCAGTGTTTAGGGGAGCATTGGCGGTCTGGCCGTACTACAGAGCTTGCGATAGTACTGTACGGCCAGATGCAGTCGGGCTAGGACCGAGTTGACTCTGACCGAGTTGGTCACGGACCGAGTTGACCTGAAAGCTGTAAAACTTACTAGTTACAGTGCAACCAAAAAGACACATGTCTTATATTATTTTGGATTTTTTTGGTCATAGGCCTAACTTTTAAAATCTGACATCTTGAAAATTATCTCTGTTGATTGGGATTCTCAGAATAACAATATCATTGGGATCTACATTTAATAGGTAGGCCTATTAAAATATGTATCAAATGTATTTAAACATTAGCTTGAGTAACTCCAGCCTAACAAGCTTATCAGGGTGTTAATTTCTGATGAGCTTGTTAAGCTTGAGTTACTAAAGCTATGTAAATAGGTATAGGGCCTAGGCCTTTGTCATCATTCAACCGTTGGAATATTGAAAATAATCTTGAAATTATGAAAAGTGTATTGGCATTGAAAAAAGAAAGGAAAAAGAAAGAAATTATGTTTGAAAAGCTCAAGGAAATATATTTTCCTAAGCCAAGAAGTCTAAGGTATTAAAAAAAAATGTTTATTATATGAGTTACATGGCCCGGACAGCACAGATTGTCAGCATCCACTGCGTAAAATTAGCCTAGGCAGGAATTGTTTGCAATGCCAAACCATCTGTTACGCCCCAACTATCGCATCAGTCCCAACTATAGTTGGGACTGTCCCAACTATAGTGCGGCAGTTGGGTCAGCCCAACTATAGTTAGGACTGGAGTTGCGCCGGATGCTTCATGCTTGATAGATCTTGTTGGCTTAAATGTTCGCGGCGCTGGCACCGTGTATTTGTCGTGCATGCATGCCGCAAGGCTGGCCGGTCACGTGGTACTGCCTATAGTTGGATGAGTTGTCCAGCTGCTGGGTTTTATTGTCCAGCAACATTTTGCAAAATTCAAAGATTGCCATGGCCGGCCAACTATAGATGGGCCCCACCCATAGCTAATGTCAAAGGTCCCAAGTAAAGTCAGGCATGTAGGGGCCTAACAGAGCTGTAGGGAATGTTTTATAGTCGTACATCAATGTAAACTATAGTTGGGACCGCCAAATAAAAATATTGCGGTGGCCCAACTACAGATGGTCCCCACCCATAGATGATTTCATTGGTCCCAAGTAAAGTCAGATGTGTATTACTATTAGAGTTGTAGGGAATGTTTTAAAATCGTACAACAATGTACATTATAGTTGGGACCGCAAAATAAAAAGATTGGGATGGCCCAACTATAGATTCGCCCCATCAATAGCTAATTTCAGTGGTCCCCAGTAAAGTCAGACGTGTATCAGATCCAGAGCTGTAGGGAACGTTTTATAGTTGTTCATCAATGTAAACTATAGTTGGGACACCGCAAAATAAAAATATCGGAGTGGCCCAACTATAGATGGGCCAACCCAACAGTGGAACTTATAGTTGGGACAGGCGTAACTATAGTTTGGCCAGCCCAACTGTGGAACTACAGTTGGGACAGGCCCAACTATAGTTGGGACAGGCCCAACTATAGTTGGGACCGATGCGATAGTAACACCATCTATTCCTACCTCCATAGCCAAACATGCCAAACTGCACGCTTCCGCTTTTGGAATTCCCTGGTTGTCACCACAAATAAAGAGATTTCGCTTTGTTAACCGGTAAGGTGGATGATCGTGAGCCAACAACATAGGTTTCTTTGAGGAACAGTGGTTGCTTTTATATGTTTAAGCTATCTGGTTGCAAAGCCTTATCTGCGCTTAAACCATTGCTATGATGTCACACTATTGTTAAAAGTGTGGATTCGGATCTACGAATCTCTTACACTGGTCACAAAGTGTGGATTCGGAACGACAAATCTTTAGTAAAGTGTGGATTCGGAATTACGAATCCACACTTTGAACATGTCGGACAATTGTTCTCCATAATGAGCATGAATAGGACCGTCTGCGTGAAAATTTGCTTTCCGAAATTACCAATGCATCTTCACTGTCAGATTTTCCGCCGTCACTGCAAAATCTACTTTTAGTCAGAAAGAAATCGTCGTCTGAACTATCCATTTTGACGTAAGGAGCCTATACACACAAAATGACTTGTACGGGTGTGTCGATACACATGCTAAACACGCTAGGAAACAATGTTGCAACCTGACGCCACTTCCGCACTTGTGTACAACGTCTATGGAGAGTCATTTCAAGTATTTCCTAACAATATTGGAAACATTTATCAGTGCCAGATTCATGTCTTATCATCATTTTTGCAAAGAATGGCCTTCATTGAGATGATATATGAAGAAGAAAGTGGCGTCACGTTGCAGCATTCTTTCCAATACTTCTGTTGACGCAATGGTTTAGTCGAAGAATACAAGAGAAAATGTGGATTCTTAATTTACGAATTCACTCGGCGCTTCGCGCCTCGTGAATTCTTAAATTACGAATCCACACTTTCTCCACTTTGGTATTCTGCAATTAGGGCCTACTCCCACACGGCACACTTTCTCGTGTATTCTCCTTAAAGCTATATAGAGTATAGTCCATCATTTGTAATTAGTGCATTTTGTTCGTTTGAAGCAACAAAAGTGTTCAAAATCTAATGAAGGATACTGAACAACTTACTTGATGAAGTTTCAGCTCAGCTTCAGCTTCATATTCCGAGAAAAACAGCATTCTAGGATCTCAATTTAAAATCAAAAGTTGCTGAATCATGTTTCGAATTGTTTTGAATTGCAGCTTTACGCGATGTCGCGCACTGATCCGATGAATTATAGCAACCGCGCGCGCCAATGCTTGCGCGCGCTGCGCCGAATAACAAAACAAACAACTAATTTAAATTTTACTACGGTGCTTCTTAAGAAGCACCGTTGGAAATGCCTTCTTTTGTTGATTTCTTCAAAATGAGAGCTTGCCAGAAAGGATAATTTCACAGGGAGTTTAGTCCCCTTACTATCTTTCAACCCAGTATGTTTTTCAACAATAATACGCCGGTTACTTTTTTGGATAGCTGCAAATGATGGACTATAGCTTTAACAGAAATAGGAGGATCGAGGATACAAATACTCACGTGGCTCCCAGACCTTTGCCCAACCCACTTTTGACAGAATAAAAATAAAAACTGCATTGTTACGCGCTTGATTAAAACACATGCAACAGACTTTTTTTTACGGAGGCTGATAATAGACATGCAGCTGTGGAATGTTATAAGAATTAGTACCTTGTACCTTGTAGATCAAACTCCAGAACGGTCCACCAGGGACTAAACTACTTTTTCGCTCATCATAATTTTCACTCAGAAGTTTCAATATTTCTCTAGGCGTTTTTTTTTTATTGACTACGTGTAGATGTTATTACAAATGTTACTGAAGATATATCATTCATGTTGTATTGGGTTTTGCCTTCTGCTGACGTATGTTCAATTATAACACCGCATCCAAATAGTTGTAATAGTAATAGTTTGCGGAACATTTTCTAAACTACAACTCAATTTGACAAAAAGGACAAATAGGGCGGGGGTTCGAGCGAATCTGAGGATCAGAATGTTCACATGTGTAAATAGCACGTCTAATACTTTTGTACATGTATCCGAGCATGCGAATTTCATGTGACCCAGCTCAGGGCGCCGCCATCGGTGCCGCTGTGGCAGGTAATTCCCCGGTAAAACTGTCCGGGGGACAGAATTACCTAGGTAAAAGTGTCCTCCCCGGCCCGTTAATTCTGTCCCCTTCCAGGTAATTCTGTCCCCCCAGGGTTTTTTTATCCCCCTCTTTTGAAACCCGGAAGGCCAGTTCTCTTATTGTTTTTATGAATTCTCTCTACAAGGTATACATTTTGGACTTTTAGTCTGCCCTTCATGAATATAAAAATATTTAATTTGGTCTATTTAATAGATGATACGTGAACACAATGTTTTGATTTGGAGTACGGTGAAATCTATCGCGATTCTACGGCGATAGGTCAATACAGCGGCGATGCATGGCGATGGCCCTCGTCTCACTGATACAACGCCTACTTGAATTGGTCTGTGTTCCCATCATAGCGCGTAACGAAATGTCCTATTGGATGAATTTCTATTGTAGAGGGAGACGCATACATTCCCCGTACCATTTTAACTTATAAGATCTTATAAGATTCTTATAAGAATCTTATAAGATTCTTGTAAATGAGTAAGAATCTTATTAGATTCTTACAAGGGAGTAAGAATATGGTAAGATTCTTATAACATATTTTCAAGTCAGAATATCTTCTGATAACTTCTTATTGTTGCTGAGGAATTCTGATAAGAGACCAAAGTTTGAGTCAGAATGTTTAAGAATTCTTATAAGAAAACCTTTGAGTAAGAACTTGGTAGGGGGTCTCTATAAGAAACTTTGTCAGGAGGATTATGTTACATAAGCTGGCTGCTAATGGGCCACAAGTGGGTCACATGACACAGTGACCTTGCATTCCAGAGATAAACAGTCAGTGAGTGTGGGAAATTTGAAATTTGCAGTCAGTATTAAGTGCAGCAGTGTTGAGTGCACATATACTGGCTTGCAACTGTTAGGACAAAAATTGTATAAAACTGGATCAAAATTGTGGATATATTCTCTGACATGGCCTTTGGACATGATTTTGTGTTCATGTACACACTTAACCTGTGCATGACATCCAAAATACTTGTGTGCTGGACCAATATCTGGATGGAAGTCTCTGGAAAGATTGCTGTCAAGAATTGTGAGTTCAACACTGACTCAAGCTGTTTGCATGATGTTGTGCACTGCAACTGGTAAGTCTTCATGAACATGTATGTGTACATGGGCATGTATAATACTTTGTGTACATACAATTACAACTAGGACACTATTTAATTCTTTATGTGTTAATATAACTGTACTGCTTTGACTGCATTTACACGAATCAGGTGTCTTTCAAATGACAATTTACGTAGTACAACTTAATCGCTGAATGCTCAAAAGCTAATACTCTAAAAAAAAAATCAAACCTTGTTTTTACATTACATTTGTACATGTATTAATTTTAAGTATTCTGTTTTTCATTTCAGATAGAGCAAAATTGCAATTACATGATTGTGGTGGACTACATGACCTTAAGTCTGGATTCCATCCACGACAAAGGTCTATCATGATCATCAAGCAGAAGAAATCACGACGTCATCCAAGCCTGCGTCTCACTGATCTTGACTATGTGGACAATCTGGCCCTCACGGCTGATCAACTGTGTGATGCTCAAGACCTGTTAACATCTCTCGAGAATGCTGCAGCCAAGCTCTGCCTGTTTCTTAATGCAAAGAAGACCGAGTACATGACCATCAATGAGGATGAAAACCACTACCCAATATACACCAGTGACGGCACCTAACTGTGATTTCAGTTACCTTGGGTCCTACATGTATGTTGCCGACAGTAAGAAGGACTTAATTCACTCGCGAAGGAATAGCTTGGAGTGCATGTAACAAGCTTAACATCTGGCAATCAAGTATAGCACAATCAACAACGCTTGCCTTCTTCAGAGCTTGTGTGGAGAGCATTCTTCTCTATGGAGCTGAAACCTGGACCATGAAGGAGCTTCAAGATCGCCTTGATGGCACATACACCAGGCTTCTTGAACTCGCAGAACATCTCATGGCGTGAGGACAAGACTAAAGAACAGATTTACGGAGACATTCCACCTATGTCTGTTATTGTTGCTCAACGACGTGTTCGCTTTGCTGGCCACTGCTACCGTGCTGTCACCCCTGTCATATCTGATGTATTATTTTGGAGACTTCCATGCCCTAATAGAGGACAAAGACCCTTCAACTACATTGATGTGATTGGCAGAGAAATTGAAGTCCTTCCGTACATAATGAGGGATAAAGACACCTAGCATGGTGTCGTGAACGAGATCTCAGTTGCGTCCGCTAGATGTTAATGATGATGATGTATTTGATATTTAATCGTCAACAAAAATCTACATGTATACCGTACATTACATTAGTGTGTATTTGTCTCTCTTTTGTTTGTACCCTTGTCTTTTCCGGGAGAACTATATAGCTCCCACATGTTTGGTACACGATTGTAAATTGGGGACCCTATTGTCTCTATTGTTCAACATCCCATACTGAATGCAGAAACGAACTCATATACAAGATTCGAGTACCTTTTTCTGGAATATTTTATACATCAGATGACTGGTTCGGATCACTTCATTTCAACAAAAAGAATTATTGTCTTCCAACTTTTTCCTCTGCAAGCTGTTAATTAAATGATCAGTCTCATGTGTTGTTTTGTCCTGAAACAAACTGTAAGTATTAAATTAACTCTTTTAACCTAATTTTACTGTCCTGGCATCCATTAATTGTTGAGGTGTGAATTATTTGAATATTTATTTCATCAGCAAAAACAAGATCCTTTTGTTAGTCATGGGTTTTCATAGATGTTTAGTAACGAGCATGTCCATTTATGATGTAGGAAAAGTTTTACAATATTTTTAAAATTTTATAAGATGTTTAACAATCTTGTAAGATTTTAAAAAAAATTTCCACAAGATTCTGTGACTATTCTTATAAGATTGTTATAAGATTCTGGCAAGATTCTTATAAGATTCTTATAAGAGTATTTTGTAGAATCTTATAAGATCTTACTAATTTGCATATAAAATACTTATAAGAATCTTATAAGATTCTTATAAGATTCTTATAAGAAGGTTCTCAGATTCTTATAAGATTCTCACAAGATTCTTATAAGATTCTTATAAGATTCTTATAAGATTCTTATAAGATTCTTATAAGATTCTTATAAGAGTATTTCGTAGATGTATGTACACATGTGATAATCACTGCCACATATCTTGCAATATGTACTGGCGCGCCGCACGACACGCTGCTGCTCTCAGTACATACTGCATGGGGACACATTAACCAGGGGGACACTTTCACTGTTGGGCAGGGGGACATTTTTACCTGGAGGGGGACAAATCTACCTAGGTAAAAATGTCCCCCGGACACATTTACCGGGTCACGAGCCGGTAAATGTGCCTGCATGACGTACTCCTCGAACTATGAGGCTCTCCAGTGAGCCTTATACTCATAGACACAGAACCCCGCAAAATTGTTGTCAGCACAAAACACTAATTAAGTACAAAAACGTCCATCCCAACCAAGCTTTTTCCCACAGAACCGCTGCACAGTTTGCCCCTAAACTCCGTACAATACCTCATGACATACTCACGTTATGTGCACGCAACAAACATCGGTGGATTCTGTCTGTTTTCGGCAAAAATGATGAAAAATATGCCCTTTCCGCACTGAGCCAACCTAACACTTGAAACGAGCACACGCGCAGAATGATCGCAGTCATTTTCGGGTTCGATCGCTCATGAGGTATTGTACGGAGTTTAGGGGCAAACTGTGCAGCGGTTCTGTGGGAAAAAGCTTGGTTGGGATGGACGTTTTTGTACTTAATTAGTGTTTTGTGCTGACAACAATTTTGCGGGGTTCTGTGTCTATGTAGCCTTGACCAAGGCTATCAGCTTGTTCCCATACGAGCTTGTTCCCACGTACTACTGCACACCGCGCGCGCCAAGACACAATCACTAGTTGTACTATACCGTTAGCCCCAACGCCCCTTGTGTGTGCTTTGTGTGCATGTACGTACGCCCCACACACACTTCCGCAAACAGCCGTACAGTAAGTCGAGGTGGAAGATAGCCTTGACGCAACCATGGCGAATTCCTTATAATGTGTTTCTTTATAGTTCGACCGAAATCGGCCGAAAATTTCTGATGCGCATATATTACACGATATCCAATCAAAGCCCGTAAACTTTGACCCGCGACATACATATTCATGATCCCGCAAATTACTGTATACACCACGAACATCACTCAAACCATGGTATGTCCAGGTATTTCAATCCCACTTTAAACCATTTCTCCAGTTTTATTACAAACAAATGAAATATCCCGCTATATGAGTGAACAATTGTTCAAAATGATACTATTTCCAAATATATTGCGAATTGGACAGTTCAAGACAGTCCGCCGACGTTTATTGTCGGTGCAACAGCGTACATTATCACGCCGCTACCTGCCCGTGCTATTCGGACCCAGGTCAAATCGTACCCATTTAATCGAATGCAGGTTAACTCGTATAAGCACCCGTATGAATTAACTGCAAGAAACGAGCTATTGACTTTGGGATGGAAATATACGAAACTGTCAAGTACATGGTGAAAAAAAAACTCTCCCTGAATTCGTACCATGTGCAACATACATCTCATACGTACGACACATGTATTTTAACGCGTATGTATGAATCGTATGTCGTACCTACGACATACGTACGACATGTAAGTCGTAAATGTAAATCGTACGAGATACAAGTCGTTCTCACAAGATATGTTGTATGTACGACATAATCGACAAACAAGTCGAACATACGAGTTACAATTCATATTTTGTACACACGAGATATTAAGTCGTACATACGACTTTGTCGTATGCTACATATATCGTACCCTGTTGACTCGACATATATGTCGTACCCGCACCCGTCGACATTATGTCATATGTTTGATATGTCATACCCTGTCGACACGTACCCTGTCCATGATATTAGTCGTATACCCTGTCGAAATATGTCGTACCCTGTTGATATATTAGTCGTACATACGACATATAACTTACAAGTTGTTCATACAAGTTAAAATCAGTCTTACGGAACAAGTTTGCTGAAGGAGAGATATTTTTCCCCATATCCAGTTGACAGCTAATTAGAAGAAATACCCCCCAAAAGTCAGCGGATGATACTCAATAGTGTGAGCGCTTTTTTTTTGCCGCTGAAAGAGAAAGCGCAGCGTGTCTTACTGCATGGCGCCAGCCGGGCC
This sequence comes from Patiria pectinifera, assembly GCA_029964075.1. Taxonomy (NCBI): domain Eukaryota; kingdom Metazoa; phylum Echinodermata; class Asteroidea; order Valvatida; family Asterinidae; genus Patiria; species Patiria pectinifera. Next base: position 20,046,900 of record CM057133.1, on the reverse strand, counting down.
GGTGCCTACAGTGGACGGCCCCAACGTGGCCTCTGTGCATGGTGACATCGTTTTTGCCGGCGTGTGGTTTTGTACCGTTTGCCGTTTTTGAAGGTCTAATTTTTCATCCTTTTCATTTCAATTTTCATTTTTGACCCAAACTATGTGTAACTTTATAAATATTATTCTACTATTATTTAAGATTTTAAGGGGGTGTTTTACAATAATTATTGTTACCACAGGCCGTCTGGTTTATAAACCTTTGGTCGTATTATGCAATTTAATAAATATTCATTTTTTTTTGTCAGCCGTTATCCAATGAGTGGAGAGAAGACTATTTACCATAGCGCGTACTAATTATCATATTCAGCATACACGGTTGCGTCAAGGCTATCTTCCGCCTCGACTTACTGTTCGGCTGTTTACGGAAGTGTGTGGGGGCGTACGTATACATGCACACAAAGCACATGCAAGGGTCGTTGGGGCTAACGGTATAGTACAACTAGTGATTGTGTCGCGGCGCGCGCAGTGTGCAGTAGCGGGAACAAGCTCGTATGGGAACAAGCTGATAGGTTAAGGCTATCTTCCGCCTCGACTTACTGTTCGGCTGTTTACGGAAGTGTGTGGGGGCGTACGTATACATGCACACAAAGCACACGCAAGGGTCGTTGGGGCTAACGGTATAGTACAACTAGTGATTGTGTCGCGGCGCGCGCAGTGTGCAGTAGCGGGAACAAGCTCGTATGGGAACAAGCTGATAGCCTTGGTCAAGGCTAGTGTCTATGAGGCTCACTGGAGAGCCTCATAGTTCTAGGAGTATGCATGACGTGGGAAAATCTTTCTCTATAAACACGTTTTCTGTCATTTTCAAAATGATTCTGTTAGTTTTCGGCAATATCATTATCAACGGTTACTAACGACATACGATTCGATCTTCGCTGGCAATCCAAACCTTCAAAAGTCACCACTATCCACTCTATGGCACTATCACTCAGTCACGTGATGTTTCACGTATGTGACTATAATTGGATGCATGCGGAAATCACCCTCGGGTCCTCTGAAAATAGATGTTCAAGTTCAGGTCACTTACCAGACGGTTTGTGGAAAGTGACTTCCATCCATAGTTTGTCACCTCTGTCGGGCTTTATTAACAAAACACTGTCGACATCGCCATATCTGCTCTTTTGAAAATAGATCGTTAATTTATCTTCTAAGACGGACAATTTCTTTTCAATCGACTCGGTTCTGGGCAATCCAACGTAAATTGAGCGGCGTGAAGCATCCATGACTCCTAATTGATGAGCGGAGTTGATGCTCGATCAGTGAGATCTCATGAAAGAGATACCTTTTGGAAGGGAATGTCGAACGCCAGCTCTGCACATACCGGTACAGAGTTGGAACTGCGCAAATTACGACGTCCCTACCGTACCACCAGCCTGCCGAGTAGTTTATGCACTTGAACTTTTTGTGCTCAGGCTGCAGTATATAGTGATGCATATTGTGCGTGAAAATAACGATTGCGTACAGCCGGAAATTCCCAGTGCTTGCTGGTTGGTTGGAACCTTCACGTGACCAGGTATTGCGTGCTCCGGGAATTCCCGTTCTTGTTTTGCAATTGTGCTCGATCGTGGAATTTTGATCTAAAAATATCCAGCTGTAAATACCCATTCTCCAAATAAATGCGCAATACCGTACCTGCAAACGCAAACCGTCGGCACTCGACATAGAACAGTCATTGAGTCAGTACTGTACGTATGGACGGTTGTTCAAGTTGTGGAAGACAAGGAGTGAAACAGTTATGGTACTGTATACTGGGTGCTTTTTACAACGAATATTTTGCAACAGCATAATAGTGGAGCACTTTTAAAGTGCATAACTGCATCAGACACGAAGGTAAGTATACAGCCTCGCCATACCTCGCGATAGATGATGGTAGTAGGCCTATTGCATCGCGTGTGAATAATAGGCTGGTGGCCATAACTATGCACACCATAGCCCCATAAATGTCCCCTATGGTATCAGGTCAACTCGGACCCAAACCAAGTCGGACCCATGCCAAGTCGGACCCACGCCAACTCGGACCCACGCCAACTCGGACCCACGACCAACTCGGACCCACGACCAACTCGGACCCACGACCAACTCGGACCCACGACCAACTCGGACCCACGACCAACTCGGACCCAAGCACGATCAACTCGGACCCAACAATGACTCAATCATTATTTTAAGAGATTATATTTATAGGTGATCTTAATGTTAGTGCTTATATAGTGAAGATATTCTGTAAAATATTGGGCAGAATGGGGCTTTTAGTTTTGTTGTTTTCTTGTATTGCTGCTCTGTGGAGCGGTATTTTATGATGCGTACAGTATAAAAATACTGTTGCTAAACGCTTATCGTTTTGAAACGTCATGAAACTAAACGTGCTTAGCTTTTTGAAACCGTGACCTGTGAAGCTAAACCAAGAGATATTAATAGCGTATAGTTTAGGTTAGGCATATCGTATGTCATTTGTACAACTTGATATGTATACGTGCTTTTCCAAACGAAATTCAAAGGATTATAATTTTTAGTAAAAAATAAATTACTTGTTTGTTTTTGCAGGCCTTTGTGTCGTGTAACAAGTGGTTTTAAGTGGCACATTTTGTTTCAGTGAGGAAGTTATTAATTTGAAATAACTATTTAGGCCTTTAATTTCATGTAATTGTTTGGGTTTTTTTTAATTCACATGCTGGCTTTGAATTTTGTGGGATTTTTTTTATGAATCTGTTTAACTTAAATTTTTTTGATTTAACTTTTTTCCCCCGTGGAACATCATAGTGGAACATACAGGCAGCTACCTGTAAGGCCTTGAAGGATAATCTTCCCAGAGCTCCAATACTCCTTTTTGTTGATTGACATTGCATCTATTTGTAGGGGATTAAACTTGATCATTTTTTAATTCACTTTCTGGCTTTGAATTTTGTGGGTTTTTTTTTACGAATCAGATTAAATTTTTATACTTTTTGTTTAATGTGGAACCTTCGTTTTTCTTGCAGTGTATGCAATGGTGTTTATGTGGGGTTTTTTTAAAATAGAGATTAGAATAGACTTCGTTTTTATATCTTATTTATTTTATTTATTGACTTACAATGTTTACTTATATTTATTGAGTTAATAATGTTATGTTTGAAAGTGTTTATGTTTTAATGCCATACTTTCCAATTTTATTTTTCTATGAAGATCTGGTCTGAATTTGTATACTCGTTACATTAAAGTTTGGATTAAAAACGAAATAAATTGCTGTTAAATTAAGCAAGATGGAGTGAACGATGTCAATTAATATGTTTTAATGAAAATAAATAATTGGTTAAACTTTTTAAGCGCAATATGTTTTAATGGAAACAAATAAAAATAATAAATAATTAATTACACTTTTAAAGCGCATTTTAAAATAGCATTTCAATGCGCTTTACAACGACAAAAATGTTATACTGCTTCAATACAGATATGAGATAATTTACCTTACAATTACAATGAAAATTTACACTAAACAGCATCACTGTAATAACAGATTAGAAGTGGACAAACTTTATGAAATGAATGATTGAAAACGATGTCGAATGATTGAAAACGATGGGTCCGAGTTGGTCATGCATGGGTCCGAGTTGGTAGTGGGTCCGAGTTGGTTGTGGGTCCGAGTTGGTAGTGGGTCCGAGTTGGTCGTGGGTCCGAGCTGGTAGTGGGTCCGAGTTGGCATGGGTCCGAGTTGGTAGTGGGTCCGAGTTGGCATGGGTCCGAGTTGGCTTGGGTCCGAGTTGGTTTGGGTCCGAGTTGGATCGAAACCTATTTACTGGACTGCCTCCGTAAACATAGGCCACACACCGACCATGTACAAAAACGTGTCGACGAAGCCAAATTTTGATTTTCACATTTGGGCTTACTTTGTAGGTTTTTTTTGCTTTAGAAGCATTCTCACCCTCTATATAGGCTAATCAGAAAGTGCTGCCTTTTTCAGATGTCCATTTTTCGTGAAATTTCCAGATTCATTTTTACACGTTTTCGTATCAAAATTTCAACATGAAATTTCACAAAAATTAGACATCTGAAAAAGGCAGCACTTTCTGATTAGCCTATATAGAGGGTGAGAATGCTTCTAAAGCAAAAAAACCCTACAAAGTAAGCCCAAATGTGAAAATCAAAATTTGGCTCCGTCGACACGTTTTTGTACATGGTCGGTGTGTGGCCTATGTTTACGGAGGCAGTCCAGTAAATAGGCCACATTTTGGGGCTATGCACACCAATACTATGAGGCGGGGCAACAATACTAATTACTATTTCAACAAGTGAGACACAAAACCGAGGAAAGAATGATGGGGTTTGCTGGACACCATTATCTTTGTATATATGCACATTAAGTATATAAAACGTTTCCACGTCAAGTTGTGTATCAGTCATCATGACTCATGTCAGATTTTCAAGACCCATTTTCCAATCAAGCTTACATCATCCCAATGCATTCTGACTAGTCTAGGTGACTGCTCTATGTTCCGACACCCCTATGTTCCGACAACCTAGATTGTGTTACTCCCGGTTAGGGTTAGGGTTAGGAATAGGAATATGTGCAGTCGGAACATAGGGGTGTCGGAACATAGAGGTGTAACCGTCTAGGCGGCGCCAATGGATGACAGACAAACCAGGTAAATTGAACTGAATAGCTTTGATATTTCCAGAATTGTGATCATCTTTTAACACATTGTTGCATCGGTAATTAGCTGTTTCGGTGTACACACCGAAACAGCTCTTGTTTCTGTTATTTTTTTTTTTCTCTTTTGTTTTTCAGACTTTTTTCTCATAGGATAACACGTGTTTTAGTTACTACAAGTCACTTTTGGCTTTTTTTCAAATCTGATCGACTTCAAACCTGGCACACACTTAGACCACCATCTGAAGATGTGCGCCGCAACTTTTCGTCATGCTGACGTCATCACGTGATTTATTATAGAATTTTGAATATTTAATTTTTCCCATAGACTTTGTACACAGAGATTTAAAAAAAAATGTCAATTTTCAGAGGCCATTTTCGACTCTTTACCAGTAATTCATGTACACCAATCTTTGTCCAAGCAAAGACTCTAATTCAAACAACATTGTGTAATGATGACGTCATGATGACGTCATCCGGTGTTTATTTATAGGCAATTAAATTGTGACAATTTTAATATTTAAAAATGCATAAGAAATCAACCGTACGCGTCCGCAGCATTCTGTTGCCGGCAAGTGGTAGAGTAGGTTGAGGTCTTTATTTCATTCAGTGTGCGTGAAATATATCACGTGACCCTTGCTTCCGGTCGAAAAAGGTCCAAACCGGAAGTGGCTTATTATTTGAAAGTGGTAATAGATATGAACTTGCTTTTAACGGTGTTAGTCTCTTGGCTGATAGTATTCTTTAAATCATCTACTGATGACGTCATGCAATCTTCGAGCGCCCTCTAGCGACAGGTTGACAATTTTCAAAAATGTATTTTGAATAGATGTCTGTGGCGAAGTTTGTCTTAATCGCCTAAATATTTGTATATATGATGACCTTGACCCACTTAAGACGTGTGCGAAGTTTAGGGTGCATGACATCATCAGACCGGAAGTTATAATGAAAAGACTCTTTTTCCTTAGAAAATTCCTGAAAAATCAACCATGGCAGTTTTTGTATTAGTTTTTACTTTGATTGTCTATTTAAGGGTAGGTCTAAAACATTTCAAAGCTTCGAGGCAATAAGCAAACTCGGACATGCCCTGCGCACGCTTAAAACTTCAGGTTGACAATAACTCTGCTTTAAAACATGAAGAAGGACGTCCACAATGTACATGTACATGCACGTACGTTGTACATATCGTGGTCAGTCAGCCCGCGCGCAGCGCACGTGTTGCTGAGGTCAAATCCTGTCCACAGTGACCGTTTTAGCCGATTTCCGGCTAACTTTGACAGATTTTATGTTCATGCATAGTCAGGGACGTATTATTGATAAAAACAAATCATAATGCGGAAAAGCCCTATCTTCTGTTGCAAACAGACATAGCTCTCTACTTATATGTCTATGGGTCCAACAGATAATCAATATTGGGAACAGCTCTGTGGTTGTTCACAACCACAATTTCTCTTTTTTCTTCTTCCACGTTTTTTTCTCATAGGATAACACGTGTTTTCGTTCTACAAGGCACTTTTGGACTTTTTTCAAATCCGATCGACTTTAAACCTGGCACACACTTAGACCACCATCTGAAGATGTATGCCGACTAATGACGTCATCATGACGTCATCACGTGTCACGTGACGTCATCCTGAAAGAGCATAATTTAAGGCCCTATATCTACAGAACCGGAAGTTCGCTTTGGTTCAAACTTGGTATGCAAGTATTCCGGGACGTGTTATAGACGAAAATTGCAGTGACGTCATGATGACGTCATCACGTGATTTTATATAAATTATTCAATTTTTTGACCTTTTACTTATATCTCATAAACGGAATGTGGTAAATTCAAAATTCTTTTTGTAAAAGGTTTGTTGGGTCATACATAGATGCAAAAAATTTCGTAAAATGTGTGACGTCATCATGACGTCATCAAAAACGTGATTTTTTGTTTCACATATAAGGGTATGTCGGATCGTTATGAAACTTGGTGGGTAGGTAGGTATAGATAAAATCATTCAAAATCTGAAGTGACGTCATCATGACGTCATTGTCTGATTTTTAATGACTTTTTCAAATTTTTTTATTTTCTTCAAATTTTGCAAAAAGAAAAAAAATAAGGTCCGATCGACCTCAGAGAACCTGATGTCCGATTGGGTTCAATGTCGGTATGCAGATATTCCAGGAAGTGTTAAAGACAAAAATTGCAGTGACGTCACGATGACGTCATCATGTGATTTTATATGAATTATTCAATTTTTGGACCTTTTACTCATATTTCATCAATGGAACGTGGTAAATTCAAAATTCTTTTTTGCAAAAGGTTTGTTAGGTCGTAGATAGATACAGAACATTTCAAAAATGTGTGCCGTCATCATGACGTCATGAAAAAATGGGGTTTTTTTGTACATAGGATAGACACTTTTTGTATAGAATACACATGTACATGTTCATTCGACCTGGATGAAACTCCTTTACGGCATTCATTAATAAAACAGTCGAAACAGCTCAGTGTTTGTCCACAAACCAATTTCTAGTTTGGAATATAACTATTAAAAATATTTAATTTTAAAGGTTATCAGAATTGAGAAAATGGAGAATCCTTTTTTAATACCAGTTACATCCTAACCCTAAAAAAGAAAGGGTCAATTATAATTGGACAATCAGAATCAAGACTTCCAGCTCTTTAATTCATCCACAGGGGCATAGCACGGTCATTTTTATTGGGGGGGGGGGTAAAATTGTTTGAAAAGGGCACTTGTACATCTGTTGTAAAATGTACACAGGTTTTTTTCTCTGGACACTTGGCCTCCATAAAATCAAAAAGCGAGCGGGGGCTAGTACCATCTGTCGATGAGGCCCGTTCAAAACTGACAATTATGCACACAAAGGGCCAATATATGGTGCTTTTCAGGGCGATACATGTTCGAAATTCTGAAAAAGGCACCCAAAACGGCAGATGCCACAAAAAAGGGCACCAATTCTTTTTGAAAAGGGCACTTGTTCAGAAAAAAAGGGCACTTCATAAAAATTGGGCACTCTTTACAAATTATTGGGGGGGGGGGGGTAATCCCGTTGAAAAAAAGGCATTTGAATGGGAAAAGGCTGTCTTTACAAAATATTGGCGGGGGGAAAAATCCCCCTTCCCCCCCCCCCCCCCCGATTTTTAAAGACAGCACACTCACTTTTGCTTTAATCATTCCTTGATCTGTTTACAGTGCTATTGTGAATCAACTGTGCTGTTGTAGGCTTACATCTAAAGGTGTATTAAAGGGGCACTAGGTCCTGAAATCCCTGAAAATGTTATGTTTTGGATTGTTTACTTGGCCTATTTTCAAACATCTGGTTGAAAGGAAACCAACCTAATGTCTTACCGTTCCCGAGAAAAGACGGAAAAAAACGCTTGCTTACATCGGACATGACGGAGTACGAACGTTTTTCGTGTCGCTCTCAGTGTGCAATATACACGGTTTGTGTCTCGGGACCAGCGGTAACCAATCACTAATGCAAAAAAAATGGTTTATTAAAAGTCCGCAAAAGGCGAACACTTTACGAATGAAATCACAACTAGCTAGCATCCAAACAGCTCGAATTTATGGGGTCGCAAAAGTGGACCCCGAAATTCGTTCTCGCATGCACAATACAAGAACAACACAAAAACGCCCAGTTTTGAAAGGATAGTGTAGATTTTTATATCCTACTTTTAAATGTTATTTCCGATTAAATCCTCTCGTTCAAAGCACGTTTTGTAGCCCATTTGGGCTGTTCCAGGACCTCGTGTCCCTTTAAAGTCCTTATTTCTAATGTTTCTTCATAACAATTTGGAATGAGATTTATATGCTACCTTTTAAAGGTCAAGACCTGATTTTGTTATCCACCTTGTACGAAGGACCATCAATCAAACAATATAAGTTACACAAGGATCAGTGCTACTGGTTTTGAAATTAGAAGCGCCGTTATGAAATAAACACGCCCATGGAGAACTGCATGTATACTTCATTTTTTGTATACCATGTACACATACCAGGAATCACATTTTTCATTCATATCCACACACAACGTATCTCAGCTGTTTCATTTAAGCCATGACCTTCAAATTTGTCTTCAGTATGATGTACCATTGATCCAATGAGGTAGACTACGTACTTGAAGATGAAGTCAAGTGATTTTTGGCAATCACTGATTCAATACAATTTATTTTTCAAAAGCATTTATACATTTATTAGGTCTTGTGGATGATGGGCATTATAGAAACTGTTGAGATTGGTGTAAGGGTGCATGAGTAGTTTTAATAATAATGATAATAATACAATATTCATAAATACCTCAGACAGTTTAGCTATTCCTATTGGTTGAGAGCCCGTCACGTGGCCGGTCTTAAACGGATGATAAAGACATAGCTAGCTGGTCTTAAACACTTTTTCAGTGTCACATAAAATGTAAACTCCTCACAATCCAGTGCCTCTTACCGTTTTATTGGTTGAACGTTCACAATCCTCACGTAGGCATGCGCAACACTACCAGCGAGTCAGAATTTTATAGTTCTAAATTCAAAAGGCAACGCCCCAGGTGCGTTCTGCGCAACATTGCGCAGAACATGCTACGCGCGCGTCAATCTCCATAAAAGGGTTGTTTACATCTTACTCGCTAGCTGAATAATCCAGTATTTTGCTAGAGGGATGTTTAAAAAAGCATGAAATGAACTTGTTGAACAAAATCGGGATTTTTTGAATGAATTATTTGATATTTTTTTACCGAAAAGGTAATTTTGAATGGAAATAAATATGTGCTCGGTCGGTATTTATCACTCTGTTTAAGACCGCTTAGAGTCTGGGTGTTGATAATTACCCTCGCCTCCGACTCGGGTAATTAACAGCACCCAGACTCTAAGTGGTCTTAAACAGAGTGATAAAAACTTCTCGCACACATTTATTCCCTTAATAATAATAATGCTAATAATAATAATAATAACGGGTTCTTATATAGCACTTTTAAACTAAGATCAAAGTGCTTTACATTATTATTACCCCTGATTATTGGGCCAATTAAACATTCCAAATACAGGCTCAGCTCCCTGGGGAGTACATGTATACAGCTCGATGCAGCCTGTTATTAAGCGCTAAGCGCAAGCAAGCTTATTCTGCCCTCACAGGTACCCGGTACATGTACCCATTCACTCATGGGTGGAGAGAAGCAATGAGTGACAAAGTGCCTTGCCCAAGGGCACGCGCACCATGACCGCAGGCTGGACTCGAACCCACAACCTGCAGCTTTACCCGAAGACCACGAATCCAAAGGCCACAGCACTTCACACATGTTAAGACATATCCATGTAGACACATATTAAGACATATTATATCCATATTTTTAAAGTTTTAACAAAATTGTGTAGAAAGCTGATTTAAAATTTTTTTTTTACTGACCCCATAGGTTTGTGTATAAATTGCATTACCCAGGGTGCAATGCGAATGTCAAAAACGGTTTATTTGTGGGTTGTGGACCGCACATCGACTGTTTAAAAGTTTACGTATTTATATTCATTCAATTTGTAATTACTTGTAGTGTTTTTATCTATGTGAGCTGTCCAACCATATGTAATTGCCTGCTTAAGGATAAATAAAGTATCTTGAATTGAATTGAAATGAATTGTAATCACAAAGATGGTAGCAAAAAAAATGATGTTAGCGTGTTGTGGAGAAAAAAAGCATTTACAGAGATTGAAAGAAGGAACAACAATTTTGTCTAGTACATGTATACCGGTACATGTACTTGGAACTGAATCATAATTGTAAAAAACAAAAGTCACACGTTTATTGTATATATTTATAAAGTGTGACTCTATTATAAGAGTGACTTTTTATACAAATCATTATGTTCGTGTATGTTAATTTAAAAAAAACCACTATTATGTGAATACGTTCAAGTGTGGAACATTCTGGAATGTTGGTCTGAGAGGTTACATATAAAAGAAAGCTTTAAGTTAAGAAGTAGACCTGAAAAAATGGGGTTTTCCTCATAAGGAATTTTCAAATATAGTACTTTTTTTTCAACGATTTATATGTATATTTTTAACACATTTTTGGCTTACTGCAATGGCTAAGAAGAGGCATTATGTATTGTTGATTGCCTTTGCGTACTTAAAGAACCGCCCAGTAGACTGGTTCTGGGTCCTTGCATCGTATCGTTTTTGTCTGAAGTTCAGGAAAGAGATAATGCTGTCAAAGGTCACATACCAAGGTCAAAGGTCACCTGAGGTCAAGTTGTAAAATAGCCATTTGTTTCATTTGAAAAGTTGACGTCCAATTGGAACCAAACTTGAGTCATAGATGCAACATATTGCAACTTTCATATGATAATGCTGTCAAAGTCACAAACTAAGGTCAAAGGTCATCTGAGGTCAAGTTGTCCAATAGGCTGAAAATGTAAAATTAGTCTCATTTGAAAAATTGAAGTCCAATTTGAACCAAACTTGAGTCATAGATGAAACATGGCATATGATAATGATGTCAAAGGTCGTCTGAAAGAAAACAGGCGAGACGCGTGGTTCGAGAACCACCTTGTTTATAGGGGCGGGCACTAACCGGAACGTATTGTTTTGGAGGCCTCAAGTATTTCGATATTACAATGTAAAGTGCATAGTACAATTATTCCATTACTAAACAAGGGCAGGTTTTGGTTTAATGCACCATTCAAAAGTTAATTGCTTTTTCGCGGTGAAACTCGAAAATAGTACAGAAATATTACATCGAGAGTCAAATAACATTATTAATTGGGTCAACAAACTGTTATTTACGATAACCCACATTAATGGATTTTTTAGGCAAACCTCAAACTCGTTATTGCTACATTTGGCCAGAAAAATGTAAAATTAATAAAAATGTCTACCCCACGGGAGTGTTTTTTTTTCGTTATTGGTTAATTGAGCAGGTTAAACAGAATACTGTTTAATTAAGGTACCCTCAAGTAAAAGACCGACGGACCAACCCCCAATAAGTGACACAATATTTGTTCAATTCTGCCTTTGCCTAAATAATTATTAAGGTGTTACCGCAAACAGATTGTGTGGACCTTGTACAGAGTGTCTGCCTCTTTACTTTCAGATGCCTGGAGAATGGTATACAAAACAAATGTTGACTAATGTTATGTGGGATATGACGTTTTAACACCCGCCCCATACGACCGGTGGGTGCTATGCGCCCCGAGGCAGTTAAAAGCGGCGTATCCCACATATCACATCAGTCAACAATTGTTTTGTTATATCGTACCAATAAGTCAAAAAGATAACTGGTTGAAATTTGCTTTGCCCAGAAATAGATGAAATCAATGCGGTGTAATTTTTGCAGGCTTTATTGCCGGACATGAGACTGAGTGCGGTTGCGCATTAGGCTACATTGCATGCATTGTCGCCCAACAACGCACATTGTATGATGTTAGCCAAATGCGTTTTTTTTTTGCTATATTAATTAAATATAGTTCTATCATTTTAAATACTAGACACGTTGTGTCTAGTCTAAGAGTATCCAAGCCCTGATATAACAATGCTAATTATTAACTCGTGTAGCACAATGTCCAACGATGTTGACTTTAAGCCTCCATTCGTGCACGAAATGTTCACGTGACTGAATTACTGTCTCAAAATGTTAAGTATACAACCTGAATCACTGATTTAGATTGTTTATTGTTGATTTTTGCGTCCTTATACGTAAAGGAGTATACATTGTATTAATGTTTAAGGCTGCACTAAAAAAGTTAAAAAGTCCTTTTTTATCCTGGCACTCAGTCTGGTATGAAACAGTTTCCCGAACCATGGGGAGTAGCGTGTTGCCTGAACTTTATCCATAATGAAAATGCAGTTCGGTTTTGTATGCATCAGAACTATTTGTTTTCGTCATGATTGTTGGTGTTTTAATACTTATTCTTCCCTTCATAAATATCCTTGTAGCCTGTTCATCCTTCATCATCCTTGTAATCTCATGTGAGAATGTTAAATGAGTACCGAAAAACACTTGAATGATTAAGTTGTGTCCCTTTGATTAACCGTCAATGAGAACACTAACAAAGTGGTTTGAAGCCCGACCTAAAAAGGCCCAAGGCCCAAAGGCCCTTTTTTTTAATTCACACACCGCATCTCTTTCCACCGTTGACAGTATTGTGCTTATTTAACATGTATGACACATTGAGCATGAATTGTATTTTGTGAGAACTAACATGACACGAGCGATTAAAGTTGTTTTTATTTTCGGAAGCTAAAAACCGTGCATCATGTATAGGCCTATCAGCTGGTTTTCGTAACATTTCTTTCCTGTCACAACTTCCGCAAATTAACAATTGAACGGTTTGTTTTGTGCACTAACTTGGACAACATTGTATTACCTTTTCTTAATGAGTAGAAGTAAGGCATCATGGCGAAGAACGACATGGATCATGTCGAGCTCATTGAGAAGGCCCTCCTAGTGCAGAACCTGAAGTTCCTTGGAGCAGCAGCTCCTCAGATGTCCGATGCCGTGCTACGGGACAAGCTCATTATTCATTTTCAGAAGAAATCCAACCATGGTGGGGATATTCGAAAAGTGATTTTTCCTTTGAACTCTCTAAAAGAGGACGCCATCGTCATTTTTGCTGATGCCAAAGGTAAGACTACTAACAAATAAGAGAAATGACTCGCTGAAGCGCAAGGCTATATATTTCAAGCACATACATAATTATATTAACATGATTGCATGCAAAGAAAGTGGACAAAGCAGCACTTTTAATTTATAAATTTCTGTTTTTAGTTTTGTGGTTACATCCATGATCATTTTTTTTTCAAGTATGTAAAGTATTCAAGTGATAAAGAAATAGAGTCACAGAACAACCTAAAAATGGAACAAAATGGCCACCACTCTTACAAACGAAAATGCTTGAGTCTTATTTTTTTGTAAAATGATGAGATGTCTTTTCGAGCACTTTGCTAATAGAAATGTTAAGGAATTGTTCAATGTTCAAAGGAACGTATTCGTTACTTTTAGGATACCTAATGCTTTTATGTTCCGCTCAGTACTTGAAACTTCTCACAGAATGTGTTTGTTACAAAATTAGGGTTTGAAGCCTTGGGAATCGTTATATTTTACTTTGGTACAGGATTTGTATTTGTAACGGACATGGGGAGAATATGTACAATTCATACCTGTCGGCACTGTCGCCATATTGGTTTTCGAGCGTGGTTTTTTTTTTGTTTTTTTTTGGCTTCCCTCATAAATTAAAGCCCTACCCTCTTCACACAAAATTAAACCTACTGATATTCAAGAGGAAGTCATTACCAGCTGTTCAGATGCGTCAAGCAATATCAGAATGTCACTTTTGCGTGTCATTAAATCAGCTGTTTTGGTGAGTCCTGTAGCGTTTATAGGAGCGGGGTCCTAAAAGTAACGACTATACTCGAAGGAATTGATATATCTGGTGTAAAGTCGATTTCTTTTCATACGAATAATTCAGTTTTGTTGTTTACTTCGCTGGTTTTGTAGATATGTTGTCTGCTGCTCAGCATGAACACATGTTTAGACTTCAGCATGAACACGTGGTTAGAAGTCATCGTTTAAGGGTTAGAAGGTTACCCCCTGTAAGTATATTTGTATAGGCCATCTCCTTTTTCTTCTCTGATTCTCATTTACGACTGACCTATATTTTGGGCTCGCATTCCGACCCAAGAAACAAAAAAAATAGTACACTGTCTATATTACACTAACTTACAAAGAAATAATGAAAAACAAAATGAATATTATAAATGTTCAGATAATCGGAATTCTTTTTAGTCAAAACAAATACTAATTCGTCATTACTCGAACGTAAATTAAGGAGTGCAATTCCATATCAAGGGTCTACAGCCAAAATGTTAGTCAAGTGCATGGTGGAGATAAGTCAACTGCATCTTACCAAATATAGCGGTGCAACTGATTTGTTTTGGGTTTTTATAGCAGATTTTTTTTTTTTTTGTTATCCGAACGACCTATCCTACATCATGGGTAAAAGTACCAGAAGCATAAAAATAAAAAGGGATACCCTTATTATAATTGTGAAAAGCATTGGTACCGAATTAAATAGTAAAACCAGGCGTCATTATGTTGTTTTGTCACTTCTAGGCGAAGTTCCGGTTAATGGCAGTGAACATTTTAACCATTAATTATGCAACTAATGTTTTGTGTATTTTTCCTTTTTACCCATTAGGTTTTTACAGTCGTTGAGGCTAAGATTGACCCTCTCTATTTCAATATCATGCCTCTTGATGCATCAACTGAATTTTCTGAAAGGATAGAAAACTTGGCCAATGTCAAAGTTGACAAAGCCAAAGCTGGCAAGATATCTTGTTCACACCCCTCCCAATTGAAGATTGTTGAGAGAGAGATCTGTGGACTTGTAATGAATCGTGCAGCAGACTCTGTGTGGTCCGAAGATGATGGATTTGAGGCAGCCGGGGCTTCCAACTTTGGTTTTGAGTCCAGTCCTGTGCAGAGAGGCCTAGAGGAGCATTGGTATAGAGAAGACGATGAGATGGAAGTCGCAAACGAACACGAAGATCGTAAAACCACTGGTTCTTTGTCAAAGCAGTCTGATGAGCCTGAAGGTTTCTTAGGTGATCATTCGACCCCCCGAATGCAACGCTCCTCGTCAAGGTTAGAGCATGATGACAAGCCAGAAGAGAAGCAGATTAGCTCTTTGTCTGCTCTAAACGATGTGGCACTTCGGGAAACGGATGTCGAAAACGTAGGGCGTTTTCAGACTGTGGATAACCTTGTAGTCCTCGACAAATCTACTTACGAATACTTAGTTAAGTTTGAGGATGCGGCATTCAGAAAATTATTGAAACGGAGTAAGGTACAGATGCAGATTGCTCCGGGACATGACAACAGTTTGGATGGATTTATTTTTCCTTCGGCCAATAAAACCCCAGCTGAGAATGTTTCCAAAGCTAAGGAGGAGTTCATAACGTTTTATCAGAAGATTCACTTTGACATAGCGCGGAAAACGATTGATTGTTCGTCTGCTGATGCAGCGAGTATTGGGAAAGCAACAGATGAGACACTTCGTCAGTTCAAGACCGATACCCTAATCACGGAGGTGGACGGATCTCCTCATCTTCGTCTCATTCTTAGACGTGGAGACGTTGAGGAGGTGGCTCGGCAATTTCGTAAGATCGCTGGTATCAAGTCTGGTAAGACACTGCGCAACACAGGGGCTGGTGTCCACGGTACCGAGGCTACAAGTACTAACATCACTAAAAGCACGAGCTTTGGCAATGACAACCCAAAAGTCCGATCTTCAGCTAGTCAGCAGAATATGCAATCAAGTCAAAACCTTCCACAAAAGAGTGGGCCACTTAATGATGACAAGGACTTCACAACCAATGAGGGAATTCACATTGTGATTCGTACGGGAGACATAACCAAACACAGCGCTGATGCTGTCATCAGTCCATCAGATAATCAGCTGCTAAATGAAGGCGGAGTAGCAAAAGCAATCGTTGATGCTGCTGGTCCTGAGTCCAGGAGATTTAACAGCGATTTAATGAAGACACGTCATTATAAAAAACTGCAGACTGCCGAGTGCGTTATCACACAGGGATTTAAACTCAAATGTAAGGCAGTCATACATGTTTGTGGACCTACTAACCCATATCAGCAACAATTCTTAAAGCATTTGTACATGACCTTTCTGAGCTGCCTACGCACTGCCGAACAGTACTCATTCGCTTCTTTGGCTATACCACTGATCGGTTCAGGCTCTATTGCAGCTCCAAAGAAAGATTGCGCTGATGCCCTTTCTCTAGCGCTAATTGATTTTAGTCGAGAGTCTATAGGATCGAAATTCGTGAGAGAGGTGTTCTTGGTCAACATCGACGAGAATTCCAGTAAAGCAATTCAGCAGTCCTTTCACGCGGCTTTCAGTGCGCAACATCACGCGGCATCTTCTTATAAAAGCTCAAATGGCACTTCTGGAATGGGTTTTCCACAATCTGCAATTGGAGACGCAAGTAGGCCAGGCGTAGCTTCCAATATCCAATCAATGGACGGCTCGGCGACACCCGGACGGCTCAGCGACGAGCAGTCCATACCAGGAGGGTCTCGGACACCAGTAAAGGCAGATCATCAGAGCATCGGCAAGGCAGCCGGAAGCCAGAATCACTGGCCTAAACGGGGGGATCCCCAAGGACATGTAAGGAAAGATCAACACGGCATTGGCACGCAGCTAAGAAGCCAGAATTTAACAACAGAGGAGTGGCCCCTGCCAGGAAAGTCCGAAGAACGGGATAAAAAAACTGAGAAAGGTTCTCCTGACGTTAATGCTAGAGATAACGAAGAATATGGAAACAGACGAGCATCTCATGATGCCAACCTTGCAGACAAATCAGTGGGGTCCAGTGAGGATGCAAAAGCACGAGCTCAATCTGCCGACGACAAGACCGAAGATTGCGCTATCTGCTTGGCGGATAAAATGACTGATCCAGTAAAGCTAAAGTGCAAGCATCAATTCTGTAAAGCTTGCATTGAAAAGGCGTTTAAAAACGACTACAAGTGTCCAGTTTGCCAAACCGTGTGCCGCCCACCAAAAGGAAACCAACCTATGGGAACTATGACAGAAACATTTTCAACTTACATCCACCTTTCTGGTTACGAAAATTCTGGAGTTATCACCATACGCTATCAAATACCAGGTGGCACGCAATCGGTAAGATGTCTTTATTACTCCTACAATAGTGTGAAGATTTGTAAATTTTTTGTGTAAGCAATGTATTGTTATTTAACAAGCCGGTTGACGCTTCCCCATATTGATCAGAACAAACATTCCGTGAAAGCAAAATGACTTTAACTTGTGGATTCTTCAGTTTTGGTGCACAGTATAGTCCGATGTCAGCTTCGGCACCGATTTTTTACAAATTTTTTATTTCATTCTATCGACTCTGTTTTCATTTCTTAGGCTAATCATCCCGACCCTGGGCAGTATTTCACCGGCGTCACCCGAACTGCATATCTACCTGACAACCCAGAAGGCAGGGAGGTCCTAGGTCTTCTGAGAAAAGCATTCGATGCAGGGCTCGTGTTCACTGTCGGACGGTCGGTCACCAGCGGTCAAGATAACGTGGTGACCTGGAATGACATTCATCATAAAACCAGCATGACCGGTGGACCGTACGTTCAAACTAAATACATATATTAGTAATACATCTCACATATGAACAAAAACATGATCCAAGATCCTTTGAATCGTAAAGTTATCTGCGGGTGTGAACAGTTCACTGATGTTTGGCTAGTCCATAATTTAATCGCAGCACTACTTTAAGAGAAAATTATTATGTCAAAACGGAGACTTGCACCTTTATAGAAATGAAACGAAACTGTAAAAATCCTTTATAAAAAATAGGACTTAAACCGAGTCCCATAAAAGTAAAGAGAAACAGCAAACCCTTTGACAGTAAAATAAAATAGTTGACATATTTAAAAGTATATTTGTTTATTGGATAAAATGTTATCTGTTTATTTCAGACAAAACTATGGCTACCCTGATCCTGGCTACCTGAAGAGAGTGAAGGAAGACCTGGCAGCAAAGGGTATTCAGTGAGTCTCCTCAAGTGAACTTGACTCGACCCGCATGGCTTCTTTCTGTCTCGCATTGCAACCTGTAAATAAGAGCTAGAATATTCTCGAAATAATTAAAACCAGTAATCCAAACATTCATTCAGTTTGATTAACGTCCAAGTATATCTTTTAGATCAAATGGCCGTCTAATATGACGAACCATCATAAAAAAATGTGTTTGTTTAATTTTAAATATCAGTCAACCTTAAAGGCCTTTTCTCCGTACATTGTAGCCTTAAACTGTCATGATACTCCTACGAAGTTCTTTTGTAAATATTGATAAAAGTCATGTCGCAAAAACTTGAATGTTGAAGTACATGTAATACAGTAGTACAGTGCATGTAATAATGTAGTACAGTTGTAATTGATTGATGTGTGTACGATTAAGTTCCCAAAAGTTCATATCAATGTCTCTTTAATATGACTCTTGAAAGTAAAAGTAAAACTTGTAATAGTTGAAGAAAGCTAGAGAATACTCCTAAAAGTTTCAGTAGACAAATAAATGATGTGGTATTGGTATATTTTGCGTACTGCCAACCTCCTCATCTTTCGATCAATTATGTACAATAGGAAGTGAACATAAATGAATGCTGACAAACTGCTTTCAATACTGCACTGTAAGCATCAAAGTATCAAAGACTTGAAAATTACAGCAAAAGCAAATGTTGTATATTCCCTTTAATATCAATATTAATATTGTACGATTTATGACATTACGTAATTTTAAAGCAAATATTTCAATCAGTTTGAAAGATCGTTCTCGTAATGGTAAGGTTTGTAGTGTGGACTTTCACAATGGCAGTGTCAAAAAAAATGCTTTGACACTATTCCTTTACTGTGTGTTACCTGATGCAATATGAATCGATTTGAAATCGATTTGCATGCTTTGAAGAATGCAAATCGGGCTATTTGACTTTATCTTGCAAATTCAAGGTTAAAACAGTGAAATGAATGTACAGTTTCGTTGTTATTGTTTTGAAATGAATGTATATTATGATAGTTGTAGTTAAAGCTCATTAACAAAGGTTTCCACCTGCTGGATGATGATGGTGATCCTGATAATAAGTAAAGCCAAACAAAGTACATACTATAATGGAGATACAAATAAGCAAACCCTAGTGTTATTTACCCAGACTTATAGTATTCGTAAGCTTTATGAGAAATAAGACGGATTTTTTTTGGGGGGGGGGGGGGTTGATTCATAGTTTTGTCATATACACTCAACCAAAAAAGAAAGTTCCCCCTTCCAATACTTTTTTGTCTAACTCAAAAACAACTGAGCACCTCTCGCTCAAATTACGACTGATCAGTACAGAAATTCCTTAGGAATCCAGCCATACTCTTTATTTGGCCCCAAACAGTAATAATGTGTAAGAATTTATGCAATTTATGACAAATGATACAGAAAACAGTTGCAACTGTGTATACAAGGAAGTTGTGGTTCACACTCACCTTGCACGTATACAAAAGTGCAACTTATTTTCGGTACCTTTTGTCATAAATTGCAAAATTGTGTACACATTATCACTGTTTTGGGACAAAGAGTATGGCTGGTTTGCTAAGGAATTTCTGTACTGATCAGTCGTAGTTTGAGCAAGATGTGCCTAGTTGTTTTTTAGTTAGACAAAAACTATTAAGGGGGCACTTTCTTTTTTGGTTGAGTGTAGTTTACCTGTCACAGTGAACTTGTAAAAATCGTTCAACACGATAGTGCTTTGTCATGCGATATTATTCCAGGATATTAAGGTATATACCAACGATATTTGCATGTCACTCGATATACAAATGCATGCAGCATAAAGTGAGTTAAAGGGGCTTGTTTGTCATTTGATATCTGACCCCATATCATTTTCAAATGAATTTAATGTTAATCATAATAAGCAGATGTTGACAATACAATACAATACAAAACAGGGAAAGCATTGGGGTTTTTTTGAGAGAAATTTCCCATTGTTTGTGAATGACTTAAAGCCACTTTATATTAGGGCTACAAAGGCATGCAGGATATTTTCAAGATTTTGGGGGGTATAGTTCTTAAATTCACTTTTGCACTAACTTTCGCCTCGTATTGTATCTTCCAGATATTTATATTCAGTTCAAAAACTGAAGTCTTAAAACAATCACATGATCTTATACACAGTTTGGGTCATTTTTGATTTCACAGTTGTGATTTCCTTTGATTATCAAACAACTTGCAGAATAGGCATTGTAAAACAGTTGTAGCACATAATCAGTGGGTCATGTATTTCAGCCAAATTTGGTATTTCAGTGATATTTATGTCAACGAGAAAATCCTGCAATTACTGAACCGAAATTGTTTAATTCTTATTTTTCCTATGACGACTTTTACAGTATAGTTTCGATATATCTGTATTAATGTGTCTTAAACACGGCGTTTAAAGCAAATAGTGTTACTACACTCTAAAAACTACGTTTAGCATTTAAACGCAATCTTGCTATCACATTGTAAACAGGTTTGGGTGGTAAACATTACGTGTCCAAATCCTAAACATCAATATTCAATGGTTAAACACTACATGTGTATCCATCAATATTCTAAACATGTTTAGTGCTGAAACGTTTTTACAAACTGATAGCAAGTGTTTAGAAAGTGTTTCATTGCAGTGTATAGTGTTTTGTTGGCAATCATTAATTTTGCTACATAGTATTTAAATTGCTGTAGATTTAGATATCGGCTTCCTTTCAGTGTGCATTAATTGATGGAGATTTGTATACTTGCTGATTATATTTCCACTTTGTGAATCATGTCGATTATCAGAGAGTAGTTCAGTCTATACAGTCTCTTGAAGGATCTTGTGTGCAGATACAAAGCATTTATACAAATTGGGTGCAAAAACAAACAAGTTCGGTTTGTTAGATTGCATTAAGACATGTACTGTCCGTGCTCTCTAAACAAGTTTTCAACTTTTTCGATTGACTATTAAAAAAACGCATCTTTTTATTAAGGGCGCTTTTGCGCACAAACGGATCCACCATGCGAGTAGACTGGTTCCCGATCCGTACATTTTCGATACTGATAGCGGACGGGAACCACTCTGCATGCCCTGCGATTACCGAATTATTGCACCGCAAATTATACGAAATGTGTATAATTGTTCCATAACATAATTAATGGAAGCCGATTCTTTCTTTCGATATCTCGATTAAATAAAGTAAATAACTTTTGTATTGCTAAAGAAAAAAGCAGCTTCAGTCACATTTTTTAAAGACCAAATTGACGTCTCGAGTGAGCAATGAATTTTGACTCGGAATTGTGGATAAGCAAACCACGTAGTGCTGTAATCTTGCCGTTTATTGGCCTAGGGCCCCGTGACGTGTTCTGTTTATCCAAGGCATTGTCCATGAGAGTTCGCGCATGCGCGAGTGAGAAGTTAACTTGGCTTATTGTCTAGATGAAACACGAAAATAGCACACACAGTCAATTTTAAATCAGTTGGGAAAATGATTATTCTGTGTGGCTGCACAGATATTTGTGTGATATTTTTGGTTTTCATTGCTTAGATTTCAAATTGGTATGCGAAGTTTCATCTTCGAGAACCGATCGAGGAATTGAGGGATAAAAAAGAAAACACCTTCGTAATGGGCATCATTCTGATCATGAACGATACCTCAAAAAAAAATTAATTGAGAAGCAATCACGCATGATGTCGGTGTTCATTTTCCGTTCAAGAATCAGCTCTCGAAACTGGCTAAACTCTGTATTCTTTTGATATAAATATTCCCTATTAGTTGACGTATATATGTAAACTTAGTTGAAACGCTGCAATAAATAAAAGCCGCTGCATCCATTCGTCTGTGATATTATTTTGTCATGCTTCCTGTTTTTTTAAAGCTAATCTTTGATTGATCAGGATTTCATAATTATCGATACCAACTCTCCAGCACAGTAGATAATCATATTTTGCACTTGATATTGCATACACAATGTAGTGTACTGCAGGGAAAGGGCGGATCCAACGAGGTAGTTGGGTGACTAAATCCCCCCCCCCCCCTCCAAAAAAATAAAATTAAAATAAATTTTAAAAAAATAGAAAAATACGCGCTTATGCGTGTGTATTTGCCTACAATCTGGGACCCCCTATTGTCTCTCTTTTGTTCGTTCTATAACTAATTAGGAAGACCGATAATGTTTGGTACACATCGCCAAATTGGGGACCTTCGGGAATTGGGAACCCTATTGTGCTATGTTGTTCAAAGTCCCCTAGGCCTATTGAATTACCGGTAGCTCACACACCTAAAGCCTTACATCCATACTTGTGGGGAAGACCTTTTTCCTTTTTCTCCTTTGTTCCCTTATGAGGCAGATAGACTTCTAAGTCTCCCTTGTGGGGTCTATATAAGGAACTGTGTGTATGTACACCCACTCCTACGATCAATTTTTACATAATGAAAATGCAGATGTAAATTCATTGCTTCTGGCCTTTGGTCTCTTAATGCGTTGATTCCAATGTTCACTCCTCGTCCTATACTCCACCACCTTCAAAATATCTCGAACTTCAACGACTGAGCTAACCCTTTTTGGAACTCCTGGGTCTGCCACTGAGGGTGTATCTTGGGAGAGATTGCACACGGTCAACTGCCGATCCCTTACGTTGTGGGTTTATGATTTGCTAAGGCATTAGACTTATTAAGGATTGGTCGAGCAGCCTTCCGTTTAGACACTACTTCAGGAACAGAGTACAAGGTACAGAGGTTCGGTGTCTGTTGACTGATCATTATCTCATTTTTTAATATAGTCCTTGTAGGTGTTTGTGAACTTGATAGTGTTATCTATGCTTGGCCGCCTTTGCGGCAGAGTAATTGCTGCGGGCGAACACTATTTAAGCTCTGGCAGGAGCTTCTACATGTTCCATAATATGTGCCGTCGGCGTCGCTTTTTTTTGGCGTCGCATTTTTTTTTTAGCTCAGAAAGGATCGTTTTATTCGACTGCTATGTACTGACACAACAACGAATCACTAAAGAAAACAACATTTACGACAGCAAAATATCAAACATTCTGGCACCATTTGTTGCTAAAACAAGTTGTAACATTGATGTTTCTGCCTGAAATTACATCACACTCTTGCTCATGAATCTAGAAATGTGATGCATTAGGATAAAAACCGAAAAGGCAACTAAATACCCTTGAAACGGCAACCCGAAATTGAAAGTAGGGATAAATAAGGATTGCATTAAAAAAATACATTGCAAGGGTCCTTTAAACCTGTGGCACCAAAAATGTATAATATCCACTAAGCTGATACGTCAACGGGTGTTATGCAACCCACTTACCATTCTCATCGATGTTGCTGCTTAAAAAGAAAAAAATGAATAAAAACAAATGATCATAATTATGCTTTTAAATACGCCAGGAATCGAGAAACTGCTTTTAGATATTATCACAATTATCAGTGAATGTTGTTTACAGTGAACTTTTTTCCTAATTGCTTTAATAAACATTTAATTTTAATTAAATTAAACTTAACGCATTCCTCGATACAACATTCCAGATGACAGACCTTAATTGTCGCGCAATGAGGCCAACTTACTTTTTTCAAATTGCGAGGGTATATTGATTTAGTGGCTAGTCTGACCTTACTTTGGTCTGATGAGGATATCCGTCATACTACAATGAGTCATGTTGCACTGGTACCGACAAACGGCGGTGAATGAAGTTATAGCCTGTAGGAATATTTTTTCCCCCAACATAAAACTCATAAAGTGTTTCGGCCTTCCACTGGTGTTGTGATTACTTGAAGATATAGAACGACCATGATCCATGGAGGAAGAAAAACGTGGTAGCTTGAGAGACACACTTGAGGCAACCTCAGACTGAGCAGTCATTTTCTGACACCTCTAAATAGAAAACTGGCATTTCCGATCCTTTTGCTGATCGCAAACTCGAAGCTAACCAGCGTACTAGCAGCTAACCAGCGTACTGAGCGTAGTGGATTCTGCATGATCATAACGCATAATAGACGGGAAAGGAAGTACTGAAGGAATATCAGGATTATCTACAAGGTCTCACCATCTAGTCTAGATTTATTTGCAAAGCGGCCAACAAGACGCTGTAGCAGTGTTGGAGGTCTCGAGGCCGGCCTTGGCCTCGAGGCCGGCCTCGAGGCCGATTTTCATGGCCTCGGCCTCGACCTTGGCCTCGGAGATGCAAGGCGTCGGTAATGTTTGGCGCAAATGGTCGATATGGAAAGCGCGATTTCAGAATTCGTTTTTCCATCCAAATGAATGCAAAGTTCTGAATGAATGTTTTAATAATAGGAGTCAGTATTCCTCGTGGTACCAGGATATTTTTTTTGTATTTTTAGAGCCATGTTGATACTTATTACACGGTTTGAAATTGACTTATTTTGCGTGGTTACAGATATACGGCCAAAACCTCTGGACTCCCTACCTCTTGCCATGATCTTAAAATTCTTCGAAGCCATTGGATTCAAATCGGATGATCCGAGAATTCATGGTCATTTTGATGAACTGAGTGATATCATGCAAGCATGTTCCGTGTTGCCGTGTCGTTTGGAGCGGGATTGGCAATTGCCAGACTTTGTCTGGTACCGCGGTATTAACAGTGATAATGCGTGGACATTTATCCCGTTGTGTGGAGCGGGATTGGAACTATGCTTTGCCCGTGCGTAACGGCGGGCCGTCTGGCATTGTCTGGTCGCATCGCGGTGCTTGCTCGGCGCGCGCCTGGACAGTGCGAAGGTCGGGGGGGGGGGTCGTAACTTTTTTGTTATGAGTGGTAAAAACTTGATTCAAAAATCAAGTTGTTGTTTATTTAATGGGGATTCATATGATATTAAGCATTTTGATAGGTTTTGAAAATAAGATTTATAAAACATGCTAAAAGTAAATGATGAAAATCTTACAGAATAGAAACTCAAAATTTGGCCATTTAAATTGTTGTATCTCCAAAGGGCTAACACCTATGAGCCTGACTCAAACGCCATTGATTTTGTTGTGTAATTTGCTTTCAGTGATACAAAACTTGAGATTTCTTTCTTTAAAAAAAAAATTCGCCGCAACCCATGCAGACACTTTAACTGATAGTACGGAGACCAAACAGTGTCCGATATGCTTGGCAGAGATCACGGGCGACGAGGTAGTCCTAGACAAATGCAAACATCGATTCTGTAAATCTTGCATCGCACGAGCATTGAAGAGCAACTCCAGGTGTCATGTATGCCGCAAGGAGTGCGGTGAGCCTAGAGGGAACCAGCCCAATGGAACAATGAAGAGTGAGACTGCCTCGTACTTTCACCTCCCTGGTTATCAAGACGAGGATGTTATCATTATACCGAATGGGATGTAAATAGTAAGATTGGCTTATGGTTTTCACAAGCAGTGCATTAAAAAAGTATGCCAGTGGAAGGAAATTTTGACCGTTCGTGACCTTTAAAAACAGCAGGAGCGAATCCTTCTATGGAAACATGCATTCTGAACCATGCTGTTACATGGGTCAGTATTGGTCAAGTGACCCATTGGTTTGTTAAAAGTATTCAGGGGAAGTGAAAGGAAATTTTGACCGTCTGTGACCTTTTTAACAGCAGAAGGGGTAAATCAGTAAACAAGAATAATCAGGAAACAAATGGCGAGTGGGTTTAAGCATAAATCTTTCTATCGTTGAAAATACATGTATACATGTATACAATTGGAGCATTTCGATTTGCAAATGATGCAAACAATGTGGATTACTTCATGACATTGGATACTTGTCGAAATTCAGTGGTATTACAATTTTGCACAATCAACTTTGAAAATTGTTCGTCCACAATACTGCGACACCACGTAAGAACGATTCTCTGAGTTCGAAGACGTCAAAGACCTCTTGCACAATGTAAAGAGTATACAATGCGACAAGGCTATAGCCAAATAAAGCTGGTCACATAGCTCACAATATTCCGTTTAACTGTTTCAAAATTACTATTCATTGTGCATTTGTGTATATAATGGCTGGTTTTAGTCCAATACCAAAGTGGCGGCGCCCGAAACATTTTTTTTGAGGGGGGGGGGGGAGTTAGGCCGGGGCAAACAAATTGTGTCTTATTTTGTATCCTTTGGCAGGACAACATTCAGTGTGCACTGTGCAGTAATAACTGACTTTAAGTCTGTCTTCCCCTTTTCCGTTTCTTTTACCTTTTTTCTTCCCCCCCCCCCCCCGGCTTTTGTTTGATTTCCTGTCGGACAAACTTGGGGTAGGCCTAGGGTATGAGGGCTTCGAGGCTTTCACCACTGTTAGTCCAAGGTGTAATTACAGTAAAAGTGAGATATTAATGTGAATAGTAATTCTGTGTTGTCTTTCAGATATGGCTATCCTGACCTTTAGGCCCCCCCCCCAAAAAAAGTCTCCGGTTTCTGGTATGGAGCTTGCCCAAATAGTGGTGCGGCGACGCGGCTTTTTTTCCCCTTTTTTTTTTTGCTTCAAATGTCGGCTGATGACTGCAAATAATGTCCGACTAAACTTATTGCAAATATATGGAGTCCAGACTCTGGTCTCCACTGGGCGGCCACATAAAGCTTATTCTCGATCATAACCCCATCTAAAAACACGTTGATATTGTGCAGCAGCAGGATTCCAGTCAAACCAGTGAGTTTGGCGGTTTTGTGACATCATCTTTTATTGAAATAAAAAACGTTTTCGTTTAGCCGACGCGCATGGCTACGGCGACGCGCGCGCATACCCGAAACCGGAGACTTTTTTTGGCCTTATTAACTGAAGCGAGTCAAGGAAGATTTGGCAGCAAAAGGCATCGCTTGAATTGGAAGTATTCAGTACATGGCCCTTCTATTAGACTGAGAGCTGGATAGTGTTTAATCAAAATTTTGGGAACAAATCCCCTGATTGTCTTAAAGCATAGTTTCATCGACCCTGATCACAGAATGGCCAGTCTTAAGTTTCGCTAGATCAGACAAAAGCCCATTGGCGCCATGCCAAATGTGGCCAATTTTGCATTTCATCAAAATTTTGAGAACAAGAACAGAACCAGTATCTTTTGATAGCTTGGAACTTATAGATTATGGAAATATAACTTAAGAGCGATTTTAGATCAGACTAATTAACTTAAGAGCGGCCCGAAAAGCGCGGAGGGTGGGCGTGGCCGTCACCCCCCTCTTTTTACTTTTCGCTGATACAGTTGCAACGCAACGGTAGAGGAATAAATGAAAGCACTTTGTATTGATGTTTTAGCACTTGTGGAACATGAAAATATTACTTAACAGGGCTTTTAGGTCAGACTAATTACCTTAAAACCGGCGAGAAAAGCCAGAAAGGGGCGGGGCCTCAACCCCCTCCATGTACATTTTGGCTCCTATCGTCGCACAGCATATCTTAAATCCTGCCAAGTTTCTTTGACAGTTCTTCAGATGCCTTGCGGTTATTTTGACACCAGGTTTATGAAAGTGTGGCATATCTTCGCCACAAAGTGCCCAAATGTTAACTCTTCCCATTGGAAAGTACATGCACATGAAAGCGTGCATCAGAGTCCCGACT
Organism: Patiria pectinifera; assembly: GCA_029964075.1. Taxonomy (NCBI): domain Eukaryota; kingdom Metazoa; phylum Echinodermata; class Asteroidea; order Valvatida; family Asterinidae; genus Patiria; species Patiria pectinifera. The sequence continues at coordinate 20,019,136 of CM057133.1, read as the reverse complement.
AACAGAACGAATAGAAGCTGTGCAAATGTACTTCAAAAAATTATTTTTCCCTTTGTGAATCATACCAATTACGGAGAGTAGTTCAGTTAATACAGTCTCTTGAAGGATCTTGTGGGCAGATACGAAGCATTTATACGAATTGGGTGCAGAAATAAAAACGTTTGGTTTGTTAGACTGCATTTAAAGATGTCCTGTCTGTGCTCTCTAACAAATTCGATTTTTTTTGTTTCTGCTAAAAATTTCCAACATGCATTGCTATTTTAACAAAAACAAAGCCTTTTTCGCTTGACCATTTAAAAAACATCATTTTTATTCAAGGTGATTTTGCGCACGAAAAAGATGCTCCTTGCTAGTAGACTGGTTCCCGATCCGTACATTATCGATTCTGATAGCGGACGCGAACCACTCTGCCCTGCGAAAACCGAATTATTTTCCATGTCGCACCGAAAGTTATACAAATTTTGTACAATGATTCTTCCGTAACATTATTTTAAATAATTTTTGTATTGCTGGCAAATTAGCTAAGTTCAATCACGTTTTTAAATATCAAATTGACATCTCAAGTGAGCAATGAATTGTGACTCGGCATTGTGGATAAGCAAACCACGTGGGGCTGTATAATAGCTTGCCGTTTATTGGCCTAGGCCCACGTGACGTGTGCTGTTTATCCAACGCATTGTTCATGAGTGGTCGCGCATGCGCGAGTGCGAAGTTAAATTGGCTGATTATCAAGCTGAAACCCGAAAATTGCACGTACAGTCAATTTGAATCCGTTTGGAAATATCTTTATTCTGTGTAGCTGCTGACCTTTAAAAACATTATTTGTTCTCTAGTACAAAACAAATGCCGCTTATAGCAACAACAGTTTACTCGCCAAAAGTCACATGATTTTTTGCTTTCCATTACTTAGATTTCAAGTTTGTATGCAGAGTTTCATCTTCGAGGACCGATCGAAGAATTGAGGGATACAAAACCCTGATAACTCCCTCGTGATGGGCATCTTCTGATCATGAACGAGCCCTCAAAATCTGAGGGGGGAGGGGGTTTAATTGAGAGGCACTCACACACTTGGTGTACATTTTCCGTTCAATAATCATCTCTCCAAACTTGCTTAATTCTGTATTCTTTTGATATAAATGTTCCCCTTGAGTTAACGTATGTATACTTAAATTAGAACGCTGCAATAAATAAAAGCCGCTGCATCTCTTCGTCTGTGATATTTTTGTCATGCTTAGTTTTCCTATTTGTTTTTTTTTTTAAGCTAATCGTTCGGGATTTAATAATTGCCGACACTATTCCTCCAATACTATAGATAACCATAATTATTCGCACTTGATATTGCATTTATCATGTAGTGTACTGCAGGGCAAGGGCGGATCCACGATGTAGTTGGGGTGGCTAAAGTATACCATCACCCAACACACCCACACACACACCCAGACGTGTGTTACATACCTTGTGTGGACATTGCTTTGTTTTCGTGTAGTTAAGAAAACTCGGTACAAAAAATAACTTTACTCAAACTGTGAAAACTCTTTTAACCCAATTTTTTTTCTATGATTCCCTATAGTGTTTCTCTTCATTCTGCTACAGATAAACCTAACCCAAAAATGCCTCTAAACCTGTTTTCCAGAAAGGGCAAAACCTTATGTGGACACGGCTTAGTCCACATAAGGTTAACACAACCTGCATTATGTGGACCTCTTTTGTTCACAAGTCCACATAGGGTATGTAACACAAACTCACCCCACCGCACACACTTACATCCTATGCACGTGGGGCAGACCTTTGTTTTCCTTCTGCTTTGTTCCCGTACGGGCACATCGATTTCTGAAGAGTCCCTTGTCCTTATTAAGACCATGTACACCCACTTCGTCTGATCAATGTTTACATTATGCAATTCCAATTCCCTTATCTCTGCTTAACGTCATCAATATTGCAGATATAAATTGATTGCTAAGTACGATTTTAGGCTTTGCATGGTGCATGGAGGTAAGTCTGAGTATCTCCCGTTATCCACGGACCCAAGTCTCCTGATAACGTCTGAATCAGGACTAAATGGTTTGATTGGTCAATTCCAATGCAGTGTTTTGAAATACAACAGCCGGTCGCATGTCGCGTAACACAAAACAGGGTGCGTGACACAGTTTTTTATCCATTGTTTATGATGCACAACGGTTGAATGACCGAAGACCCTAATTGGTCAAAATCTAGAGGTTAAGAGGCGGTTGTCTTGCCTGATTAATCAGAGAATCTGCTCACATAATAGACCATGGCTCTTCGCCATGGTCCATTACATAGACTAGGTGGAGGCAAAGGTTTGCGGTAACACCATGTGGGAATAACTTCTCAAACTAAGACAAGAACCAGAGGTATAAACTCGACGTTCCGGTCAGTATGATCTGACCGTCTTCAGCTCAGGAGAATGCCTAAACTCTAAGAAAGTAAACACACAACATGCTAAATAAGAGAATGGTCCTTATTAGAACCATTCTCTTAGTGTGGGAAATTATTCTCACATTGTGTTTGTACAAACCTTTCATTCAAATTAATTGCTTCAGGTCTTTGGTCTTTTAATGCGTTTAACCCGATGTTCACTGACTTCACTCCTCCTGCTACCCCACTTCCGTAAAAAAAATCTTGGACTTCAACGCCTGAGCTAACTCCTTTGGAGACTCCTGTTTCTGCTACTGAGGGGGTGTCAGGGGAGAGATTTCACAGTCAACTGCGGGATCCTCATGTGGTGGGTTTAAGGATTGGACGAGTAGCTTCCCAACGTTTTACATTTAAACTCTACATTCAGAAACAGAGAACAAGGTACGGAGATACGGTGTATGCTAACTGATCATTATCTCATTATTATAGTCCATGTACGTGTGTGTGAACTTGACAGTGTTAACTATGCTTGGCTGCACAGTTAATCTCTGCAGGCGAACACAGATTATCTGAAGCGAGTCAAGGCAGATTGGCAGCAAAAATATCGTGTGAATTAGAAGCAGTATATTTAACAAAAGTACAAGAACAACACATTTAAGCGACCATGATGAACCCCCGCCTACACAAAGGCATGTTGTGAATAAGACGAAGCACATTAAATAGCAGGTTTGGGTTCAAACATTTGAAATAAATATGGCCCCATATAGCACTGGTTGAAGTAAATTAATGTAAGTGACCATGATGACCTCCCCTACTTATTCGCTATAGTGATGATAACACAGCTAGAAGACAAACCATAATACAAAGTTAGTCCGTGTAACATCAATATGCACATGCTTTTATGTAATGAGGAATATTGTTTTTATTCAAATGTGATAAAATTTAGCAGTGTATAATTAAATTGTATTGGTCTAGTGATTTGTTTTGTTTCGTTTCCATATAAGCTTGCTTGTTTTTGATTCGCAAGTATTTTCTTTGACCGTTGGACGTATTTTATCTTTTTATAAAAACGCTGAAGACGAAACAACTTCACTATATTTGTGATTTATAGGAATTTTCGCACATTGTCCCTGTATAGGCGCAGGTGTGTTGTGTTTTGGCAGAAACGTTTGAGAAAGTCCCTGAACTGCTCTAAAGTACACGTCCATAGATTTCTGTGCATAATGCATTTTGGTATTGCGTGCTCGGGAATTTCCAGTGTGTTGTAATACCGATAAGCAAACAATATGGCATTATTTACAGGCAACATCAAATGCTGGAAATCACTTTGAAAGAAAAGGTCACAGTTCAATACCACGATAAAGGTCGTCTCTCTAATGCGCCTGCGCCCTACGTTTGGAATTTCCCGTATGTGCAATAACAGGAAGACAACTGTATGATTCCCTACGTGCATGTATACATATGCATATCATAATACATTTACTAATAACTGCATCCAGTATCACATTGCTTCACAAAATGTAACTCCCCATGAAGGCTATCCTTGCGGTTAGCTATGGAAACAAATCCTAACCATTCGCAGACTTCTATTCGCGTTCGACTTCCTCCTAGATGCTATCAATCTAAGGGACCGCAAATTAAAGATAAAGTCTGGATATATTTTCAAAAGACTCAAGTAAGTGGAGGTTGCGGAGTGGAAGATGTCAACATTTTCGAGGATGTCCATGGATTGTGGGTGATAGTCACTTTCAATGAGCATTCAGGTGAGTGATCTCACATATGCATATTATGGAGCAATTACGGGTCCCGTTCGATCTCGAATGCGTTCCTATCAGAGAACAAGAAATAGTTTTTAGTACATGTGGCTAGCGGTATATTATAAAGGCCTAAACCAGCATGAATGTACCGTCGTGGATAGAGGGCAGGGTTTTGAATTGTTTTTGAGAGAAATGTTTTGGGAAAGTCTGATATGAAAACGACAAAATGCAACACAAAATTTATATGGAGATGGTGAACACCGGGACACACCGTGAATGCACAAAATAATAACATTTTTATAGATACTGTTCAAAATTACCAAAAAAACCAGGGTCATAAAATAAAAAGAAGACTGCTGTAGATTGCAAAAGTTATTAATAAAAAATAAAAAAAATTACATTTATTATGCGCATATACCATAAAATGTTCAAATGCGCATTACAAAATTTGAACAGTAGCTAAAATATTAAAAATACAAATTCGAATTAAACATTAATCTTAAATGTAAAAAAACACTAGATATTTTAGAAAACGCTGTCATAGCAATGAAACTTAAAATTACAAAAACAAGACCTACATTTAAAATAGATAATTGTAAAACCTTATACGAATGCCTTTGTAAAAAGAAAAGTCTTAAGCTTAGTCTTAAAAACTGTTAGAGACTGAACAGACTGAATTTCAGGCGGTAGCTGGTTCCATAAGCTGGGAGCGGCTTGTGCAAATGCACGATCCCCCATAGTCTTTTGCATTCTCCCAGATGGATAATCTAAAAGCAAGCGCCCATTGGATCGCAGGGAATACTTGGAATGGACCTTAACTTTCAACATATCTATAATGTATCTGGGAGCAAGATCATGAAGAGCCTAGAAGGTCAACAGAAGGATTTTAAAGTGTATGCGGGATTGTATAGGCAACCAATGTAACTGATAAAGTAGAGGAGTAACATGGTTCCACGATGGTTTGCCACAAACAAGCCTTGCTGCAGCATTCTGAACCCGTTGAAGCTTTAACTAATTGTGAATTTGGTAAGCCATAATATATGCCGTTGCAATAATCAAGGCGACTGGTTATGAAAGCATGCACTAAAGTAATCAATGCATCTCTTGACAAGTATTTCTTGATTCTTCTAATATTGTGAATATGATAAAAAGTAGTGGAGCATGTGGTAGTAATCTGCTTATGCATACTCAATTTTGAGTCGAACCAGTAACACCTAAGTTACGAACTTGTAATGAAGGTGATATAGTACAGTCTCCCACATTGATACCAGATATAGTCAGTTTAGATAATTGCTGTTGACTACCAATAATGATAAATTATAAATTATTCCCACTCGAACAAAACTGGGACCGTTGTTGTGTGGGTGGCAGGTAGGAATGTCCATTTAAAGGCCTATTCGGATCTCAATTATAGCTTAGTCACAGGATGGAACATTTTTTCTCCTGCCTGCTCGAACTTCGTCGAATTCAATATTTCTATAATTTTTGTTTTCCTCCTGCAATAAAGAATGCTTTGTAGACCTACGTCACGTGTATAAGAAATTTGTAGCCATGGTTCTCACCATATAGGGGGCGTGGTGGGCTGGATGTTGTTAGGCTACAGTGGGGGTGCCCACTTTCTGTTACACCCATTGAACATGGTCGCATTAGACTAAATAGTTTGCAGTGGGGGCGGGGGAGGGCAACCCTTTTCATTGGGGGCGTGCGCCCGGCCCCTACGCCCCCAGACTACGCCGCTGCCACTACCCCTCCCATCGTGGTGTTCTATTACAGCGGATGATATGAGCCTTCAACAATTTTTGACCAACTGTCGTACACATTCTTGTGAAAACGTTATTTTACATATTCATTTTTATTCCTTTGGACGTCTCATCTCAATGAAACCGTCACCAACAGGTGTTCAGCAGGTATTACAACAGGAGCATCATGAGCTTGAGATTGACGGAGTTCGCACTCTCCTGGAAGTACATCCACATGAGCTGTCTGGAAGGCTCTCACCTATAGACACGGCATCTCACCAGGAATCCTCTTATCAACTCAAGGTGGTCTATTTACTATGTGTTTATTTATTTGCTACTTTTCGGTTCTAATTACATGTACATGTCGTGTTTTTATTCACATGTATACCTGAGTATGTAAGTTGTTAACTGTCAAGTAACAGTTTAAATATTGACTTTGCCTTCAATAAAATGTATTATATAGATTTTTGAAATCAATCTTACGCTAAACTTGCATTCTAACATTAGCAATTATCTTCACGAAAGTGAATCGCAACTTGGCAGAGGTATATGGAGGTTCAAAAGTGGACATCTGCTTTTCTGCTAAAAGAATAGCAGAAAAGCAGACTGAACGTTTTGTTCAAACGCATTTTCTCATTTTCTGCTTTTCTGCTACCAGAAACGTAGATTGAACGTTTTGCGAAAATGCATTTTTCTACTTTTCTGCTTTTCTGGTACCAGAAAAGCAGGTTTTACTTTTTGCCCTTCACTGACGGTTCAAAAAGGGACATCTGCTTTTTCTGCTACCAAAAAAGCAGATTGAACGTTTTGTCACCGTGGTTCAAAGGTGGACATCTGCTTTTATGCTATTTGATACCTGAAAAACAGATCGAACGTTTTGTCACATTGGTTCAAAAGTGGCCATCTGCTTTTCTGCTACAGAAACTGAGCAGATTGAACGTTCCCGAACGCAACAATGCAACTCTATAGTACCCACCAAAAAGTGGACGGTTCCAAGTGACTCCGTCTCCGGTGTTACGTCATCACAGCTTATGGCCGAATCTCCATCCAGTCCACAGACCATTAACGCGTAGCCGGCCAGGCAATGAGGGGTGCAGACCAGTAAATCGGTCCGAAATTGCCTGCGCCGGCCAAATCACGATTTGCATGCCCTCAAAATCTTCGGTATTTGAGCATGCTGTGGGCCATGAACTTGAGGGTTTGTAAAAAATATGGGTGGAAACCGTGCACAGGACTGGGAGCTTGCAGTTCTGTGTAATTTTGATGTAATTTGGACCCTAAAAGCGCTCTACTTCGCAATGGAGTGTAGGCATCGTTTTTCAAAATGGCGATGGGCTTCAGGACTATTTTCAGGGGTGATCATCTTCAGATGGAAATTTCTCCTAAAAGTCATCAGTTGACCCCCCAAAAATTGAAAAGAAAATGAAAGATAATGAAATAAGATTTAATTTGATGTGTGTCTCGAACACCTTGGAGAGTTGTGAGTATTTTTCCCGAATTTTTGAAGTGGGAGCATTTACCATTGGGGTCTATGGAAGTTTATTTACTGGTCTGCTACCTATAGTTTCAAAATGGCGCCTTCCGCCGTTTGTTGTAAAATGTTTGTGGAGTGTTTTTTTCAGGGGGGCGGAATCTGGGGGGGGGGGGGCAGCATTTCAAAAGGGGTCACCAATGGCGGTTCCGCAACAAATGCGCCCAAAATCTGAATAGGGCCGATGGACCGGCCTCCGATCACAGCAGTTTCGAGCGAACAAGGGGGGGGGGGGTAATTTGGGGTCGGAAGGAGCAAAAACTCAATTAACGCCCATTGGGGGCGCCCTACAGTAAGGTAGCCGCAAACAGAGGGCTTGTTTTCAGGCCAGAAATCGCAGTCAGAGATTTTTTTTATCGCAATTTTTTGATGAAATGTGAGTCATCCATCCTTCCTCGTGCCTTACAAGTGGTTTGGAGAAATTTTTCAAAACCTCGCTTCTCTATAGTTTCAAAATGGCGCCTTCCACCGTTTGTTGTCAAATGTTTGCGGAGTGTTTTTTTTTTCAGGGGGCGGAACCTGGGGGGGCAGCGTTTCAAAAGGGGTCACCAATGGCGGTTCCGCAACAAATGCGCCCAAAATCTGAATAGGGCCGATGGACCGGCCTCCGATCACAGCAATTTCGAGCGAACAAGGGGGGGGGTAATTTGGGGTCGGAAGGAGCAAAAACTCAATTAACGCCCGTTGGGGGCGCCCTACAGTAAGGTAGCCGCAAACAGAGGGCTTGTTTTCAGGCCAGAAATCGCAGTCAGAGATTTTTACAGTGTTGTTACAGTGGGCGGCGCCAAATGTTACGCCCCTTAACCACAGTGAACACATTGCCAGTGTGATGGGCGACTGGGGCAACTGTAACATACAGCCCCCCCCCCCCCATGGTGACAACCCTCGGAGTTTGGGTCGTGGAAGGTGTTCCCTCGCCAGGAATTGGTTTTCTGCATTTCTAATCAAAAAAAAGTGTTAGAAACAACCAGCGGCGGCGACTGGGGGGAATCACTTGCTAATTTTTTTTTTTGCACATCCGGCCGTGCTGAAAAGGTCGACACGTATTTTCCACCGGACACTTGGCCTCCGTATGATCAAATGGGGGGGGGGGGGGATCTTCCAAATAGAGGGCGCTCTTCAAAACCGGCCATTATACAGCAACCAACGCATTATCTGCCCATTTTCAGGGCGCATTGTGACGCTTTTGGGGCTTTGTTTTCATACTCGTCGTTCATGTCAAAACTTAACTGTCTATACCATTTTGGGAAATGGTTACTTTAAATTGTCAGAAACTTTTAGGGCATGTTTTTTTTTTCATCTCGAGGGGGCACATTTTATGCTCGAGGGGGCACATTTATGTCCGCAAAAGGGGCACTTGGGTAAATCGGGGGGCGGTTCCGCCGTCCCTGGAAACAGCAGCCGGCATATGCATAATCGAAAAAGAAATGGTCCTCCAATTTGGTTCATTGTGTGAGCCGAGTTTCTGCCGAGTTCCGTATCCCAGGCTAGAATGGTGTCAATCACCAATGTGAAGCATGTGAAGTTTTCATTCTTGCCTGGCTACGCTAGAATATGGCATATTGATTGGACAGAGATTCGGGGATAAGCTGTGATGACGTAAGGACGGAGGCGGAGTCACTTGGAGCCGTCCTTTTTTTGGTGGGTATAGGCCTAATTGTACTGGAGAGGCTTAGTTACTTTCGGAAAAGTTCAATCTGCTCAGTTTCTGTAGCAGATAAGCAGATGTCCACCTTTGAACCACGGTGACAAAACGTTCAATCTGCTTTTCTGGTGGCAGAAAAGCAGATGTCCCTTTTCGAACCGTCAGTGAAGGGCAAAAAGTAAAACCTGCTTTTCTGGTAGCAGAAAATAAGAAAAGTAGACAAATGCATTTAAGCAAAACGTTCAATCTGCTTCTGGTAGCAGGAAAGCAGAAAAGTAGAAAAATGCATTTGAACAAAACGTTCAATCTGCTTTTCTGCTTATATTCTGTTAGCAGAAAAGCAGATGTCCCCTTTTGAACCCCCATAGTATATTACCGCTATTCGTGAGCTGCATTGAGTGCACATTCACAAATACCTAGTCAGTTAACACATTCTTGTTGGTAAAGAGCCCATCACGTGGCCGGTCTTAAACGGATGATGAAGACCGTGGCTGGCTGGTCTTAAACACTTTTCCAGTGTCACATGAAATTTTGATTTTTGCGACAGTGAAATTCCATAATATAGCTAGAGGGGACTTTAGAAAAACATGAGTGAAACAAAAAATTTGGAAATCTATAATGTTTAAAAGGAATAAATATGTGCTTGGCCTGTATTAAACACAATGTTCAAGACGGATTGGACACAGTATATTATACCCTTGCCTTCGGCCCGAGTCATTATCACCCACCCAGACTTCAACCGGTCGTAAAGTTAGTGTTTAAAACCGGGTGAGCACACATGTATTCCGTTATTAATAGTAATATGGTTCTTCTCTTTCGATTTGTCGGAGTATTATAAAGGAGTGCCAAAAAATATCCTACCATTTCATATTTATAATTACGTAAATATTACGCCACATGAGCGTACTTGCTGACATAACCCTAAAACAGTCGATGGTGCATTCTAAATTTCTTTCCCCTGAACCCGCCATTTAGTAGATCATCGTTTCTATCCAATTTTAAAAATCACACGTCTATACAATTTAGGGTGTTCCTGGAAATAACAAGATATGGGGTAGAGGAACCCCCTTGTCTTTTGAAACATTTGTTATAAGGCAACACTATGGTGTACGAATACTTAGAGGTACTATTCTGATCTGCCCCGAATCGTGCTGGCTATTGCAATCTTCGAGACAGAATAAAAAATAGCCACTTAATTTGAATTAACTTGCCCTGTTTTGTAGCTGCCATCAACTCATAACATTATATGCCTGTATCCAATTTAGCATGATCCAGAAGATCACTCATCAGATTCAGAAGGTGAAGATGACGAGCCGGTTGTTGAGGTGACTGACTTCAAGCCATCGACATCAGATGAGATGCTCAGGCTCTATTTTGAGACCCCTCGTAAATCTGGAGGAGGTGACCTCAAAACATTTGACCATGACCCCAAGACTGGAGCCATCATATTGACATTTGAGGATCCATCAGGTAAACACGCGGTATTGGGAAAACCGAATTATATATTTGGGTTCTAATATGTAAATATTTAACCAAAACAGGTGCATAGAAGTGTCGGGCATCCAGACATCGATAATGTACCTTTCACATATCTTGTGTAATTCAGTGTTGCCAAAAACGCCTCTTCCCGCACAATCTTTTCGAAGTAGGCCTAATCCCACTTCATTGAAATATATCGAAGAAAACATTGTTACTTTATTTAGGCGTCTTCGCAGACTAAAATCACCGCATAATTTGTTTTCTTGGTCGAGCTTTACTGTTCAATCATTGTCAAATTAGATAGTCGTTGAAACCTATTGTGGTTGTTATTTTGTAGTTGCTCGGTCAGTTACCGCCATTTCACATAGGGTTGATGGTACATCGCTGTCAGTGCGACAGATTGTGAAGAGGATACCTCGCCCTCGTCCTGTCAAGAAACGATGTCTGTTTCTCAGCGGAATTCCTGATGGGTGTAATTCAGAGCTTGTGGCAATGTTCATTGAGATTCAGTCTGGTACGGGCGAGTTCAAGGTGCAATATGGTGAGATGCCTGGAACAGCACTCTGCACATTCAAAGAAGATATCCCAGGTATCCCCCAAAAAATATTCTTTCAAATACGCAAGGTGTAGATTCAGTTTTGTCACTCAAATAACTTTGTATGTTGTTTGTATGCCAATCATTCATCGCTGAATTATTCATTGCCCTTAAGTTTGTTAACCTTTTAAAAAAAAATTGGCACAGAAATATTTGATCGACAGCAAATTTTTTTTTTTTGTAGACTTAGAAAAGGTAATCAAAAGAATTCCCTCAAGGACATTGCAAAGAGCCCACGTGACAGCAGAGAAGGTGTACGAGTCAGATTGTATTTTAGTGCAAGGTGAGTAATTTACAATAAAATCAGTGTACATAATATATAGGTATGATAAGATAACATTTCAAAGAAGACTGTACAGGTTTTAAGTAGGTCTATCATGATTCAACCATTTCGGGAACCATTTTCAAATTGATTGGGGTATGTTTTCATTAGTTAACCATCTTATACATATATGTTTCTATACATAACTCTGTCAAACATTCATTTGTATCGGAGGGGTCTCACCAAAAACATCTTTGGAGGTGATTGAGTTTTATTTTGGCAACAAAAAGACAAGTGGTGGCACCGATGTCAGAGAGGTACAGCAGGGACCAACGGACACTCAAGCTATTGTCTACTTTGAGGACTGGAAAGGTATGCCAACATTTCATGCAGAGCTTCGGGTACTTAAAAAAATTTGAGTTGTCTGTAGTTAGAAGAAACATTTTTCCCATTATTTCTTGAATGCTCACTTTATAAACGTTTGATAATTTAAAGACAGCAAACTGTTTCCACCGAACCGTGTTCGCATGTATTTATTTTGTGTTTGCCTATCATGTACTAAGCGTAAAATTCTCCTTCACATGCATTTTCCATCTCTGCAAAAACCTTGAAGAAGTTTGCCTTCAATCAGCCTAATTCCAAGAAGTCTTCGTTTCATTTGCCCGGTCTTGCTCTGTAATCATGCTGATAATATTTTTGTTAAACTATTACACTTAACGCAATCTCAATTTTCTAATGAAACGGGAAAATATGTTTGTTTTCTTTTTCATTAGTTATTGGTAATGTTTTATCAAAACGTGGAACCCACAAAGTTGGTGGCAGCGAGCTATTAGTTGAAGAGTACCATGAACGTCTGGGAAGACTGAGTCAATTAGATGTCCCAACTCCTCATGTGCCTAAGCCAGTCACTGTACAAGTCCAAGAACCAATCATGGAGTTCATCTTCGGGAAGGGCCAACAGACACGGAATACTTTGATTCAGAAGCTTAGGGATGCAAAGGCCATTCTGAAATGGCCAGATGGTGATGATAAGACAACAGCTAGGCTGGAACCTCTTCTGGAAGATGGACAGCGACAATCATCTTGGCTCAAATGGTCTGAAACTACTACCGAAGTTCTGACCGACTTCTTAAACGGATGCAAGTCAACCAGGATTGCCGTCCAACCGCCATTTTGGAAAGACGTCATTGATAAAATAAATCAGCTGAACACCAAGAGCTTCTCCATTCAGCATGATGCCAGCACTCATCTAGTCACTCTGGTCGGGGAGCATCAAGACGTTGATAACAGACGCAGTGACATTGAAGGAGTTATCGAAAAGTTGAGAGCAAAAGCCGAGTATGAAGCCGAGCAAACAAAAGAAGACATAACCTTCTCAGAAGAGAAGTCCAAACCCTTTATCATGTGTGGCATCAAGGACAAAATTGAAAAGGACTTTCCGATCCTGAAAATTACTGTCATCCCCTTACAAGATAAAATAAGATTCGTTTTAGAAGGATCACGTAAGACCGTCCAGGAAGCAGAGCTGTCGATGCGGAGGCTAATGGACAGTCTAGAGAAAGTAGAATTCAAAACGGGACGCAACAAAGTAAAGTTCGTTCAGAATCATACCGACAAAATCCATGAGATCTTAGGGTCACGGGGCATTCGAGCAGCGTGTAATGGATCCGATGATCGCAAGATCATTATATCTGGTGCCACTAAGAAGGATATGGTGCAAGCTAAAGCGTACATCGATCAGGAAATAGAAGAGGATGTTATTCGAATCAAGGATCAGACTGTGCTTTCTGTTCTAAAGAGCCAAGCAGGGAGTGATCTGCTTGATAAAACAAGGAAGGAGAAGTTTACAGTGGTGAACGTCAATGAAACAGAAGGTATAGAAGCACGTTTTGTTTCTAAAATCTATCTTAGAGGAAGATTGTAAAAAAATAGTCATTTGTTAGCTGCAGGTTAACACCAACATTGTTTTTATCATTATCCTTTTTTTAGATATGGTACAGTTGGCTGGATTCAAGACTAGCGTGGAAGAGGTGAAACAGAGCATTGTTGAATTCCTTGCAGTCAACGTCATCAGCAAAGAATTCATTGAAATGAGTAAGAGAAAAATGGATGTGCTCCTTAAACGCCATGGCCAGTCATTGGACAGCTTGGCAAAGCAACAATTTTGCCGCAATCACATGAAGATTGTTCCAGAATCCGGCAGTAGAACGGGCGTTTTCATTCAAGGGAACGAAGAAGGCTTTATGATAGCTCGTCTTTTTGTTAATTTAGTAGCGGAAGGAATCGAGGACAAAAGTTCTCCAAGCACCAGCGAATCAGATGAGCGAGGTTTACTTCGACAGGATGTTGAAAAGAAGGTATAGCGAAAAAACGTTTCTCATAACATTAAAGACAATTCCTTTATTTTCTGAACCATTTACTATGGAGACGGATAGAGACTGAAATGAACAAGATGTTGATGCGGAGCAATTTGTGGAGGTTATATTTCAGGTTTAAGGCGAATTGCCGGTTAATGGCAGTGAACGGTTTATTCATTATGGAACGGGTGATTTGTGTAGTTTTCCTTCTTTCATAAGGTATTTATATCTGTCAAGGGATGAATTGTATATTATGAATATACTAACATATATTCAGCGACTCAACATGGGGTTTTTTTTGTGGGGGACATAAACTTTGCATTGTGCATTTCAGTCTGTATTTGATAGCAGCTGTTTCCAATTAATATTTCACGTTATTGCAAATTAATAATTCACCAATTCGTTTTGTGCAATACATGTCTAAATTTGTTTTACCTTTTTGTACTGAGTAGACGTCAGGAATCTTGACGAAGAATGACATGGATCCTGCAGAGCTTCTTAAGAAGGCCCTCCTAGTGCAGAACCTGAAGTGCCTTGGAGCAGCTCCTCAGATGTCAGATGCCGAGCTACAGGACCAGCTCAATGTTCACTTTCAAAGGAAATCCAACCATGGTGGGGATGTTCAAAACGTTATTTTTCCTCTGAACTCTCTCAAAGAGGACGCCATCTTCATATTTGAGGATACCAAAGGTAAGATAACTTCAAGAGAGAAATAATCCACTAGAGTACTAAGCTATATATTTCCACTTACTAACATGATTGCATTCAAAGAAAGTGGACAAAGCGTAACACAAAACCATTTTTTTGCGTTAATTATTTTTTTTGCATGCATGGTCGGCTTTTTTTTCTTCAAATGTACATATTCAATTGATTAATAAATAGTCGAAAAGAAAATGGCCTTTACTTTTTAACGTACATTACAAACGAAATATATTTAAATGTTGAGCCTCTTTTTAAGATCTCCAACTAAACTACAAAGTAAAACTGTATGACTATGTTCGTTATGATAATGTTCAAAGTTAAACAAAGAAATTGATTTTTGGCATTTCTTTGTTCAACTTCGATTTATTATATTGATGTAATGTCTTTTCGATTCCTCTGTTAATATTAGGAAAATATTCAATGTTCAAAGGAATAGGTACATCGATCTGGTGAAGTCGATTTTTTTTAATGAAAAGTTCAGTTTTGTTGTTTACTTCGCTTATATTTTTTAATAGATATGTTGTCTGCTGCTCAGCATGAACATGTGTTTAGAAGTCATCCTTTACGGGTTAGCAGGTTACCCTCTGTAAGTATATTTTCCATCATTAGGGCATAGCTTGTTTTCCTGTCTGTTTCTCATTTCCGATTAAACCTATTTTTGGGCTTCCGACCCCCCCCCCCCCATTTTTTAAAATATAATTTCACTGTACCACCGACCCTGTCTAGAACCCCAACTAACTAACCCCCAAAAAGTGAATGTCATATTCAGACAATCAGACTCTGTGATATTTGACAAGCTGTGACAAATAATAATCCAACTTTACTCGAACATAAAATAGCCGATGAGAGGGTGTTGCCTCTCATAATATCAGGGGTCTACAGCCAAAACGATAGTCAGCTGCATATGAAGCAGATGAGCCAATTACAACTTGCCAAGGATGGCTTTGTTATTTTGTTCAAATAGGCCTATATCAACTCATATCATGAAATTTCATCTGCATCAGACCTCCTCCACTTTCTCTCCAACCTTTCGTCTGGATTGTTTAGCAGCCCAGATTTATTTGTGGTACCATGGCGACATCCGTCTGTGTATAACGGATCGCATATTACTGGAGCAAGTTAATCAAGAAGATTTTGCAGTGAAGACTCATATTCCTCCACTGATTTGCGAAGGTTGTTGTTCTCCACATCATTAATGACAAGGCTTCGCGAACACCATATTCGAAAAGATCTCAGTGCAGCCTTTTCAACTTCTGCGTGGTGATGGTCTTCCTCACGGGCTGATTGGTTCGCCATCTCGTGTCATGAACAAGTCCAAGATGTGACCAAGGTGATGGGTAGCACCAATGACATTATGATTCATGTTGTAAGCAGACAGCATCAGTTGGCTCATTCATCCAGATTAGGAAATCACCAGTAAGTAGTAAATTGGATGGATGAAGGGGAGAGTGGTCCATCAATGAACTGAAGTCATCCGTAAAGACATTAAACAGCAACGGACGGCCATCCTTGTCATTACCAGAGCGATAAATGATGACAAGTCGAAAAGAACAAGAGTAGTTTGTCACTTTCACATGAAGGGACTCAAATGATGAGAAATGCCCAGGGGTGTCAGTCTTGATTGCAAAGTTGGATTTGTACAATAATGTAACACCTCCACCTGTTCGTCCTTCACTAGCGACATGAAAAAACTTGTAGCCTTCATGCGTGGCATCTGTAATGATGACGTAATCGTCTGGTTTTAGTAATCGATGTCACAATCCTGGGGCGCGTTTTGGCGGTCATAACCAAGAATTGGTTCGGTGGTTTCTCTTTGATTAATTGTTTTGGGGATTTTAGTACTACATGATCATGCGTAATTCTAACCCAATTAAAATTGCCGAAGAAATTCACCGACAAGAAACCACCGAACCAATTCTTGGTTATGACCGCCAAAACGCACCCCTGATCAGTCACAAATTCTGCGAACGCGGTTGTCTTGTTTCTGATTGACTGTAAATTAACGTACACATTTTTGCAAGTTCGGAAATTGGCCCAATGTGAAAAAAAAATCAACATCACAAATTCGAGCATTTACTTGTTCTCTTTCCTGCCTTGTATTAGATTGTATAGAAGGGATAGAATATTGGCGCTTGCAGAAAAGCTCGATTTAGACATTTGAAAATTCACCTTAATGTGACTTAAATATTCATCTATAACATATTCCGATACATAAACATATCAAGTTACAACCAAATCAGACCCATAATACTGTATATAAATACTTGGAAATGCCACTTTAATGTGACGTCACATGACTTGTGATGACGTCATCATGTCGCCACTTCAGTTTTCACCTATTATAACCCTGTCTAAGTACCCACAAAGTTTTAACAAAATCGGACTTGTACTTCACTAGATATATAGAGCTTTGAACAATTTACGAATTGCCCATTGCAAGTGCATGGATAGAAGAAAATGTGTCCACAAAACCTAAGGAGAGGAGTGTGAAAAAGGAGATGAAGGTGAAACAACGTAAAGGAAAACAAGAGCTGTACGTTTTGGAAAACAAGAGCTGTACGTTTCGGCAAGTGACTTGCAAACAAACAAACAAAAATATCCAAAAGAAAAGGAAAACAAAAACTTTCACAAAAACATTGGCTGTTTCAGTTCACAAATAAACCAAATGTCATGTGGCTTCGTATGTTTGAAGTAAAATTTCGCTCTGCCACTTAAGGCAAGTGCCGGTTAATGGCAGTGAACATTTATTCCAATCATTATGCAACTGATGATTTGTGTTTTTTCCTTTTTACTCAATAGGTATTTACATCCGTTGAGGCTAAGATTGACCATCTCTACTTCAACATCATCCCTCTTGATGCATCAGCTGAATTTTCTCAAAGAATAGAGAAACCTGCCAACGTCAAAGTTGACAAAACCAATATCGGCAAGATAACTTGTTCACACCCCTCTCAATTGAAGCTTGTTGAGAGAGAGATCTGTGGACTTGTAATGAACCGTGCAAAAGGCTCTGTTTTGTCTGAAGATGATGGATTTGAGGCAGCCGGGGCTTCCAACTTTGGTTTTGAATCCAGTCCTGTGCAGAGAGGCCTAGAGGAGCATTGGTATAGAGAAGACGATGAGATGGAAGTCGCAAACGAAAACGAAGAACGTAGAACCACTGGTTCTTTATCAAAGCAGTCCGATGAGCCTGAAGATTTCATGGGTGATCATTCTACTCTCAAAATGAAACTCAAATCAACAAGGCAAGAGCGCGATGACAAGCCAGAAGAGAAGCAGATTAGCTCTTTGTCTGCTCTAAACGATGTGGCACTTCGGGAAACGGATGTCGAAAACGTAGGGCGTTTTCAGACTGTGGATAACCGTGTAGTCCTCGAGAAATCTACTTACGAATACTTAGTTAAGTTTGAGGATGCGGCATTCAGAAAATTATTGAAACGGAGTAAGGTACAGATACAGATTGCTCCGGGACATGACAACAGTTTGGATGGATTTATTTTTCCCTCGACCACTAAAACCCCAGCTGAGAATGTTTCCAAAGCTAAGGAGGAGTTCATATCGTTTTATCAGAAGATCCACTTTGACATAGCGCGGAAAACGATTGACTGTTCGTCTGCTGATGCAGCGAGTATTGGGAAAGCAACAGAACAGACACTTCGTCAGTTCAAGGCCGATACCCTCATCACCAAGGTTGATGGATATCCAAATCTTCGTCTCATTCTTAGACGGGGAGATGTTGAGGAGGTGGCTAGGCAGTTTCGTAATATCGCTGGTATCAAGTCTGGTAAGACACTGCGCAACACAGGGGCTGATGTCCACGGTACCTATGCTACAAGTAGTGGCATTAATAAAGGCACGAGATTTGGCAACTATAACCCGGAAGTCCAGTCACCAGATGACCAACGGAATAGGCGATCAAGTCATAACCCTCGACTGCAGAGTAGGTCACTTAATGAAGACACGGTCTTTACAACCAACGAGGGAATGCATATTGCGATTCGTACGGGGGACATCACCAAACTAAGCGCCAATGCTGTCGTCTGTCCATCAGATCAGCATCTCAAAAATGAAGTAGGTGGAGTAGCAAAAGCAATCCTTGACGCAGCTGGTGTTCAGTTGAGGGATCACTGTCAAGAAATAATGAAAGGTCGTAATAATTATCACCTACAAATGTCTGAGTGCATCGTTACACCAGGATTCAATCTCAAGTACAAGGCGGTCATACATGTTTGTGGACCTACTGACCCGTCTCATCGACACTTCAAGTCGGATTTGTACCGCTCATTTCTTAACTGTTTACGCAGTGCTGAAAGGAGCAATATGTCTTCTTTGGCAATGCCTTTGATCGCCTCAGGCGCCATTGGTGCTGCGAAGACGCTTTGTGCTGATGTCCTTGCACAAGCTCTGATTGATTTCAGTCGAGAGTCTGGCATGTCGAAATTTGTCAGAGAGGTGTTCTTGGCAAACATCGATGTGGATTCCAGTAAAGCCATTCAACAGTCCCTTCAGACGGCTTTTAGTCTACTAGATGACGCCACACTTAAAGCTAGGCACGTGGGTGGTTCAGATAGGTCAGCGGTTTTGGGAAGTGGTGTTTCACAGTCTACTTATGTGGATGGGAGGAAACCAACAAGGGTAGACCTAGACACATGTCAAATGTCATCAGGAAGCCACCCCTCAGCTCCAGATGATGGTTGCGACAAAAGGCTTAAACAAGGGGATTCAACAAGGCAGGTAGAGAAAGAGCGTCATGTCATCAACATGAAACCCGAAAATCAGCATATAGCAGCAGGCGACTGGCCCACGCCAGGAGAGTCGAAGGATCAGGATAAGAAAAATCAGAAAAACCCTCTTGGCGGTAATGCTGCAAATGACGAATCATATGGAAACAGACGAGAATCTCATGATGTCAACCCAGCAGACAAATCAGTAGGGTCCACTGGGGGTCAAAGCGGTCCATTGGATGCAAAAACACGAGCTGAATCTGCCGATGATCAGAAAGATGAATGCCCTATCTGCTTGGCAGATAAAACGATTGACACAGTGGTCCTCAGGTGCAAGCATCGATTCTGTAAAACTTGCATCGATCAAGCTCTAAAAAACAGTTACAGGTGTCCAGTGTGCAGCCAACCCAGAGGAAATCAGCCAAAAGGAACGATGAAACACACCGCTCAGAGGTACTTGCATCTCCGTGGCTACGAAAAAGATGGAATCATAACCATAGACTATTACATACCAGGTGGCATACAATCGGTAAGATATATTTTTTATCTCTACAAGAAAGTAAAGGTTTAAAGAAATATTGTACATATATCTCATTAGCAATGTGATGTCCCTATTACCAACCGTCTTAAACTACGCCTTATTGCATCACTTAGCTAGTGAAAACAGCATCAATATCACACTTTTAATTATATATATTTTTCTTTTAAGACAAAGTATAACTGGGGGCAATCTTGGTACATAATTTCCCTCTTGTTATTTGTACTTACGTAGACTGACCATCCCAACCCTGGGAAGCATTTCAGCGGCACTTCCCAAACTGCGTACCTACCTGACAACCAAGAAGGAAGGGGGTTGTTAGGCCTTCTGAGAAAAGCATTTGATGCTGGGCTCGTGTTCACGGTTGGACAGTCGGTTACTAGTGGTCTGGGTGACACGGTGACTTGGAATGACATCCATCACAAAACCAGCATGTCTGGTGGACCGTAAGTTAAAAAAAAATCAAAAAAAGCTCACAAATAAACAAATTTTGGATCCAAAATCGTTTACCTAGTCCATGATGAACAGGAAATAATTGTCTAAAAGGAGACCATGCACCTTCTTAAGAAAAAAAATTAACTTAAGCAGAAGGGCATATGAGCGTTCCGACACAAAAACCATTTTCAAGAAAACTGCATTGAAAGGTTCCATTGTTCCTGCGCGCATTTTGAATCAAATGTATAAATTTCATTAAAATGGATGCAGTTTTCTGCATATGCCCTTTTGCTGGGAACATTTTGGTCATTAAGCGCTGTTGCATGAGGGCATATGCCCTGCATATGCCCCTTTGCTGGGCACATGACGAACTGTTCACCAAAAAATTAAAAAATTAAACCGAGTCGTGAAAAAGAGAGAAACGGCAAACATTTTACAGTACAATAGTTCACATATTCCGAGCATATTATTTTATTGAATAAGAAGTTATCTGTTTATTTCAGACAAAACTATGGCTACCCCTGATCCTGACTATCTGAAGAGATTGAAGGATGACTTGGCAGCTAAGGGTATTCAGTGAAGCTCCCCAGTGAGTGTGACACGCGACCTGCATGGCTTCTCTCTGTCTCGCATTGCAACCTGTAAATAAGAACTAAAATAATTACTTCAAAAGAATTTGAACAAACAGTGATGCAAACAAATGCATTCAGCTTGATTGCCGTAACTATATCTTTGTGATCAAATGGCAAACGTTGTGTTTATGTAGCAGTTTAAATATCAGTCAGTCAAACGCCCTTTTTTTTCCCGTACATGTTTGCCTTAAACTGTATTGATAGTTCCATAAAGTTCTTTTGCAAAATGTTTTTAAATATCGACAAAAGTATGTCGCGAAATTATAACTTGAATGTTATACATACAAGTATATGTACTTCTGCTGTAATATTGAAGAGTGTAATAGAACAACTATTCTCTGAATTAAGTTCACATTAATGTCTATAAATACGACAGTTAAAAGTAAAAGTAAGCCTTGTAATAGTTGAAAAAAAAGGAGAGTGCATGTAACAGTTTCAGTAGAAAACTGACTTTCTCGTAATGGCAAGGTTTGTAGTGTACTTTAATTTTGGCAAGTATCAAAGCATGGACAGTGTACTTTGAAGAATGCAAATCTGGTTATTTGATTTAATCTTTTAGGAATTAAAGGTCATAACAATGGAAATGCATCATGTTTCATTGCTTTTCAATGAATGTATATTGTGACAGATGTGGTAAAAGCTCACTTACAAAGATTTCCATCTGGCTGCTGCTGATGATGATAGTTCATACTATATGGAGATGCAAACAATTAAGTTAACCTAGTTGTATTTACACGGACTTAGTATTCGGAAGCTGTATGAGAAATTAGATGGATTTATTCTTCTTTTTTCGTTTGATACATGTGGTAATGCTTGTATAGTTTGCCTATAGAAATAAACTTATTAGTATTCACACTATTCCAGAATATTAAGGTAATTTCCCGTGTCATCCGATATATGAAGCATAAAAGGATAAGGAGGCATGGTTGATCATAAACAATACAATATCAAAACAGGGAAGGAATGTTGGTGATTTCTTGTATTGTTGAGAGACATTTCCCATTATATGAAGGACTTGAAGTCACTTTATATTAAAGGCTGCATAGGCACAGAGAAGATATTTAAGATATGCTTGGGTATAGGTCTCAAAATCAGTTGCACTAATTTCTTATCACATATTGCATCTTCCTGCTATTTATATTCGGTTCGAAATTTGAAGTCCTGAAAGCAATGCAATGACCTATAATATGGATGATTTTATTTTACAGTTATAATGTCCTTTGACATTGTCAAACAGTTGTTACACATAAACCAGTGGGTCATTTATTCCAGCCAAATTTGGTATTTCAGGTATTTTTATGTCATCGAAAATACCATGTAAGCACAGAAACGGCAGTGTGTAATTTTTAGTTGTCCTATATTCAACAAAAGTATGACGACGTGTACAGTATAGCCTCGATTAATTTTTATTGTAATGTATCTCAAACTCTGCGTTTAAAACAAATAGTGTTATTGAACTCTCTAAAAACCGTGTTTAGCAATTAAACACAATCTTGCTTTCACTTTGTAAACATGTTTAGAAGCTAATGATTACGTGTCCAAATCCTAAACATCAATGCTCAAATGCTAAACACTCTGCTCTAAACTGATAGCAAGTGTTTAGGAAAGCGTTTAGCCTAATATTGCTTAACATGCGAAGTTTTTGCAGTGTGGTGTTAGTTTGTAATAATTTACAATAGAGTATTTGAATTGCTGTAGATTTAGATATAGACGGGTTTCAGTGTGCATTGATTTATGAAGATTTTGTAAAGGCCTACTTGCTGATTATTTTTCATTATGTGAATCATGTCAATTTTCGGGGAGTAGTTCTGTACAGTCTCTTGAAGGATCAAGTGTAACAAATTGGATTCAGAAACAACAAACAAGTTTGGTTTGTTAGACTGCATTTAAAGATGTATTGTCCGTGCTCTCTAACAAATTCGATTTTGGTTTCTCCCAACAAATTTTCAACTTATATTTTTATTTTAACAAGAAAAAGAGGGGGATTTTTAGCAACTTTACACAGATTCTTTATAGACTAACTTGACATCTCAAGTGAGCAATGAATTATGACACGGAATTTTGTATAAGTAAATCCACGTGGTGCTCTAAGCTTGCTGTTTATTGGACCCCGTGACGTGTTCTGCTTATCCACAAGTACATCGTTTAAGAGAGTTTGCGCATGCACGAATATCCATTTGGCTTAATATCAGGGTGAAAGCACGCACAGTCAATTTTGAATCAGTTGGGAACATTAGTCTATTCCATGTAGCTATTGAAGTATACAGGTGTCTTAAGTAATACAACAATGTAGCTTAGCAGAAAAAAACAGTTTACTCGCAAAAAGTCACGTGAGGCTTTTTATTGCTTGGATAAATATTTGTATGTAGAGTTTCATCATCAAGAACTGATTGGGGAAGGGGATAAAAAAAACACACCGAAAACTCCCTCGTGATTGGTATATCATCATCTTGGATCTTATACACGAGGAAGCCATTTTGGTCGTGTTTCCTGAATGTTTTTTTTTTATATAATGTGAACTGTTAATGGGATGGTGCCAGACTATATATGCATTCTAGCCTCACTTTCAATTTTGTTTTAAATGTGGCTTAAAACATTTGGGTATGTTTAATCACATATTTGAAATTATTCATCAATCCAGACTGGTATTAATTTGTTATTAACGTTATGTCATTGGTTTGATTTCTCTTCGCAAGTTCCAAAATTGAAGATTTTACATCGCTTTCAATTTAATATAGCCGACTGGTGAATAAAGCCCATTCTGATACGAACAAAATCTCAAACATTTCACTCACGCATGATGTTGGTGTTCATTTTCCGTTGAAGAATCAGCTCTCGAAACTGGCTAAACTCTTGTATGCTGTAAATGTTCCCCATTAGTAAACGTATCTATACTTAAATTGAAACGCTGCAATAAATAAAAGCCGCTGCATCCCTTCGTCTGTGATATTATTTTGTCATGCTTAATTTTCTGGGTTTTTTTTACAAGCTAATCGTTCAAGATTTCGTTATTGTCGAAACTAACCTCCAATACTATAGATAATCAAATTAGCACTTGATATGGCATACATCGTGTAGTGTACTCACTGTGATCCAACGAAGTAGTTGGGGTGGCTAAATTACGCCCCCCCCCCCCAACACACACACCTCGCCCCAAAATCTTACATCCATATACTTGTGGGGAAGAACTTTGTTTTGCTTCTCCTTTGTTCCCTAATGGGGCAGATGGACTTCTAAAGACTCCCTTGTGGGCTGTATTATACTGTATTATACTACATAATCATCTACAACAGCAATGAATTTTAACGGTATGGTATTCTATATGTGCCGTCGGCGTCGCATTTTCCGAAGTCGCATTTTTAAGCTCTGGCAGGATCATTTTGAATGATTTTATGCAGACATTCATGCAAGACTTCTGGCAACACGGCAAGAGCTTATTGTGCAATCGCACTTGTTTCAATTTGACGATATTCATTAATAGCTGCGGGGGTTATACTCTTACACTGAAACGTTACGGTTTGCACACTAATCAGCTGAAATTGCAATTTTTGAATCGAAAGATTTATGAACGACTTTAAGGGTCCATGAAAGTGAATATTTCTTAGTAACTATTATGTGCAACTTTCTTATCTTCTTAAATATATAAAAACTATTTGACATCACTTTCTGATTAATTTTATTGGCAAGTGCACTTCTTTCAGCATTTAAAATTGTCAATGCTTTTCCAGATAGCTTAGGGCGCTGTTGCTGTGATGTC
Organism: Patiria pectinifera; assembly: GCA_029964075.1. Lineage (NCBI taxonomy): Eukaryota > Metazoa > Echinodermata > Asteroidea > Valvatida > Asterinidae > Patiria > Patiria pectinifera. Next base: position 19,994,607 of record CM057133.1, on the reverse strand, counting down.
TTTCAGGAAGAGTCTGTTCATTTTAGGTGTTTTCTGTTCAAATGATGAACCCCCACAAAAATTGGTCATTGAAAGAATTTGTGAACAAAAGTTTGCTCATTGGCTTATTGCAATGTACTGACACAACAACGAATCACTGTAAAAAAAAAAAAAAAAAAACACCCCAAAATTTACGACAGCGAAATATCCAACATTCTGTACACTTTTGACGCTAAAACTAGTAACACTGTGAGGTTTCTGCCATGAAAATGACATCACACTTTTGCTCATGAATATGGAAATTTGCATCAGCATAAAAACCAAAAAAGGCAACAAAATACCCTTGAAAATGGCAAACCAAAATTAAACAATAGAGATATATGGAACACAAAGGTGTATTCAAGGATGGCACTTAAAAAATACTTTACATGGGCCCTTCAACCTGCGGGATAAAAAAAAATTACAAAATCTTCTAAGCTAAAACTTCAATGGGTGATATATAGTTGTTACGCATCCCATTTACCACTCTGATGGGCAAGTGTACTACTTCAAAGGAGGAAAATGAATAAAAACAAAGATCATGTGTTTTTAAATACGCCGGTATTCAAGAAACTGCGTTTACATATTATCAAAATTATCATTGAATGTTGTTAACTGTAAACAAAACCCTAATTGCTTTAATAACAATTTAATTGTTATTTAATGAAACTTAACGCACTCCTCAATACAACATGGAAGATGACCTTTATTATCAGGCAATGGGGCCAACTTATAATATCGAAAGCAGAAGGGTATATTGATTTAGTGCCTTATCTGTCACTCACCGTACTTTGGTCAGATGAGGATATCCGTCACAATACAATGAGTCATGTTGCACTGGCAACGACACACGGTGGTGGATGAAGTTATATTCCCCGACACAAAACTCATGAACTGTTAAACTAACATGGCGTCTCTGCCTTCCACGAGAGTGTTGTGATTACTTGTAGGTATAGAACGACCATGGTCCATGGAGGGAAGAAAACGTGGCAGCACTGCTAAGCTTGAGACACACTTGAGTCAACCTTAGACTGAACAGTCATTTTCTGACATCTCATTCTTGATCCCAAAACAGAAACCTGGCATTTCCGATCCTTTTGCTGCGGATCGCAAGGACGACCGAGCTTTGATTGCAAGCCTGTAGCTAACCAGCACAGTGGATTCTGCATGATCATAGCGCATAGTAGACGGGAAAGGAAGTGCTGAAGGAATATCAGGATTATCTACAAGGTCTCACCATATCTAGTCGAGATTTATTTGCAAAGCTGCCAACAAGACGCTGTATAAACCAACCCGATGGCTACAGACATCCAAGACACTTCCACTGGTACTAGTACGGAGACCAAACAGTGCCCGATATGCTTGGCAGAGATCACGGGCGACGAGGTAGTCCTGGACAAATGCAAACATCGATTCTGTAAATCTTGCATCGCACGAGCATTGAAGAGCAACTGCAGATGTCCTGTATGCCGCAAGGAGTGCGGTGAGCCCAGAGGGAACCAGCCCAATGGCACAATGAAGAGTGAGACTGCCTCGTATTTTCACCTCCCTGGTTATCCCGACGATAATGTTATCACTATACGGTATAACATACCGAGTGGGATGCAAACAGTAAGATTTTTTAATTGTCACATACAGTCTGAGTGTTGATGCTCAAGTTGATCAGAGGATGGTCCGTGATCAGAGGAACCACAAAAAGAAGAAGTCCATTAAATAACAATTAATGGCAACGGTGTTTAAGCTTGGTTTTTCCATCGTTGAAAAATGCACAGTATATTGGGGCATTTCATTTGGAAAAAAATGCAAACAATGGCGAATACTTCATTATTACATTGGACACTTGATGAAGTTAAGTTGTATTTAAATGTTAAAATAGTTCTTCCACAATGTACACTGACATCACTTTACAACATAATTCTCTGATACGTTCGAAGACCTTGAAACTCATGCAAACAGTGGACAAGAGCCGTCAATGTTTTCACTACGTATCCATCCAGGTTGTCAAGCTGATGACATATCCCAGTGCTTACGCTCTTTCGAATACGATCATATTTTGCTGAATCTTTTTGATATTTTTACGTGATGGGATAATTCATTAAGTGGGATTCAATCTCAAATTACTAAAAGTTGCGTTTTTGTTGTGTTTTCCCCACCTTGTTTGTCTTCCAACTATAGGCTGATCATCCCAACCCAGGCAGCCCTTTCACCGGCATCACACGCACCGCCTTCCTACCTGACAACCAAGAAGGCAAGGAGGTTCTTCGTCTTCTTGAGATAGCATTCGAAGCACGCCTTGTGTTCACGGTCGGACGGTCGGTCACCAGCGGTCAAGAGAACATTGTGACCTGGAATGACATTCATCATAAAACCAGCATGTCTGGCGGACCGTAAGTTGAAAAAAATTAAATATCGTGGAGGAACAAGAGAAGGCAAGACTTCTAAAGATGGTCCAATGTGACTCACAGAATTATGATCAATTGATTCAGATTTGCTATTATTCACTAGAAGTCCTGGTACTTTTATTTTGTGCAATGGGCCGGATTTAGTCCATCCATTGGCGTTTAGGGATAATCCTATAGACCAATCCGGGCACGCTAGCAATTCTGTCACGAAGGCCCCCTTCAGTAGCGATAGCATTGCGCTTACTATTGCTCAGATAATCCGTCATGGGCAATAGGTTTGTACAATAGCCCTATAGCGTGCTTCGAGAGTAGGCCCTACAGTGATCACGCACCCAAATTCATCTACATGGTAACTGCTCGGCTCATTGAGATGAGTGAGGAGTGGTTCAGTCTGTGAGTCAGTCATCAGGCAGGTGCCAGGGCTGATCCAGATATTGGTTACTAACGGGGGAGGAGGGTGTGGGGGGAGGGGGGAACAATAGTATTTTTTTTTTTTTTTTAAATGGCCTTATTGAGAAAATTTCGGTCATGGCCGGGGGAGGCCCACTCCGCGCCCCTGGATCCACCACTGCCAGGTGCAAAGAGGACTTATAAGGCTGACCCCAGTGTTGTAGTACTTGTAATCGGTTCTCGCACTCGAGTACTACTTTTTTTTGGGAGTACTCGTACCCGTACCCGAATGTCAAAGGTACTCGTACTCGAAATGATGGTACTCGTACGCGGGCAGAAAAGTACTCGTACTCGACATATCGAAATTGTACTTGATCATCAAAGTACTCGTACTCTAATAGTAGTACTCGGGGGGGGGAATGGTATAGCTTGCCAGTGACTTACCACGGCCTTATTTTATCGATACTTTCCGTTTGAAATAGTTGATTGGCTTGTAGATAAATCGAAGTTTCCAAATTTTCCTCTGTGCACGTCTGGACAAACACATTTAACTGCTAGCCGTGAGTGGGCCTGTATATTAGTCTGACTGGGCCTGGGCCCAGAGGAAAAAAAGAGGGGGAAAAAAGAAAAAAGAGGTGCGAAGCCATATTGCTGTTAATTTGATGGAGGCGGAGGGCAAATACTCCCCTACTCACGCTCAGAAAAATGATAAATTGAGAATATAATAAAAAGGTTAGGGAATTATGGGGGGGGGATTTGCTTTGCCCACCCCTCCCCCCCCCGGAAAAAAATTCCTGGTGACGCCCATGGCCGTATTCGGAAATACAAGTACGCGTACTCGCACTCGTACTGGGAAGTGCAAGTACAAATACTCGTATTCGTACTCCCAAGTACAAGTACTCGGAGACCTGTACTTGTACTCAGAGGTACAAGTACTTGTATTCGTACTCGGCAACCTATGTACTTGGCAGTACTCGGTACTTGGGGGAAAAAGTACTCGATTATTACACTGGACTGACCCTCATCCCTAGCCCTAGCACATTGGATTGAGATTGCATCGAGGTTACAGTTCATTTGTGGCTAGTCCAACTAATTATGTTGTAATCGCAGGTAGTGAGGTTATTAATTGACACAATAATTTTGTTTCTTTTCAGAACAAGGTACGGCTATCCTGACCCTGATTACCTGAAGCGAGTCAAGGAAGATTTGGCAGCAAAAGGCATCGTGTGAATTGGAAGCAGTAGGCCTACATGGCCCTCCCATTCACTGTTTGAAATATACATTAAAGTTAAGCGACCTTGATGACCCCCTCCCCATTATTTCACGGGTTGTGATTTCACAGAAAACATACCATAACACGAATTTAGTCCCTGGAACACAAATATCGATGCGCAAAGGATTTTGTTACAAACGCTTTTTTGTGCTGTTGCACTTGACAGATCTACGGGGTCTAAGATAGAAAAGTCGTGGGGAATTAAAACACAGCAAGTGGGCCTACTGCTGCCCAAACCCCTCTTAATTTAAACCTGCCATATCTGCGGGCTTCCATATTTAGCGTTTACATTTTTTTTGATTTGCAAGTAACGTTTTCTTATAAACTACTTCCGTAGATGTTCCAATGTGTTATTAAAAGAAAACATTTAGAATGAATGTAGTTGTAAACTTTGACTGGATCTAATTGGACAAAAATGAGGAATCTGATGGGAAAACATCAGGAATTTCGGCAGCCCTTTTCCTCAGGAAGCCAAGCCACAGTAAGATCGACCCAAGTCAATTTAGATACAACAGAGTGTTATAAGTATACAAGAGTGAATTTATGCATATTCCATATTGCCATAAAGTCGCATCCGGCATGTTGCGTCTGCCAATAAAAAAAAGGGAAATGGAGGTCAGATGTCACCCATCAATGAATTTGGGGGGGTTGAATTCATATCACTTGACTCTAGATACCTTTCTCTTGCACTGTCTATTAAGTTCATTGACCTCTTGAAGGTCACCAGAGGTCAGACATGAAATGCCCACGTATGAAAATTCTTTCCATGGCATGAAAACATAGCATTTAAATCATAGAATGAAAGCCTAACATTCAAACTGGGTCTTAAAAAAGGCGGGGGTTTAAAGAGTAAATCATATAAATAACGAGATATACGGTGTACAAAAGTCGTTAACCTCTCAAAGGTCACCAGGGGTCAAATATGATTCCCCCCCCCCCACATCTGAGCATTGTTTTATGGCCTGAAGACCTATGACGCAGACCTGGGTCGTAGGAAAGTGGTGTTTTTAAGAACAATAAACAGAGTATATGTAAAGGTCATTCACCTCTCAAAGGTCACCAGAGGTCAAATGAAATGCCACCACGTCTAAAAATGTTCTCCATGGCATGATGAACCAACGTGCAACTATTCAGCTTCTGTCACGAAGTGCACAATGTACTATAGCATCCGACTGATATTTGACCTTGACAGCCCCACCGAAAAAATATAATCGGCGGTGGCAGAAGCTCTTAAGAAATCACAACGCGTCTCGATCGCCATGGCAATTGAAGATCAGCAGCCATCGCCGCTCACAGACATAATTATGGAAGGACAGAGGATTTTTAGAACCACAAAACTCCAAGTCATGAATGTTCAAGATTGATTTCCCAGGAGCCACATATGGGTCTGAACATTGGCAGGAAATCACTCAACCCTCAGCCTCGTTCCCATGGTCTCGAGCAGTACGCCCCCACTACTGTATATACCTGCACTCACTCACCCTCAGGCTTGTATTCAGTGATCATTTGCATGTTCAAAAAATTGGCGCATGAATCTGTATACAAATTTGGAATACATGTCACCTGGTGCCTGTCATCATAGGAGGCGCGGTTCTACGGGGGGGCTGTAGCCCCCAAAATTTTGTCTAGCCCCCCCCCCAAATAAATTCCGTAAAAAAAAAAATTGCATTAGCAAAAAGAAGGATTGTGATGTACATGCGAACAGTCACCCCCTAAAGAAATAGTCGTGACAAAGGTGCATTACTTAATATAGTGTGAATGATTTTAGGATTTTATTGGCGCTCCCCATTGAAAATATGGCATGTGGCCCCCACCTATTGATTTTCGGAGGCCTAAGTGTCTGGAAAAAAAACCGGTCTACATTTCAGCACGCCTCCCTGAAAAAAATTTCTTGATCCACCGTGCTAGCCCCCCCAAAATATTGGTTCTAGAACCGCGCCTAGTGTCATGTGCTTTAAATCAGTGTCTATGCGGTGTCTGGGGCAAATCTTTTGGCGGTGTCTCAAGATTCGAAAACACGATTTCCTTGAAGTAAAATGTTACAATCTTATCTAGCCAATGTGCAGTATGACCTAATAAATCACGCTGAATAAAGATTGGCATACATTGTATCATGCAACAGGATATTGGAAACGATAAAGTAACGCCTGGGGACGAGGTTGAGAAATCATCGTAATAAAGAAATAAAGAAAAGGTCACAGTCGACATCGTCCCTAGTGCTTATTTGATTTCCAACCTTGTTGCCAATAGTAAGCCCTGGATAGGTAACTTTCTTCCTGTTTCCTGATTCGACTGATACCGCTATTGCATGGTTAGTAATGGATTTATATCGTGTAGTTTGTGTTGTTATTTACAACGTGCAGTATGTGTTTTCACTATCATTGTAATTATAACGTCCATATACCTTCTCAAAAAATATTCCTTTCCTTTCCAATTTGCTTATATCAAAATGAACTGTGATACTGCATACTGCTCGACACCCTGGGGACGGATTGGGTCACAGTCACAGTGCTATATAGGATACGTATTTCTCTACTGCGCCTTCGCTGAATCTAGGTTGGGGACTTCCCAGTGTGTGCAATAACAATATAACAGTACAGGAATGTGTTCATTTCATGGATTCGTTACCATTCGCGTGAAATTGCGTGAAAATATAGGCATATATTCTCCGATAGAATATCCTTATACCTTCAGCCATGGCATATCGTTCTCAGACATCCGTTCGCGTTCGACTACCTCCTCACAAATATCAATCCAAAGGACCGCAACTGAAAAATAAGGTATGGATATATTTCCAGAAAGCCAGCGGAGGGTGCAAAGTTGAGGATGTTAATATCGTATTCGCGAATGCCAGTGGCTTGTGGATGGTAGTCACATTCGTTGAGCCTTCGGGTGAGTGAATTGTTGATTCTTATTTTTTACGTAATGAGGCGAAAGATTGAGTATATACGGGAGGTGAATTGTTCGGTTGTTGAGATCAGCTATGTGATTGGTTTCCGATTCACTGGTTGGTGTTTGAAAGGGGAGACTTGGTTTGAACATGTTTGAATATTAAGGCACGGTGGTCATCTGTCTTAGTACCCAGTATAGACCTGATTAATTGAAACCAATGACAAGGGTGAATCTGATTTAAAATGGGGGGGGGGGGGGGTTGTCAGGAAGGCTTTCAAGTGGGGATCCGGGGGCATGCTCCAGGAATTTTTTTAAAATCTAAGATGCTCTCGCCTGAAGGCAATCTAAGAATTAATTGAGAAACTTTAGCATTCCATTTACTATATTTGACCCAGTTAAATACGTCACAGTATACATGTAACAACAAGTCGGCAGCTGAAGGGGGGGGGGGTGCAACCCTAGCTACCTTTAGTCTGATCCACCATTCCAACTCAATGTCAAAACATCAAAACAACGATTAAATAAACAAAAGAGTTGTACTTATGTTAGGATCTTGCAACGAGTATCAGTTGCATCGGCTCTAACCTTGCTTTTCTTTAATCCCATATGAATTTTTCCCTGGTGGGCCCATCAATTCCCAATCAAATGGTCATCATCAGGTGTTCAGCAGGCACTAGCAAAGAGACATCATGAGATGGAGTTTGACGGAGGATTTCTGACCAGCCTGGAAGTATATCCAGATGAGCTTCCCCCGGTTAAATCACCTCAAGATGTTGTAAGCCTATTTTCGGATTATTAGTTGCTCATTCTCATAAATTAATATACAATGTATCCAAATTACCGCTGATATCCACATGTAAGTCCTAAGAATTATAAATTGCTTTTGTATTTCTTACTCCAATTAAACTGTACAGGAAAATATCAGCCAACATTCCGCTCGCAACCAAAGCTCATTACCATATCGAAGTGACCAGACAATGTTGTCAGGTCATTCATCGAATCATGCTGACAAGATCGGGGGTCATAGTAACGATGACGTTCAAGACGAATACCTTGTACCCCTCTGCCAACGAGGAGTCGGGATTGACGAACAAGACGAGTTGAGCGAGGATTGGGGTAGTGATGATGATGATGATGATGATGGGGATGATGATGGGGATGATGGGGATGATGATGATGATGATGATGACTCTCTGTGTGTTGATCCAGAGTTTGATGAAGACCAATTGTCCTCTTCTTCCGGCGAGGATGAGTCACAGGATTCAGAAGGTGAAGATGGCGAGCCGGTTGTTGAGGTGACTGACTTCAAGCCATCGACGTCAGATGAGATGCTCAGGCTCTATTTTGAGACCCCTCGTAAATCTGGAGGAGGTGACCTCAAAACATTTGACCATGACCCCAAGACTAGAGCCATCATATTGACATTTGAGAATCCATCAGGTAAACACACGGTATTGGGAAAACACAATCCATCTAAATATTCAACAAAAACGGGTGAATATAGATACATAAAGTCTAGTGCCTCCAGGCTTGTATGTACTTTTCATGCTTTGTGTACTTCAGTTTACAATGTTATGCCGCCTCGTGCAAAGTACAGATTACTTCCAAAGTACTCTATATTCATTTAAGGAAATACCATTTTAACTGCTGAATTTATGAGCCGCCGTATGACTATAATTACAACGTGACTTGATTAGTTCAGTAAGTCGTGCTGTACGTTTCCATCCTATTGTTCAAAAGGTTATTTTGCTTTTTTGTTGAAACCCTTTGTGGTTGTTTTTTTTAGTTGCTCGGACTGTAACCGCCAGATCGCATAGGGTTGAGGGTGCAGCTCTGTCAGTGCGACAGATTGTGAAGAAGAAACCTCGCCCTCGTCCAGTCAAGAAGCGATGTCTGCTTCTCAGCGGAATTCCTGATGGGTGTGATGCAGAGCTTGTAACAATGTTTATTGAGAATCTGTCTGGAATGGATGAGTTCGATATACAATATGGTGGGATGCGTCGAACAGCACTCTGCACATTCACGGAGGATATCCCAGGTGATTTGTTTTGTTTAAACTTGAGATATGTTATTTTGTCATTGCCGCACTGTCTGCAACAACAAACTATACGATTTCAAGTTATCATAGGTGAATATTATTATGAATTTTATTTTACAAGGCTATTTATAAACTGATGAGTGCATTTGGTAAAACTTACAGTGCACTGACACTGTGACAGAACAGCATGTAAACTCATCAGCTTTAATTGCTGTTAGGGCACTAATTGTTAAACACATTTTTTTTAAACAGTGTGGGTTTTCTGCGGCACAAAAAATGGGCGATTAGTAATAAAATGTTTCGATTGTCTGTAGACATGGAGGTAGTCATCAAAAGAATTTGTACAAAGAAGTTGCAAGGATCCTTTGTGACAGCAGAGAAGGTGCATGAGTCGGACTCTATCCTAGTGCAAGGTGAGAATCGTTGTCAGTAGCCTGAACATGGATAATATTTTTGAGAATACTATCTCTTAAAATAAAAGAATTCCGAGTGACATGACCAAATACTTCTTTTGCTTTATAACCATTTGAAAACGATTAACAACATTTAACTTTGTCAAAGAAATTTGTTTGTCTTGAAGGAGTCTCACCGAAAGCACCTCTGGAGATGATCGAGTTGTATTTTGACAACAAAAATAAAAGCGGTGGCACCGGTGTCAGAGACGTACAGCAGGGACCAACGGACACTCAGGCTATTGTCTACTTTGACGACTGGAGAGGTATAATGGAATGGTCGTATTTATATAGACATTTGGAATTTTACGATTTTTTAAAGCTTAACTTAAAGATAATAATACACACATTCATGTTTACCGTCATCGTGGTTAATTCGGTTTTCAACATTTTACAAATTAAAGGAGCTAGAACATTCCAATAAATAACCAAATCACGACTACAAAAAAACCTCTTATTTTCGGCAAATATCAAGTTTATGCCAACATCGAGCGACCTCATCTTCGAGAGTGATTGGACTCCGAAAAGCGATATGAAATTGTTACCTTTATTGCATGTCCTTCAACAGCTCCCAAGTCATTCCATTCAAGGATGTAGAAATGTGTTTACTCATTATCAAAACTTGCTTGCTTTACTTTTCAATAGTTGTTGGCGATGTTCTGGCGAAAAGAAAACACAAGGTTGGCAGCACTGAGCTACTGGTTGAAGAGTACAGTGAATGTCTGGGAAGACTGAGTTCATTAGATGTCCCAACTCCTCATGTCCCTAAGCCAGTCACTGTACAAGTCCAAGAACCCATCATGGAGTTCATCTTCGGGAAGGGCCAACACACAAAGAAGACTTTGACTCGGAAGCTTAGGGAGGCAAAGGCCATTCTGAAATGGTCAGATGGTGATGATAAGACAACAGCTAGGCTGGAACCTCTACTGGAAGATGGACAGCGACAATCATCTTGGCTCAAATGGTCTGAAACTGCTACCCAATTTCTGACCGACTCCATGAACAGGTGTAAGTCAGCCAGAATTGCAGTCCCACCGCCATTCTGGAAAGACATCATTGATAGAATAAATCAGCTGAACACCAAGAACTTCTGCATTCAGCATGATGCTAGCACTCATCTAGTCACTCTGGTTGGAGAGCAGCAAGACGTTGACAAAGGATGTACTGACGTCAATAAAATCATTAAGGAGTTGAAAGCAAAGGCCGAGCATTGTCGCCAAAAAAAGAAAAGGAGTTTTACGACCTTCTTATTCTGGTAATAAACCAAAGCTAAAATATCCACAACTAAAAGTCACTGGATAGGCCTAGTTTATTTACTATATCACCGTGGCAGCATCTCGAATTAAGATAACAGAAAATGTAATGTAAAATATAAACAAACAAACAAACAAACATCCCAACACCCCAACAAACAAAACCCCTAAAAAGTGTCAATCATTAAAATACGATTGATAAAAGGTCGTTTATTATTCTTTAATAATCAGTACAATCATCCAGATTGCACTGAGGGGCAAAGTAAATATGATTCGCCACCTTTGATTACCGTGGTTAAATCAAACAAGTACACAAACATTAACTTGATATTTAATTAATGCATGAATACCTTGATATTTGATTAGTGCATGAACACCTTGAATTACATTAAAAGGTTCACATTATTATATTTTTTTTATAATAAATAAGTTAGTGAAAATTAGTTTACAGATACCTGTCCAGAGTTCTCAGGGGCTCAATACGTTTACATACTATTGAAAAGTTTTACAAATAAAGGTATATGGAACTGTCTCTGTATCTATTTGTCAGGTACTTTATTTGGGGAAGAATTCTCTGTGTTCTTAATTGCATGGTACTCTTTTGGCAAGAATCTGTGGCAATCATCCGAATGTGCGTTCTAGCAAAATTGAGGCTCTGCTGTTCACGTCGATATTGATAGTAAAGAGATTTTAAAATGCTATTGCAGTGTTTGGAAGTGCGTGTGTCGTTCCTTCCCGTGATGATATTCATCTTTTGATGCGCTCGAGCTTTCTCACATGTTCTTGTGTCAGGCCAGCATCCCACACTGTGCTGCGTATTCAGTGATAAGTCTTACAAAACTAACTGTGAACACTGTGAGCAGATCAGATGTTTGAAGAGACGTAATGTGCAGCTGCCCATTAATCGTTCCGAGCATTTCCAACACTTGTTGGGAATCCCATTTTAGATCGCTTCGAATGAGAATTGCCCGTTCGTTGCAACATATCTCAACATCATCCAACAAATAATGGGTGGAGGGTCAGGGGAGTAGCGATGAAGCTTCCACGGTACGATACTGACAGCTTCATGTAACTTGCTGTATGTTGTCCAGCATGATGACTCTATTACCGTGTGAAATAGAATGTACACATGTAAAACTTAATAACTAGATATTTATTATGGTGAAACTTAATAGTGGATTCTTATAAGGGATGGCGTGATCCCATCCGATTCATTCAATCAGAAACATTGTCATTGTGGAATATTTCATTAGGCCTAAGTTTGTGTAATTTGGGAATGTTTGCATAACATCCGCAGACGTGAAGGCCATTATAGTTCTTTTATTTAAAGCAAACACTGAATGTCGCACGTACAGCAACGATATGCAGGTACTCACTCAACTTCGTACCCGTGGTGTCGAGCAGTACCCTCCCACGGCTACCTGCTTACTATCACAAATTGAGTTGGACTGTTTTGCATGTTCAAAATCTGCATACATAGTCTAGTGCGTGGTACATGGCTGTGTTTTAAATGAGTATTGGTTTTTCAGTGTATGCGGTTTCTGGGTTAAAACAGAATCAATTCGTCGCAGCTATCGGCCTTCAAAGTTCAAATAGTAACCAGCCAATATACATGTACATGCAGCGCTGTGAGGTGGAGTGGACCCTCACACTGAACGTGACTAATCTTAGCTGATAGGCAAAGGCCTATACACGTCGGGAAATAAATCATCAAGTTCAGACGAATCCCATTACTTCCTGTATTGCTTTGCTGTCAGGGGGGGGGGCGTGACAGCCCCCCCCCATAAAACCTTGTCGCCCCCCCCCAGTCGCCCCCCCCCTAAGATTGTGAGTATCTATAAAAATAATCATTGATCTACATGACGCCCCCTGAAATGTTCCAGCCCCCAGCCGTGTTGAATCAGGATAGCCAAATTTGCTACCCAGGGGGAACTTAAGTGAGCTCTGGGGACGAGGTTGGGAAACCCTTAAGGAAAAGGTCACAGAACAAAGAATTGTTTTTACTGCGCCTGCGCCGAATCTAGGTTGGGGATTTCCCCGTGGCAGTGTGTGCAATATCGACGGCAACGGGCAATGACAGAAAGACCCTGTTCATTCATAACATGTAGGCTAGTACTAGGTCCTACCTTTGGATTCGTTTCAATTTGCGTCAACATTTTGTACTAGTATCAAATTGCTTGAAAATGTAGGCCTTTCTCCGACAGATACTAGACTATCCTTACGTTCCGGAGCCATGGCATATATTCCTACTCCTAGCCATTCGCAGACTTCCATTCGCCTTCGACTACCTCCTGACAAATATCAATCCAAAGGACCTCAACTAAAAAATCAAATATGGACATATTTCCAAAAAGACCAAGTCAGCGGAGGTTGCAAAGTGGAGGATGTTAATATCGTCCTCAAGGATGCCGGTGGAGTTTGGATGACAGTCGCTTTCGCTGAGCCTTCAGGTGAGTGTGGTGTTGATTTATGTGTGGGCAGTGAGTTGGAAATGCAAATGACTTATACTAAATTAGTTTGTTTTACAAATTACATTGGCTTAGCCCCACTGTGGCCGCGGTATGCTGCGCTGTCGGCGCAGCATATACCTCGGCCACACTAGTGGGGCTAACATTGGCTAAGAGTATGATTGGTTCGTTTTCACTGGTTGGCTTTAATATGCGATCATGTCTGGTACGGGGAGATTTGGTTTGAATGAATGAAGGAAAGTAACCAGCTTAGTAATAGCATGGAGCTGAGGGAAGGGTTGAGTGAAGGCTAGCCCCATAAATGTGGCCAATTTACTGGACTACCTCCGTAAATAAACCATTTACCATATACAAAAACATGTCGATCTTTGTCAATTTTGATTTTCACATTTAGGCTTAGTTTGTTGTAGATTATTTTTGCTTTAGAAGCATACTCGCCCTCTTTATAGGCTAATCAGAAAGTGCTGGCTTTTTCAGATGTCTATTTTTTTGTGAAATGTCCATATTTTTTTGCACATGTTTGCGTATCAAAATTTCAACATGAAATTTCACGAAAATTAGACATCTGAAAAAGGCAGCACTTTCTGATTAGCCTAGAGGGAGAGTATGCTTCTTAAGCAAAAATAAACTACAAACTAAGCCTAAATGTGAAAATCAAAATTTGACAAAATTCGACATGTTTTTGTACACGGTGGAAGTGTGGCCTTCATATACGGAGGTAGACCAGTAAATTGGCCACATTGATGGGGCTAAGTGAAGGCTTGCTATTAGGGATCCAGGGGCATGACCACCAGATTTTTTATTCAGCGATTCAGCGATTTATTCACCATTTGAATGTAAAAACATCGGAATGGCGATTGAATAAATAATACAAGAGTTGTATGTTAGAATCTTACACTGATTATCAGTTGATTTCTTTATTCTCATCGACATTTTCCTGTTGGGCCATGCATAGTTTGATATCTATTTGTTATCAAATGGTCATCAACAGGTGTTCAGCAGGCACTAGCACAGACCCATGAGTTGGAGATTGATGGATTTCTGACCAGCCTGGAAGTATATCCAAATGAGCTCTCTCCTCAAGATGGAAGTATCACCTGGGTACATTCTAATCTGGAGTCTTACCTTGAATCCTGCATAAAATCCAATGTGATACCGGTAAGTCTGTTTTTGGATTATTATACATGTAGTTGCTCATGCTTATAATTAATCCCAATATCGAGCTGCCAAAACGACAGATTTCAAAAGACATGTCAGTGTGGGAACATCTGCTTCACTTCCAAACACTCTAACTGCTGATATAGGCAAATTCCCAGGAAAAGGACTTGTAAGTGGCTTTTCTTACTCCACTTCAAAATGCAGGAAGGTATTGGGATTGATGAACAAAACGAGCTTGGTGAGGATGGGGGTAGTGATGATAATGGTGATGATGACCCTCCGAGTGTTGATCCAGAGTTTGATGAAGACCAGTCTTCTCCCGGCGAGGATGAGTCACAGGATTCAGAAAGTGAAGATGATGAGCTGGTTGTTGAGGTGACTGACTTCAAGCCATCGACGTCAGATGAGATGCTCGGGCTCTATTTTGAGACCCCTCGTAAATCTGGAGGAGGTGACCTCAAAACATTTGACCATGACCCCAAGACTGGAGCCATCATATTGACATTTGAGAATCCATCAGGTAAACACACGGGTATGGGAAAAACACAATTAATCTCCATGTAAAAATTCAACCAAAACGAATGCGTAGACAAACCAAGACTGACGCCTCCAGACTTGGGCGTACCGTTGATATTTTGTGTACTCCAGTTTACAATGTTACTATGATAGCAGAGTGCCGATTACTTACAAGGTATTCTGTATTAACTTGAGCACATTGATGGAGATATCGTCTTAAGTGTTAAGGTTTTTATACCGCCTTTAATATACGCTGTAACTAAAATTACAGCATGACTAGAATTGTTTAGTTGGTCGTGTTTACTTTTCTATCCTATTTTGCAATTGTTATTTGTTTTAACCTTTTGTGATTGTTGTTTTTTAGTTGCTCGGTCAGTTACCGCCAGATCACATACGGTTGATGGTGCAGCTCTGTCAGTGCGACAGATTGTGAAGCAGAAACCTCGCCCTCGTCCAGTCAAGAAGCGATGTCTGTTTCTGAGCGGAATTCCTGATGGATGTTATTCAGAGCTTGTGACAATGTTCGTCGAGAATCGGTCTGGTACGGATGAGTTCAAGATACAATATGGTGAGATGCCTGGAACAGCACTCTGCACATTTACAGAGGATATCACAGGTGATTTGTTTTTATAAAACTTGAAACATGCGGTTTTGCTTTACTGTACCGTGACTACAGGAATATAAACTTGTTATGATATCAAGTGGTAAGTGACTTTGATTATGAATTGTATTTTACAAGCCTATATATTTATAAACTGATGGATGTATTATTTAATTTCGAGGTGAAAAACTAAATAATTTGGGCACGAGCAGAACAGCATGCCAACCCCTCAGCTTTAGTGCCAGGGCACAAATTGTTTAAGTTACCCTTCTTGAAAACTTTTGAGTTTTCTGCGACACACAGAAACGGTTGATGGGTGATTATTAAAAACCTGTTTCGATTGTCTGTAGACATGGAGGTAGTCATCAAAAGAATTACTACAAAGAAGTTGCAAGGATCCTTTGTGACAGCAGAGAAGGTGCACGAGTCGGACTCTATCCTAGTGCAAGGTAAGAATTGTTGTCAGTTGCCGGAACATGGAAACTATTTTTGAGATGACTTATCTCTCTCTGAAAACAAAATAAGGAAATCTGATCTATGGAGAAAAAAATACTTCTTTTACTCCATCCCCAATTGATAAAACGATTTACAAATTGTCAAAAAATTATGCTTATCTTGAAGGGGTCTCACCAAGAACATCATTGGAGATGATTGAATTGTATTTTGACAACAAAAAGAAAAGTGGCGGCACCGGTGTCAGAGAGGTACAGCAGGGACCAACGGACACTCAGGCTATTGTCTACTTTGAAGACTGGAAAGGTATACATGTATAATGTTATACCTGTATGCATGTAGACATTTAGAGTTTTACGACACATTTTTTTTAAGCTGAACTTTTTTTTAGGTACCGTAGAAGATAATAAACACATTTTCTTTTTACTGTCACTGTGGTAATTCGGTTTTTGAACATTTGACGAATAGGACCGTTTTTCGGTTAAACAAAAATAACTGAAACATGACTAGACAAAAATATTCACCTATTTTTTCGGTAAAATAATTTCCAGGCCCACATTGAGCGACCTCATCCTCGAGAGTATACGATTGGTCTCCATTCTGCTTTTGCTGAAATGTTCAATTTATTGCAAGATTAAGAGCCCCTCAACAGTTTCCGAGTCATGCCATTCTGGCTGTTACCCATGAAAGTTGTTTGCTTTATTTCTCAATAGTAGTTGGTGATGTTCTGACGAAAAGGGGACCTCAAAGAGTTGGGGGTGTTGAATTATCAGTTGAAGAGTACCATGAATGTCTGGGAAGACTGAGTCCATTAGATGTCCCAACTCCTCATGTCCCTAAGCCAGTCACTGTTCAAGTGCCAGAACGCATCATGGAATTCATCTTCAGGAAGGGCCAACAGGCACGGAAGACTTTGACTCAGAAGCTTAGGAATGCAAAGGCCATTCTGAAATGGCCAGATGGTGACGATAAGACAACAGCTAGGCTGGAACCTCTACTGGAAGATGGACAGCGACAATCATCTTGGCTCAAATGGTCTGAAACTGCTACCCAAGTTCTGACTGACTTCCTAAACAGATGCAAGTCATCCAGGATTGCAGTCCCACCATGTTTTTGGAAAGACTTCATTTTAAAATTATATCACCTTGACACCAAGAGCTTCTCCATTCAGCTTGATGCTCGCACTCATCTAGTCACTCTGGTTGGGGAAGAGCAAGATGTTGATAACGGACGCAGTGACATTGAAGGAGTTATCGAAGAGTTGAGAGCAAAGGCCGAGAATGAAGATCAGTAAATAAAAGTAGACATACCCTTGACAGAAGAGAAGTCCCAGCCCTTTATCATATGTGGCATCAAGGACCAAACTGAAAAGGACTTTCCAAACCCGAGGATCACTGTAATCCCATTACAAGATGAAGTCACACTCGTTTTTGAAGGATCACGTAAGACCGTCCAGGAAGCAGAGCTGTGGATGCGGCGGCAAATGGACAGTCTAGAGAAAGTAGATCTCAAAACGGGACGCAACAAAATCAAGTTCATTCAGAATCATTCCAACAAAATCCATGAGATCTTAGGGTCACAGGGCATTCGAGCAGCGTGTTATGGATCCGATGATGGCAAGATCATCATATTAGGTGCCACTAATGTAACGAAACCTACTCAGGGATCCGCCAGTCAAGTGAAAACAATACAAAAAATAATTTAAGAAGGAACAAGACGTTTCAATTCTGTTAGCCACTGATAATTTTCTTGTGGCCTTTAATTCAAAAATACTTAAATTATTATTATTATTATTATTTACATCAAATTTGGCAGTATGGATTCAGTGATTATAAATAAATTAAGAATGATTGAATAACGTAAAGTATAAGGACAAATGTAAGGACATATAGTTTAAATGTTTGGCGAACAGCTCAACCACGCCCACCAAAAATGTGTTCTAGTTCCATTTCAAATTGGTAGTTGAACACAAACTAGCCCCATAAATGTGGCCTATTTACTGGACTGCCTCCGTAAACATAGGCCACACATCCACATGTACAAAAACGTGTCGCACTTGCCAAATTTTGATTTTCGCATTTAGGCTTAGTTTGTAGGATTTTTTTGCTTTAGAAGCATACTCACCCTCTTTAAAGGCTAGTCAGAAAGTGCTGCCTTTCAAGATGTCTAATTTTTGTGAAATTTCATGTTGAAATTTTGATACGCAAACGTGTGAAAATGAATCTGGAAATTTCACGAAAAATATACATCTGAAAAAGTCAGCACTTTCTGATTAGCTTATAAAGAGGGTGAGTATGCTTCTATAGCAAAAAAACCTACAAAGTAAGCCTAAATGTGAAAATCAAAATTTGGCAAAGTGCGACACGTTTTTGTCATGTGGATGTGTGGCCTATGTTTACGAAGGCAGTCAAGTAAATAGGCCACATTCTTTTTTCTTGTTTTGACCTTGTTTGTATTTAGCCCCATAAAGTTTATGGGGCTAAATTCAAACAAGGTCAAAACAAGAAAAAAGAATAACAAACTAGTTTACTTGTACTTCCTGTGCATATTGGCCTATAAGATGGCAAATCGCCCATTTATAAATATTTCCTAGATTGCTATCCAAGGGGGCGAATCAACCCCTTGCCGGTAAGCAACCAACCCTGCCAAAAAGCACCCACAAAACAGGAAAGCCACATGCACAGAAAGCAAATCCGGCAAACAATTATAATTACAGTCTAGCAAATTTGACTATCACAATTTAATACAATCATAAGATATAATAAAATGAACGAGCACGGCTGAAATGGGGCACGGGGCACATTATTGCATGTAAAAGAAAAACTTACGTACGACACCAATAGGTTGGCAACTGAACTTCGGTTACACTTTGAGCCATCTTTGCAGGTCCAAAAGTAAAAGAAGTCAGGCTCGGAGAGACATGTCTCTCCTACCACACCCAGTCCTAAATCCTCAGTGGGCAAACATGTGCTCAGGGTTTTTATACTGGCACTGCTAGCCCAGTACTTTTCCACTGAACTGGAATGCAAGGTAAGTAATCTATACAAATAATTAGAACACTCCTGCCTTAATACAGTGACCTGGTTTTGGCGAGCCCAAGCTAATCCATGAATTGTTAAATATGTCAATTGAATAGAGAGCCAGGCTAGTAGAAAAAAAGGAACAATTGGCTTGGCCAGCTAGTGGAAGCTCTAATTTACATATGAGCTCTGGCATGTCTAGTGAATGACTTTTCAGCTGGCACAACTATCAATAGTACATGTACTAGACAACAAATTAAAGTGGTTTTCGCTACACTAGGAAGGATACGGTCCAAGCTAAAGCATACATCAATCAAGAAATAGAAGAGGATGTCATCCCAATCCAGGATCAGACTGTGCTTTCTGTACTGAAGAGCCAAGAAGGGAGTGATCTGCTTGATGAAACAAACCGTTAAAGAAGATTGAATGAATAGTAATCTATTGACATCACAAATTTGTTTCCCAAAATTATTTGGATTCATCCGTGTTTTCTTTGTTTGTAAGATATGGTAGAGCTGGCTGGATTCCAGACTAGCCTGGTAGAGGTCAAACAGAGCATACAAGCTTTCCTGGCAAAAAGTGTCATCAACAAAGAATTCACTAACATGAGAAAGAGCAAAATGGATGTCCTTCTGAAGCGTCATGGTAAGTCTTGGACAGCTTGGCAGAGCAACACGAGCACAATCACATGAAGATTGCTCCAGAATCCGGCAGTAGAACGGGTGTTTTAATTCAAGGTAATGAAGAAGGATTGGTGATAGCTCGTCGGTTTGTTAATTCATTGGCGGACGGAATCGAAGACCCAAGTCCTTCAAGCAGCAGCGAATCGGATGAACAAGAGCTACTTCAGCAGGATGTTGCAATAAAGGTGGTAAAACAGGTTCCCCCTGTGGCAGCTAAGCCTCGTAAGAAGGTACGCTCTTTGAAGGCTTCTCCAGACAAACGTGAAGCAGCAGAGATGGCCATGACATTAACTGACCAGAGTGCCTCACTGTTTGAAATAAATGTACATTAAAGTTAAGCGACCATGATGACCCCCTCCCCATTATTTCACGGGTTGTGATTTCACAAAAACATACCATAACACGAATTTAGTCCCTGGAACACGAATATCGATGCGCATAGGATTTTGTTACAAACACTTGTTTGTGCTGTTTGCACTTGACAGATATACGGGGTCTAAGATAGAAAAATCGTGTGGAATTAAAACACAGCAAGTAGGCCTACTGCTGCCATATCTGCGGGTTTTCTTATTTAGCGTTTATATTTTTTTGATTTGCAAGTAACGTTTTCTTATAAACTACTTCCGTAGATGTTCCAATGTGTTATTAAAAGAAAACATTTAGAATGAATGTAGTTGTAAACTTTGACTGGATCTAATTGGACAAAAATGAGGAATCTGATGGGAAAACATCAGGAATTTCGACAGCCCTTTTCCTCGGGAAGCCAAGCCACAGTAAGATCGAACCAAGTCAATTTAGATACAACAGAGTGTTATAAGTATACAAGAGTGAATTTATGCATATTCCATATTGCCATAAAGTCGCATCCGGCATGTTGCGTCTGCCAATAAAAAAAAAAGGGAAATGGAGGTCAGATGTCACCCAACAATGAATTTGGGGGTTTGAATTCATATCACTAACTTGACTATAGATACCTTTCTCTTGCACTGTCTATAAAGTTGATTGACCTCTTGAAGGTCACCAGGGTCAGATATGAAATGCCCACGTATGAAAATTCTTTCCATAGCATGAAAACATAGCATTTAAATCATAGAATGAAAGCCTAACATTCAAACTGGGTCTTAAAAAAGCGGGGGTTTAAAGAGTAAATCATATAAATAACGAAATATACGGTGTACAAAAGTCATTAACCTCTCAAAGGTCACCCGGGGTCAAATATGATTCCCTCCCCCCACATCTGAGCATTGTTTTTATGGCCTGAAGACCTATGACGCAGACCTGGGTCGTAGGAAAGTGGTGTTTTTAAGAACAATAAACAGAGTATATGTAAAGGTCGTTCACCTCTCAAAGGTCACCAGAGGTCAAATGAAATGCCACCACGTCTGAAAATGTTCTCCATGGCATGATGAACCAACGTGCAACTATTCATGCTTCTGTCACAAAGTGCACAATGTACTATAGCATCCGACTGATATTTGACCTTGACAGCCCCACCGAAAAAAATATAATCGGCGGTGGCAGAAGCTCTTAAGAAATCAAAACGCGTCTCGATCGCCATGGCAATTGAAGATCAGCAGCCATCGCCGCTCACCGACATAATTATGGAAGGACAGAGGATTTTTAGAACCACAAAACTCCAAGTCATGAATGTTCAAGATTGATTTCCCAGGAGCCACATATGGGTCTGAACATTGGCAGGAAATCACTCAACCCTCAGCCTCGTTCCCATGGTCTCGAGCAGTACGCCCCCACTACTGTATACCTGCACCCGCTCACCCTCAGGCTTGTATTCAGTGATCATTTGCATGTTCAAAAAATTGGCGCGTGAATCTGTATACAAATTTGGAATACATGTCACCTGGTGCCTGTCATGTGCTTTAAATCAGTGTTTGTTCTATGCAGTGTCTGGGGCAAATCTATTCGACGCGGTGTCTAAAGATTCGAAAACACGATTTCCTTGAAAGTAAAATGTTACAATCTTATCTAGCCAATGTGCAGTATGACCTAATAAATCACGCTGAAAAAAGATTGGCATACGTACATGATGTATCATGCAACAGGATATTGGAAACGATAAAGTAACGCCTGGGGACGAGGTTGAGAAATCATCGTAATAAAGAAGTAAAGAAAAGGTCACAGTCAACATCGTCCCTAGTGCTTATTTGATTTCCAACCTTGTTGCCAATAGTAAGCCCTGGATAGGTAACTTTCTTCCTGTTTCCTGATTCGACTGATACCGCTATTGCATGGTTAGTAATGGATTTATATCGTGTAGTTTGTGTTGTTATTTACAACGTGCAGTATGTGTTTTCACTATCATTGTAATTATAACGTCCACACCTTCTCAAAAAATATTCATTTTCTTTCCAATTTGCTTATATCAAAATGAAATGTGATACTGCATACTGCTTGACACCCTGGGGACGGATTTGGTCACAGTCACAGTGCTATAGGATACGTATTTCTCTACTGCGCCTGCGCTGAATCTAGGTTGGGGACTTCCCCGTGTGTGCAATAACACTATGTGGGTACAGGAATGTGTTCATTTCATGGATTCGTTACCATTCGCGTGAAATATAGGCATATATTCGCCGATAGAATATCCTTATACCTTCAGCCATGGCATATCGTTCTCAGACATCCGTTCGCGTTCGACTACCTCCTCACAAATATCAATCCAAAGGACCGCAACTGAAAAATAAGGTATGGATATATTTCCAGAAAGCCAGCGGAGGGTGCAAAGTTGAGGATGTTAATATCGTATTCGCGAATGCCAGTGGCTTGTGGATGGTAGTCACATTCGTTGAGCCTTCAGGTGAGTGAATTGTTGATTCTTATTTTTTACGTAATGAGGCGAAAGAGTGAGTATATACGGGAGGTGAATTGTTCGGTTGTTGAGATCAGCTATGTGATTGGTTTCCGATTCACTGGTTGGTGTTTGCAAGGGGAGATTTGGTTTGAACACGTTTGAATATTAAGGCACGGTGGTCATCTGTCTTAGTACCCAGTATAGACCTGATTAATTGAAACCAATGACAAGGGTGAATCTGATTTAAAATGGGGGAGTTGTCAGGAAGGCTTTCAAGTGGGGATCCGGGGGCATGCTCCAGGAATTTTTTTAAAATCTAAGATGCTCTCGCCTGAAGGCAATCTAAGAATTAATTGAGAAACTTTAGCATTCCATTTACTATATTTGACCCAGTTAAACACGTCACAGTATACATGTAAAAACAAGTCGGCAGCTGAAGGGGGGGGGGGGGTGCAACCCTACCTTTATTCTCATCCACCATTCCAACTCGATGTCAAAACATCAAAACAACGATTAAATAAACAAACACAAAGAGTTGTACTTATATTAGGATCTTGCAACGAGTATCAGTTGCATCGGCTCTAACCTTGCTTTTCTTTTATCTCATATGAATTTTTCCCTGGTGGGCCCATCAATTCCCAATCAAATGGTCATCATCAGGTGTTCAGCAGGCACTAGCAAAGAGACATCATGAGTTGGAGATTGATGGAGGATTTCTGACCAGCCTGGAAGTATATCCAGATGAGCTTCCCCCGGTTAAATCAGCTCAAGATGTTGTAAGCCTATTTTCGGATTATTAGTTGCTCATTCTCATAAATTAATATACAATGTATCCAAATTATCGCTGATATCCACATGTAAGTCCTAAGAATTATAAATTGCTTTTGTATTTCTTACTCCAATTAAACTGTACAGGAAAATATCAGCCAACATTCCGCTCGCAACCAAAGCTCATTACCATATCGAAGTGACCAGACAATGTTGTCAGGTCATTCATCGAATCATGCTGACAAGATCGGGGGTCATAGTAACGATGACGTTCAAGAAGAATACTCTGTACCCCTCTGCCAACGAGGAGTCGGGATTGACGAACAAGACGAGTTGAGCGAGGATTGGGGTAGTGATGATAATGATGATGATGGGGATGATGGGGATGATGATGATGATGATGATGATGACTCTCCGTGTGTTGATCCAGAGTTTGAAGAAGACCAATTGCCCTCTTCTTCCGGCGAGGATGAGTCACATGATTCAGAAGGTGAAGATGATGAGCCGGTTGTTGAGGTGACTGACTTCAAGTCATCCACGTCAGATGAGATGCTCAGGCTCTATTTTGAGACCCCTAGTAAATCTGGAGGAGGTGACCTCAAAACATTTGACCATGACCCCAAGACTGGAGCCATCATATTGACATTTGAGAATCCATCAGGTAAACACACGGGTATGGGAAAAACACAAGCTATATTCAACAAAAATGGATGCATATAAATATACGTTAAGTCTGGCGCCTCCAGACTTGGATGTTCTTTTCATGTTTTGTGTACTTCAGTACAATGTTACTATATGAAAGCCGCTTCATTAAAAGTACAAATTATCCATATTCATTTCAATACACTGAAGGAAATACGATTTTAACTGCTGAATTAGTGAGCCGCCGTATGACTATAATTACAGCATGACTTGATTAGTTTAGTTGGTCGTGCTGTACGTTTCCATCCTATTGTCCAAAGGTTATTTTGCTTTGTTGTTTAAACCTTTTTTGTGATTGTTGTTTTTTAGTTGCTCGGACTGTAACCGCCAGATCGCATAGGGTCGATGGTGCAGCTCTGTCAGTGCGACAGATTGTGAAGAAGAAACCTCGCCCTCGTCCAGTCAAGAAGCGATGTCTGCTTCTCAGCGGGATTCCTGATGGGTGTGATGCAGAGCTTGTAAGAATGTTTATTGATACTCGGTCTGGAGCGGATGAGTTCGATATACAATATGGTGGGATGCGTCGAACAGCACTCTGCACATTCACGGAGGATATCCCAGGTGATTTATTTTGTTTAAACTTGAGATATGTTGTTTTGTCATTGCCGCACTGTCTGCAACAACAAACTATACGATTTCAAGTTATCATATGTGAATATTATTATGAATTTTATTTTACAAGGCTATTTATAAACTGATGAGTGCATTTGGTAAAACTTACAGTGCACTGACACTGTGACAGAACAGCATGTAAACTCATCAGCTTTAATTGCTGTTAGGGCACTAATTTTTAAACACATTTTTCTTAAACAGTGTGGGTTTTCTGCGGCACAAAAAATGGGCAATTAGTAATAACCTGTTTCGATTGTCTGTAGACATGGAGGTAGTCATCAAAAGAATTTGTACAAAGAAGTTGCAAGGATCCTTTGTGACAGCAGAGAAGGTGCATGAGTCGGACTCTATCCTAGTGCAAGGTGAGAATCGTTGTCAGTAGCCTGAACATGGATAATATTTTTGAGAATACTATCTCTTAAAATAAAAGAATTCCGAGTGACATGACCAAATACTTCTTTTGCTTTATAACCATTTGAAAACGATTAACAACATTTAACTTTGTCCAAAAATATGTTTGTCTTGAAGGGGTCTCACCGCAAGCACCTCTGGAGATGATCGAGTTGTATTTTGACAACAAAAAGAAAAGTGGTGGCACCGGTGTCAGAGACGTACAGCAGGGACCAACGGACACTCAGGCTATTGTCTACTTTGACGACTGGAGAGGTATAATGGAATGGTCGTATTCATATAGACATTTGGAATTTTACAATTTTTTTAAAGCTTAACTTAAAGGTAGAAGATAATAATACACACATTTATGTTTACCGTCATTGTGGTTAATTAGGTTTTCAACATTTTACAAATTAAAGGAGCTAGAACATTCCAATAAATAACTGAATCACGACTAAAAAAAACCTCTTATTTTCGGCAAATATCAAGTTCATACCCACATCGAGCGACCTCATCCTAGAGAGTATACGATTGGACTCCAAAAAGCGATATGAAATCGTTACCTTTACTGAATGTCCCTCAGCAGTTCCCAATTCATTCCATTCATGGATGTATACATGTATTTACTCATTATTGAAACTTGCTTGCTTTACTTTTCAATAGTTGTTGGTGACGTTCTGTCGAAAAGGGGTGCCCACAAGGTTGGCGGCACTGAGCTGTTGGTTGAAGAATACCATGAATGTCTGGGAAGACCGAGTTCATTAGATGTCCCAACTCCTCATGTTCCTAAGCCAGTCACTGTACAAGTGCCAGAACCCATTATGGAGTTCATCTTCGGGAAGGGCCAACACACAAAGAAGACATTGATTCAGAAGCTGAGGGATGCAAAGGCCATTCTGAAATGGCCAGATGGTGATGATAAGACAACAGCTAGGCTGGAACCTCTCTTGGAAGATGGACAGCGACAATCATCTTGGCTCAAATGGTCTGAAACTGCTACCCAAGTTCTGACTGACTTCCTAAACAGGTGTAAGTCAGCCAGAATTGCAGTCCCACCGCCATTTTGGAAAGACTTCATTGGTAGAATAAATCAGCTGAACACCAAGAGCTTCTCCATTCAGCCTGATGCCAGCACTCATCTAGTCAGTCTGGTTGGGGAGCAGCAAGATGTTGACAAAGGATGTACTGATGTCAATAAAATCATTAAGGAGTTGAAAGCAAAGGCCGAGCACTTTCGCCAAAAAAAGAAAATGGGTATTTTGACCTTCTTATCCTGGTAATAAACCAAAGCAAAAATATCCACCACTAAAAGTCACTGGATAGGCCTAGTTTATTAAATATCACCGTGGCGGCATTTCGAATTAAGATAACAGAAAATGTAAAATAAAAACAAACAAACAAACGAACAAACAACCCCAACAAGCAAACAAAAAAAACCTTAAAAGTGTTAATGATTAAAATACGATTGATAAAAGGTCGGTTTATTGTGAAATAATCAGTACAATCATCCAGATTGCACTGAGGGATAAAGTATGATTCGTCACCTTTGATTACATTAAATCAAACAAGTACATACACATTAACTTGATATTAAATTAATGCATGAACACCTTGATATTTGATTAGTGCATGAACAACTTCAATTATATTAATAGATTCACATTATTATCATTTTTTAATTATGAATAAGTCAGTGAAAATTAGTTTACAGATGTCTGTCAGAGTTCTCAGGGGTTCAATACGTTTACATACTATTGATAAGTTTCACAAATAAAGGTATATGGAACTGTCTCTGTATCTATTTGTCAGGTACTTTATTTTGGGGAAAATGTTTTGTGTTCTTAATTGCATGGTACTCTTTTGGCAAGAGTCTGCGGCAATCATCGGAATGTGCGTTCTAGCAAAATTGAGGCCCGGCTGTTCACGTCGATATTGAAGTGAAGAGATTTTAAAATTCTATTGCTGTTCGGAAGTGCGCGTGTCGTTCCTTCCCATGATAATATTCATAGCTCGTCTTTGGATGCGCTCGAGCTTTCTCACGTCATTTTGTCGGGCCGGCATCCCACACTGGTGCTGCGTGTTCAGTGATAGGTCTTACAAAACTAAGCAGATCAGATGGGGTAGCATAGTGGTGTTTGAGAGAACGTAATGTGCAGCTGCCCATTGACCTTTCCGAGCATTTCCAACACTTGTTGGGAATCCCATTTTAGATCGCTTCGAATGAGAATTGCACGTTCGTTGCAACAGATCAACATCATCCATGATCCAACATATAATGAGTGGAGGGTCAGGGGACTGATCGAGTTGCGATAAAGCATATAGTACTTCCACGGTACGGGTACTGATCTTTTTCGGGTTCAACTTCGTGCATAAGTTGCTGTATGTTGTTGTCCAGCGTGATGACTCTAATTACCGTGTGAAATAGAATGTACACATGTAAAGTTTAATAACTACATATTTATTATGCTTTATGGTGAAACTATAGTGGTTTGTGTAATTTGGGAATGTTTGCATAACGTCCGCAGACGTGAAGGCCATTATAGTTCTTTTAATTATTGGACCATTGTTGAGAAAGTCCCTGAACATACCATATTGTAAATTTGTTATTGCGTGCTCGGGGATTTCCAGTGTGTTGCAATACCGAAAAGCAAACACTGAATGTCGCACGTACACTAACGATATGATGGTACTCACTCAACTTCGTATCCGTGGTGTCGAGCAGTACCCTCCCACGGCTACTTGCTTACTATCACACATTGAGTTGGACTTTTTTGCATGTTCAAAATCTGCATACTAGCATAGTCTGGTGCGTGCAGGTGCATGGCTGTGTTTTAAATGAGTATTGGTTTTTGTAAGCGGTTTCTTGGGTAAAATACAATCAATTCGTCGCATTGAGCTATGCCTTCAAAGTTAAAATATTAACCAGCTGTGAGGTGGAGTGGACCTTAGGCTGAACGTGACTAATCTACCTAATAGGCAAAGGCCTACACGTCGGGAAATAAAGCATCAAGTACAGACGAATCCCATTACTTCCTGTATTGCTATGCTGTCAGTGGCGTAGCCGGGGGCGACAGCCCCTATCAAACCTTGTGGTCGCACCCCACTGAGATTTTGAGTTTATAAAAATTATCATTGATCTACATGACGCCCCCATGAAATGTTCCAGCCCCCCAGCGCCCCAACACACTGGCTACGCCACTGTAAGCTGTGTTGAATCAGAATAGCCAAATTTGCTACCCAGGGGGAACTTAAGTGAGCTCTGGGGACGAGGTTGGGAAAACCTTAAGGAAAAGGTCACAGAACAAAGAAATTTCTTTACTGCGCCTGCGCCGAAGCTAGGTTGGGGATTTCCCCGTGGCCGTGTGTGCAATATATCCGCAACAGGCAATGACAGAACGGACCCTGTTTTCATAACATGAAGGCTACTAGTACGAGTTCCTACCTTTGGATTCGTTACAATTTGCGTCAACATTTTCTACTAGTAATCAAATTGCTTGAAAATGTAGGCCTTTCTCCGACAGACTATCCTTACGTTCCGGAGCCATGGCATATATTCCTAGCCATTCGCAGACTTCCATTCGCCTTCGACTACCTCTTGACAAGTATCAATCCAAAGGACCTCAACTGAAAAAGCAAATATGGACATATTTCCAAAAAGACCAAGTCAGCGGAGGTTGCGAAGTTGAGGATGTCAATATCGTCTTCAAGGATGCCGGTGGAGTGTGGATGACAGTCGCTTTCGCTGAGCCTTCAGGTGAGTGTGGTGTTGATTTATGTGTGGGCAGTGAGTTGGAAATGCAAATGACTTAATACTAAATTAGTTTGTTTTACAAATTGGCTTTGATTGGTTCGTTTTCACTGGTTGGTTTTAATATGCGATCGTGTCTGGTACGGGGAGATTTGGTTTGAATGAATGAAGGCAAGTGACCAGCTTAGTAATAGCATGGAGCTGAGGGAAGGGTTGAGTGAAGGCTAGCCCCATAAATGTGGCCAATTTACTGGACTACCTCCGTAAATAAACCATCTACCATGTACAAAAACATGTCGATCTTTGTCAATTTGATTTTCACATTTAGGCTTAGTTTGTTGTAGATTATTTTTGCTTTAAGAGCATACTCGCCCTCTGTATAGGCTAATCAGAAAGTGCTGCCTTTTTCAGATGTCTATTTTTTCGTGAAATGTCCAGATTTGTTTGCAGATGTTTGCGTATCAAATTTCAACATGAAATTTCACGAAAATTAGACGTCTCAAAAAGGAAGCACTTTCTGATTAGCCTGGAGGGTGAGTATGCTTCTTAAGCAAAAATAAACTACAAACTAAGCCTAAATGTGAAAATCAAAATTCGACAAAATTTGACATGCTTTTGTACATGGTGGAAGTGTGGCCTTTATTTATGGAGGTAGTCCAGTAAATTGGCCACATTTATGGGGCTAAGTGAAGGCTTGCTATTAGGGATCCAGGGGCATGACCACCGGATTTTTTATTCAGTGAATCAGCGATTTATTCACCATTTGAATGTAAAAACATCGGAATGGCGATTGAATAAATAATACAAGAGTTGTACGTTGAGATCTTACACTGATTATCAGTTGATTTCTTTACTCTCATCGACATTTTCCTGTTGGGCCATGCATATTTAGGTATCTATTTGTTATCAAATGGTCATCAACAGGTGTTCAGCAGGCACTAGCACAGACCCATGAGTTGGAGATTGATGGATTTCTGACCAGCCTGGAAGTACATCCAGATGAGCTCTGTCATCAAGATGAGGGTATCGCCTCGGTTCATTCTAATCTGGAGTCTTACCTTGAATCCTTCATAAAATCCAATGTGGTACCGGTAAGTCTGTTTTTGGATTATTATAGTTGCTCATGCTTATAATTAATCCTAATATCGATTCCAAAACGACAGATTTCAAAAGACATGTCAGTGTGGGAACGTCTGCTTTACTTCCAAACCTCTTAATGCTGATATAGGCAAATCCCCAGGACAAGGACTTGTAAGTGGCTTTTCTTACTCCACTTCAAAATGCAGAAAAGTATTGGGACTGATGAACAAAACGAGCTTGGTGAGGATGGGAGTAGTGATGATGATGATGATAACTCGTCGTGTGTTGATCCAGAGTTTGATGAAGACCAGTTGTCGTCTTCTTCCGGCGAGAATGACTTTTCAGATTCAGAAGGTGAAGATGATGAGCTGGTTGTTGAGGTGACTGACTTCAAGCCATCCACGTCAGATGAGATGCTCAGGCTCTATTTTGAGACCCCTCGTAAATCTGGAGGAGGTGACCTCAAAACATTTGAACATAACCCCAAGACTAGTGTCATCATGCTGACATTTGACAAGCCATCAGGTAAACACGCGGCATTGGGGAAAAAACCCACAATTTTTCTCCATGTAAATATTCTACCAAAACAGATACGTAGACAAACCAAGTCTGGCACCTCCAGACTTTGGCGTACTGTTCATATTTTGTGTACTCCATTTTACAACATTACTATGATAGCAGAGTGCCAATTACTTACAAGGTATTCTGTATTAACTTGAGCACATTGAAGGAGATATCGTCTTAAGTGTTAAGGTTTTTATACCGCCTTTAATATACGCTGTAACTAAAATTACAGCATGACTAGAATTGTTTAGTTGGTCGTGTTTACTTTTCTATCCTATTTTGCAATTGTTATTTCATTAATTTTTTTAAAAACCTTTTGTGATTGTTGTTTTTTAGTTGCTCGGTCAGTTACCGCCAGATCACACAGGGTTGATGGTGCAGCTCTGTCAGTGCGACAGATTGTGAAGGAGAAACCTCGCCCTCGCCCAGTCAAGAAGCGTTGTCTGCTTCTGAGCGGAATTCCTGATGGGTGTTATTCAGAGCTTGTGACAATGTTCGTTGAGAATCGGTCTGGTACGGATGAGTTCAAGATACAATATGGTGAGATGCCTGGAACAGCACTCTGCGCATTTACAGAAGATATCCAAGGTAATTTGTTTTTATAAATTAGCTATGATTTCAAAAAATTGTGCACCAGCAGAACAGCATGCAAACCCGTCAACTTATCCCGGCTTCTTGAAAACTTCCCGAGTTTTCTGCGGTGCACAGAAACGGTTGATAGGTGATTTAATAGTAATAAACTGTTTCGATTGTCTGTAGATGCGGAGGGAGTCATCAAAAGGATTTCTACAAAGAAGTTGCAAGGATCCTTTGTGACAGCAGAGAAGTTGCAGGAGTCGGACTCTATCCTAGTGCAAGGTGAGAATTGTTGTCAGTAGCCGATACATGGATAATGTTTTTTTTTTAGATAATTCTCTCTCTCTCTCAAAATAGCAGAAGGAATTCTGAATTTCGGTATTTAGAGAAAAATTTGTTTTCCTTACCAGTTGGAAAAAAGAAAGATTTACAGCACTTAAATTTGTCCGAGAAATATGCTTATCTTGAAGGGGTCTCGCCAAAGGCATCTTTGGAGATGATTGAGTTGTATTTTGACAACAAAAAGAAAAGTGGTGGCACCGGTGTCCGAGAAGTACAGCAGGGACCAACGGACACTCAGGCTATTGTCTACTTTGAAGACTGGAAAGGTATAATGTGATACCTGTATTCAAATAGACAACTATTTATTTTAAAGCTGAGCTTTAAGGTCAAAGATGATAGACACATTATGTTTTACTGTCACCATGGTAATAATGTTTTTGAACTTATGACAAATTAAAGGAGCTAGAACATTCAAATAAATAACTGAATCACGACCAGAAAAAAACCCCTTATTTTCCGGGAAATATCAAGTTCATACAGGGACCTGATCCTCAAGAGTATCCGTTTGGACTCCGAAAAGCGATATGAAATTATTGCTATAACTGAAATCTGCTAGTTATTGCAAGAGCCACTCAACAGTTCCCAAGTCATTCCATTCATGGGTGTATAAATTCATTTACTCATTAAAGTTGCTTGCTTTACTTTTCAATAGTTGTTGGCGATGTTCTGTCGAAAAGGGGTGCCCACAAGGTTGGCGGCACTGAGCTGTTGGTTGAAGAGTACCATGAATGTCTGGGAAGACTGAGTCCATTAGATGTCCCAACTCCTCATGTCCCTAAGCCAGTCAGTGTACAAGTGCCAGAACCCATCATGGAGTTCATCTTTGGGAAGGGCCAGCACACAAAGACGAAGTTGATTCAGAAGCTTAGGGATGCAAAGGCCATTCTAAAATGGCCAGATGGTGACGATAAGACAACAGCTAGGCTGGAACCTCTACTGGGAGATGGACAGCGACAATCCTCTTGGCTCAAATGGTCTGAAACTGCTACCCAAGGTCTAAACGACTTCCTAAACAGATGCAAGTCATCCAGGATTGCAGTCCCACCACGTTTTTGGAAAGACGTCATCGAAATAATAGATAAACTTGACACCAATAGCTTCTCCATTCAGCTTGATGCTCGCACTCATCTAGTCGCTCTGGTCGGGGAGCAGCAAGACGTTGATAAAGGGTATTCTGATATTGATGGAATCATTAAGGAGTTAGAAACAAAGGCCGAGAATGAAGATCAGCAAATAAAACTAGACATACCCTTGACAGAAGAGAAGTCCCAGCCCTTTATCATATGTGGCATCAAGGACCAAACTGAAAAGGACTTTCCAAACCTGAGGATCACTGTAATCCCTTTACAAGATAAAGTCACACTCGTTTTTGAAGGATCACGTAAGATCGTCCAGGAAGCAGAGCTGTCGATGCGGAGGCAAGTGGACAGTCTAGAGAAAGTAGATCTCAAAACGGGACGCAACAAAATCAAGTTTGTTCAGAATCATACCGACAAAATCCATGAGATGTTAGGGTCACAGGGCATTCGAGCAGCGTGTAATGGATCCGATGATCGCAGGATCATCATAATAGGTGCCACTAAGAAGGATACGGTCCAAGCTAAAGCATACATCAATCAAGAAATAGAAGAGGATGTCATTCCAATAAAGGATCAGACTGTGCTTTCTGTTCTAAAGAGCCAAGAAGGGAGAGATCTGCTTGATGAAACAAACCAGCAGAAGTTTACCGTGGTGAATATCAGTGAAAGAGAAGGTATGTTTTTTTATTTTTAAAACTATCTTAAAGAAGATTGATTAAATAGTAATCTATTGACATCAACAAATTTGTTTCCCATATTTGGATTTATTCGTGTTTTCTTTGTTTGTTAATTGTTAGATATGGTAGAGCTTGCTGGATTCAAGACTAGCCTGGTAGAGGTCAAACAGAGCATACAAACTTTCCTGGCAAAAAACGTTATAAATAAAGAATTCATTACCATGAGTAAGAGCAAAATGGATGTCCTCCTCAAGCGTTATGGTAAGTCATTGGACAGCTTGGCAGAGCAACACGAGCACAATCACATGAAGATTGCACCAGAATCCGGCAGTAGAACGGGTGTTTTAATTCAAGGTAATGAAGAAGGATTGATGATAGCTCGTCGGTTTGTTAATTCATTGGCGGACGGAATCGAAGAACCAAGTCCTTCAAGCAGCAGCGAATCGGATGAACAAGAGCTACTTCAGCCGGATGTTGCAATGAAAGTGGTAAAGCAGGTTCCCCCTGTGGCAGCTAAGCCTCGTAAGAAGGTACGCTCTTTGAAGGCTTCTCCCGACAAACGTGAAGCAGCAGAGATGGCCATGCCATTAACTGACCAGAGTGCCTCAGTATCACTGCCTCCCCAGGTTACTCCTGTATCAGCGAGTCCTAGGCCTAATATCTTCGAAAGATTGGCTTCGATGCCAACACGAGTACTTGTATCACCATACAGCGGAACCTTTGTAACAAGGGAGGGAATGCAAATCTTGGTTTGTCAGGGTGACATCACAAAGCAGTCCGTACATGCTGTAGTCAATCCAACAGACCCAGCCTTGCGTAACACAGGAGGTGTGTCCAGGTCTTTAGCGGCTGCTGCCGGTGCTCCACTACAGAAGTATTGTTCAGACACGATGAAGAGTCGTCCTAACAATGTTTTGAACATAACGGAATGCATCCTCACACCGGGATTCAATCTCAACTGCCTCATCATCCATGCCGTGGGACCAGGCAAACGTGGCCCTAACTTTAGTAATGAACTTCAGGATACATTTCTGAACTGTTTGCTCAAAGCAGAGGAAAATGAGGTGCGCTCCTTAGCAGTACCGTTGATAGGTTCGGGATCAGCTGGCTCGCCCAAGGATGTCTGTGCCGATGCCCTTGTTTCTGCTTTGCTGAAGTTTAGTAGTCAATCGAGTTCGAAGCTTCGCGATGTACAGTTGGTGAACATCGATAGTGCATCTTGCGTTGCAATCACACAGGCCTTACAGAACAGCGGACTCCATGCAACAAGCATGCCGTGATGTACTTTCCTTCGTTAGTATGGTGGGTTTCAGATCGATTTGATAATAGGAATTCCCAAAGACTTCAACGAGTTATTAGTACAATCGCAAATTTTTACTGCATGCACAATGTTAAATTTGAACTAAATTAAATTAGGATTTAGCATATAATGATATAGGCCTATATGCTGATAATTTCAATCTAGTGTTGGATTTCATCAGTAAAAAAAAAGGCCTATAGGCGCTAGGCCTAAATCATTCTCGAAATGATTTTTTTGTAGGTAAATACATGGTGGTCTAGGGGTTCAGGTTTTTTCTTTTTGCTGCCCAAATGGAGGGGCAGTCGCTTAAGCCCTGTAGATCCGCTACCAAGTTGTAGTAGGCCCAATTCATTGGTTTAAAATTGAGCCTAAAGTCTACTACAAAAACAATTGGGACTATTTGTTACAGCTTACCCTAGCTAGCATTTGCTTCATGAAGTCTAGAGCACAATTACATGTATTACAGAACACACATTTGAGACCGATGGATATTCACTTTCAGATCATTTGTGTTGGGCCACACATCAACAACAGTACGCAAATCCCACATGTTTATTGTTGATTACTCCAAGATGGTCACCTTACAATTTCTTAACAGTCAGTGGTGCTTCCAGAATTTGGCTTGGGGGGAGCTCACAATTTTTGTTTAGAAGTTTGAAATTTATTTCAAATTTAGGACTAATATATTTAACATCTGGAATGTGTCGGTGTTGGCCCAGTCACGGCTTTTGCCGCAAGTGTTTAAAAGTAGCTAAAAACGACATAGAATAGGCTTTTGTCTTGTATTTACAACTTCAACATGTTGATAAGTTGGGCACTGTTTATGGGAGCTTGCTGTTGTATGTGTATCTATACAAGCATGGGTGGATGACAACAGGTATCGTGCCCACTCCTTTGGCAAAACTACAAATACATTTGAAGTGTAACTTTTTAAACTTTATGTTTGCTGCAATAACTTGGAAGACTGATTACTTGCTGCTAAAAGTCGACTTGTATATTTTAATTTCCATATTCACAGCACTGAGGAATAGTATTAGAAAAACCAAACTGTTTGTACACAAAAGTGTTATCTATGAAATGATCAATGGAACATTTATGCAATATTTTACTTTGTATTTTCCTAATAAAGGTTTGTTCGGTAATTGAAATGATTTAGAAAAGTACAAAAATGTAAATACAGGACACTGAAATGGACACTGTTAACATTATTTACAATGTTGACAAAATGTCATGGTTTGCCATATCAAATATGTGTGCATGTATAGACTTTCTTCATGACAGCCATCTTGGATCTATATTGAATTCATTAACAATGAATGCACTAAATGTCTTCTCATGCTCGTCCAAGAACAAATCCAGTTTTCTCCAAAATTGCTGTTATGCCAAAAGGTCCATGTACTACATGCACTCTTAAAGAAGTTGAAAGGTATTGCTATACATGGACATTGTATATACATGTACATTTCTTATTTTGCCACAGGAAACACTTTTAGTTTGTACTGAATCTGAAATAGCTCTCTGCGCACCATTCTTGTTTTCCCTTCTGCAGTCAGACTCAAATCTACTTTAAGACTATGTACATAAAGAACATTACTTGATATTTTCACTGATACTATACTAAACTATGTTAGTTATACAACAAGACATGTTATCGTCAAACTTTTTTTGCGATAATACCAGTCCGGGGTTAAAAAAACTAAAATGCCCAAGAAAAATATATGACAGGTGTTTGGGCTAAACTGGCAAATGTGGTTTGACCTACAGATTTCCCATCAATCTGAGGATACATGTTTGAATACACCCCTGAAGCACTGCATGGCTGTAACACTCTTGCTATCTATTACTGTATACAAATGTAGTTATTTTTATAACACCTCACCCACAGATTCTGTGTCTTGATTTGCCGAGAGCGAGTCACATGTTACTTTCTAATTTTGCTATCTTTCTGTGCACGGCCAAAAGTACTATGCGCATAGCAACCAAAGTACTATACCATTAGCAACCAAAGTACTATTTCCACGGTAGTATTTGTGTGCAAATGCATGCTGGTGTGCGCGTTGCGCGTATTATTCCAAAGAGAGCACGCCGCAGACTTGGGTTCAAACATTTCGTGAAGGGGTAGTTTTTAAGAGAGAAATACATTTTCCACCAATTTTGTATTGAATTTGAAGTTTATTTCAGCTGTGTTCAGATTTAAATAATTTAAAATATTAAAATCAAGCAGAATCTGTGGGTGAAGTGTTATAAGACAAATATTGAATGCTTTATCTCCTGGCGAAGTAAAACTAGCCTCCCTCGGTGATCCATGGAGCATTCTATTTTCTCTCGGCTTCGCCTCGGGAAAATAGAATGTCCATGGATCACCTCGGGAGGCTAGTTTTACTACACCACTCGAAGCATTCAATATTTGTATAACATGTTTAATTAGTGTTGTACAATTGTACATTAAAATTCTGATCACTGAAGGGCATGATGTGCATTTGAAGATGTATAATAGCATCCATGTAGTAATATTGAAAAAAATGCAATCGCATTGGACTTATTCGTAAAAAGTTACCTGTGACTGATTGTTAACATTCCATTATCATGGTTATTCTACCGTGCATCCACACTTGGAGTAAATGCAGCCTGTGGAAAGTCATTCGCTGCATAAACTTTACCGCACCATGAATCTTGAAGGGAATGTACAACATTTATTTTTGGTGTAATTTTCAGAAATGGATGGATTTGGGGGTTAGTATTCGTAGATCATGCTGGAAAAACCAAGAAAAATAATCACGTTCCTATAGTCTGGTTCCCCGACCCCACTTAAGATGCAACAGAGCAATTTATAGACGTCGGGGAATTGTTAAGTCAGAGAACCAGTCTGGCTTGTACCCGTTCATACAATGTACCTGTGTAAATCGATTGCAAATAAAATGTTGACTAACTGAAATTGGTAAATTAGGGGCAATATTTGAAACAAGCCAGTTGTTTCCAACGCTGGTCAGCTGACCACTGTTGGAAATTGATACAAAAATACCAATTTTCTTGAAAATGTCAGCACACTAAGTGCCATGATTTCACAGGATGCTTTAGACTGTCGTTCACTGACAGTCCAGCAAGGTACTTCATAAAAATTTGGTAGTTTTTGATTTTGGCAAATGTTGTATATTCCCTTTAAGAGGACACCTTGAATTGTATGAGGAAAACCTGCTATTGACCTCTTAAACTTATATCAGATGTGGTTGTAGAAAAAATTGCCAAATAATATCGCAGAACACGACACATAGACCAAGACATGCTGAACTCGTATAATATCGCAGAACACATACAGTAGAGGTCAATAAAGGTGACCCACACGGAAGTCACATGATCATAACTTTATTTTTTGGTGTACTGAACAGTTGCCGTCCGTACTGCAGCTATCTGCATTGTACTTAATTGAGCTAAATTGACAACCGTTTCCAGTATGTTTTACCACAAAAATCCAATGTGAACCTGGCTTTAGTTCTGTGTTAAATTATAGTATGCCTTATATCAAAAGACAAATTGTGAGCTTTAGGTAAATTATTTACATTTAGCTATAAAAGACAACAATGTGCTTATTTTTTTTCTTTCTTTCTTACACTCTTGTGTTGCGTGATCTTAGCTTGCGTGTGACAATACTATGAGAGTTGTCACTCTTGGATTCTCCAGCGTTCAGGACCTGTGGTGACAAAGAAAAGGAAGAGTTTCACATTCCAGGGGAACGCTTTTTTAGCAATAGATTTCTCACTGCATGCAGAGGTTGTGAACAAAAAAGTGAGGTGTTCTGGCAAATGAAACAGGACTAGCCAAAGGTCGAAATGAGGGTTTGCAAGTATAGGAGAGAGAATCAAATGCCCCAATACAATACCGTTTGTTACACTTCAATTATAAAACATGCCACATACAAGATACGGATGTTTAAAGTTCGCATATATCAACGTGTCCAAAAGGTAGTATACTGAGAAAAAGACAAGTTTCGAGTTTTGCATTTGTGAAATGATAGATGCCCATTGTTTTCTCTTAAAGAATCTTCTATTCCATGATTTATATACGATTTGTTAAAATTATGTGTATAGTAGTAGACATATCAAAGATTATGAATACCAATAAAACTGAAAATGATTTATATACGATTTCTTAAAAATATGTGTATAGTAGTAGACATATCAAAGATTATGAATATCAATAAAACTGAAAATCAAAAAGTATTACCCCATTCGGTTTTCCCTTTTTCTCCACTACTGCTTGTACCAAGTTCCGTCTCATTTTGCCAGAACGCCACACAAATATGTAATTCATACATTTTAATTTTGGTATTGCCATGTAAATTTACATTTTGAAATGTTATTTCAAGAGTTGCAATATAGTTAATAAAGAAGATGGCTTATGACTAATTTATCTTTTAGAGTTAAAATGGTGTTTTTTTTAATCATTTGCTAACTCTGATAATGGAATAAAATGCCTCAATTAGATTTATAATAACTTCCACTTTATTGGCTCAAGCTAATATATTGGCGGGTGCCATTTTGAGCTAATACACATATATATCGTACATTCTAAGCACCGTCGATATCAGAATTGTCAATAATCGATATATTGGAAATCCAATATGGAGAATATTCGATATATTGATTATCCCTTCCCATGTAAAAATTAACGACCATAAAGATGATCTTTATTAAAGATGGTCATTTTTCGGGTATATGTAGCCTAAGGTGTGATGAAATAAAAACGACTACATGTATTGTGTCTGTCATGAAATGAGTACAAAAGGTACTTTTTGAGAGCTGTTTTTCAGGTCCTGTTTCGACCCGAACGTGCAATTTGTGTAAAAGTCGTTGTTGGGGGCAGCAAACAAAACATAGTAAATCGCGACGTAATAAACAGGACTCCTACCCGAACGTGCAATTTGTGTAAAAGTCGTCCTTGGAGGCAGCAAACAAAACATAGTAAATCATGACGTAATAAACAGGACTCCTGATGCAGCGTAGTATAAACGAGTCCTGTTTATTACGTCACGATTTACTATGTTTTGTTTGCTGCCCCCAACGACGACTTTTACACAAATTGCCCTTTCGGGTCGAAACAGGACCTGAAAAACAGCTCTCAAAAGTACCTTTTGTACACATATCATGACAGACACAATAGTCATTTTTATTTCATTACACCCTAGGCTACATATACCCGAAAAATGACGGAAATGTCTTCGAGCATTCCACAACCTCTTTAAACCCCACTTTCCACGCCTTTCTCTGAAGCCTGTTGCTCAAACTTTTAAAAACAAATCTCAGCACTGAAAATTTGTCAAGAGATGGCAGTTTCTTTTCAGGTTTTGCATTTGGGGAGACTGAGGGAGACTGCGACACAAGCACAAGTGGCCGCCAACTTTTATTTCATTATACAGCAAACGTTAAACCCAAAGTAAACGCACAGACGGGAGATTTATTTTGACGATAATCTGATGCATTTGTGATTTTGTTGATTTCATTCATCAATAATCGAAAATTTCAATATGATTAAAAAATTGCTGTTGGCGATATCGATATCAAAATAATATCGAATAATTGAGTAATATCAATATATTGAGGTGCTTAATACATTCTTATTTGTCTTGCTGTATTCAAAGTCAAAGCATGCCAGGTTGTCAAAAAGTCAAAGCATGCCAGGTTGTCAAAAAGTCCAAACCATACCTCAAATGGCGAGTTCTCAAACGGTACTGAGATGTCCGTCTTCAGCAGACGCCTCTTGCGTTTCTTCTCTGTGGTGGGTGGAGGATAGTAGGCAACCTCCTGCACGTCTGGAGACTTAGTTGGGGAGGTCATGTGGGCCGCTGCTGACTCCACTAACTTCTTGGCTGAGGTTTGGGAGCGAGATGAGAGTTTAGACTTAGAGGCAGCTGAAAACACAAGCGGAAAAGAGAGAAAGGCGGGGTATAGCCAGAGGGAAAGAGCAAGGCCATTAAGGACCATCAACACATCATCAGAGTTGTTTAAGAGTGAGATTTTTATATTTCACGTCCATACAATTCATTTGACTTCCGACCCCGTAACCAAAATATTGTAGGCTATGCAGTTATGCACACAGTCACACATTGAACTTGCAGTGTTCCATAACTTTTGGACAGATTCTAAGTCAAGTCCTTAAAGTCATACACACGCAAGTCAAGTCGGAGGCTAATGTGACAAAAAGTTAACAACCGTTTGTCTTAGTTCCTTTCCTACTTGTAACCCCACCTGTGATTTGACCTGACTTGCGATCTGACTTGTGATTTGTATTATAGCCTACCTTTTTTTATTGACATGTGGTCTGACTTGTGACCTGACTGGTGATTTGACTAGTCACCTGACTGGTGAGTTGACATTTTACATGTACCTGACTTTTGATTTGATTTGTCACCTGACTTTCGATTTGACTTGTGACGTGACCTGCAGCCGATTTCATGAAACGTTACGCAACTCCGCATGCGCCGCAATTTATTGCGTAAGCTGCACAATATTTCACGCTGAGCAACATTTCACTTATGACACATTTCACAAAAGTCTCATAGTGCGTAAGTCTGCGACTTGCGTAATAAATGTTGGCGAAACTTGCACAATCATTTCAGGTGGCGTAACTTGTGGCGTAGCGACTGAAACTGACCCATTTTACCAGCAAATCATGATCATCATGGAGCCTGTTATTGCACAACTAATCAAGGTTGATACATGACACTCACAGCTGCTTGTTCGATGTAAATGAATTTCTATTTTACTCTTAACAGAGACTTTTAGAGGTTGCCACAAGATTCCGAAGAAAGACAAAATTACTTTCAAAATGGCGGACGAAGAAATTCATACACAAACAGCCATCGTAAACGCTGTTATTATCCTTGTCCAAGATGTTTAAATTATTTAAAACGTTGCGCAGCTACGCCAAGTTTCATGAAATCGATCGTTACTTTATTGCGCAGCAACTTTGTTGCGTAAGTCCTACGGACTATTTTTTTCCCCGTGAAATCAGCTGCTGACTTGTGATTTCACTTGTGATTTGTCTTGTCACCTGACTTGTGATTTGACTTTTCACCTGACTAATTGTAATTTGACTTGTGATATAACTTGTGATTTGTCTTGTCACCTGACTTGTGATTTGATTTGAGACTTGACTTGGGATATGACTTGTCACCTGAATTGTGATTTTAATTGTCACCTGACTAATTGTGATTGTACTGACTTTATGGACTTGACTTCCAATCTCCTTGAGATACTTCTCTTTCATTTCCTTTGTTTTGATGGCCAAGGAATACCTGAAAATGTTTCCATAAATTCTCTGTTATGTGATGATGGGATTTTATTAGCAGGTTATGGCCTTGATAGACGTGAATAGAGCGGTTAATCATTTCTACTTTCCTAAGTCTGATTAGATGGCTAACAACTTTAACAAACTATAAGCACAAACAGAATTTTAGCAAACAACAACAAAAATCAAGCTTTAGCAAACACAAAATCAGAAGTAAGGAAGTGTGAAGCAGAAAGGATTGTTAAACTACTGATTCAGAAATCAACACAAGATTTTGGAAAGATTGAAGCAAATCTTAAAAGCGCAAAGCCGAAGCAGAAGTTCACTTAACAGAAACTGGCACTTTCACACAGCAGAGGTTTGACTCGGACTATGAAAGGATACCTGATTTTGCGAATTGAGTGTTTTGTAGGAGGTCTCCGATCCGTGATAGGGCAGCTCTCTTCCCACGATTGCTCGCTGAGGGAGTCTCTGCCGCGAGGGTGTTTTCATCTTGATCCTGAACACACAAAACAATAACAATTTGTGAAATAGTAGGGTTTTGTGTGGAAGACGGGTAAAACTTGGTTAAATTGGTACATTATGCATGGAACTTAAGTTGACAGTACAGCAGTCTTGATTCACATAGAGATTGTGATGACACTTGAAAAAAAACCATGTAGTTCAAAAACCATGCACAATAAATCTAATGCCAAGCCATGGACTACATCAAAGTAGACAATTGCAGAGGATTTTGCAAAGGCTAACAATTTCATAGCCTTACCAGATCTGTCTCGCCCCTGTTAGCTTTTGTATTGCGTTTCCGAGTGCTTCGTACTGGCCTGGCCGCACTTTGCTCCTCCGGCCGACTGCGCTTTTGGTAGGCGTCCATGTCAATTTCCTTTAAGAGGTTGAAAAAGGACAGGAACAGGCATGTCAAAATCAAGTTTGTAGACAACTTAAGCCATGAAGCGATGTTTGTGTGTTTGTGCTTGAAAATTGTAGTGTGGAGAATTTATCACAGGGCTTTCTTGAATAAATGTGCAAGCACTTTATCAAAATCGAATGAATGGTATTCTCAGGATGTAACCCGTTAGAACAGTTTGTATTCCTGATAAGAAGGTTAAGGAGTCATCTCGATACTAATGCCAGAAAGATTGGGGGTAGGGTGATTTGCCCTTCAAAATGTGGCCCCTTCCCCCCCCCCCAAAAAACCCAACAACACAAATAAGGTTAAAGACAAAGAAAAAAGACAAGACTCAAGGCAATATGTTTAGTACGGAAGCTTGAATTGCCTTCCGCGTTACCGCGTTACCGCGTTACCGCGATAATTTATCGCAGAAATCCAGAAATCAGAGGTAAATTCTTCCGCGATACCGCGTTACTGCGATAATTTATCACAGAAATCCAGAAATCAGAGATAATTCCTTCCGCGATACCGCGTTACTGCGATTATTTATCACAGAAATCCAGAAATCAGAGATAATTCCTTCCGCGATACCGCATTACTGTGATAATTTATCACAGAAATCCAGAAATCAGAGATACCTATTCCGTGATACCGCGTTACTGTGATAATTTATCACGTGACACCGCGCACTCATCGATTGTAGAGAGGAGACACATCAACCTCGTCCCCAGGGCGTCGAGCAGGGCGCCCACCACTACCTGCTCTCTTACTATTGGAAACACGGTTGGAAATAAAGTAAGCACTGGGGACGAGGTTGGAGACACATATGAATTTAAAGCTCCGTATACGTGATAAATTATCGCAGTAACGCGGTATCGCGGAAGGAATTATCTCTGATTTCCCGATTTCTGTGATAAATTATCGCAGTAACGCAGTATCGCGGAATAGGTATCTCTGATTTCTGGATTTCTGTGATAAATTATCGCAGTAACGCAGTATCACGGAAGGAATTATCTCTGATTTCCGGATTTCTGTGATAAATTATCGCAGTAACGCAGTATCGCGGAATAGGTATCTCTGATTTCTGTGATAAATTATCGCAGTAACGCGGTATCGCGGAATAGGTATCTCTGATTTCTGGATTTCTGTGATAAATTATCGCAGTAACGCAGTATCGCGGAAGGAATTATCTCTGATTTCCGGATTTCTGTGATAAATTATCGCAGTAACGCAGTATCGCGGAAGGAATTATCTCTGATTTCCAGATTTCTGTGATAAATTATCGCAGTAACGCGGTATCGCGGAATAGGTATCTCTGATTTCTGGATTTCTGAGATAAATTATCACAGTAACGCGGTATTACGGAATAGGCATCTCTGATTTCTGGATTTCTGTGATAAATTATCGCAATAACGCGGTATCGCAGAAGGAATTATCTCTGATTTCCGGATTTCTGTGATAAATTATCGCAGTAACGCGGTATCGCGGAAGGATTTATCTCTGATTTCTGGATTTCTGCGATAAATTATCGCGGTAACGCGGTATC
Organism: Patiria pectinifera; assembly: GCA_029964075.1. Taxonomy (NCBI): domain Eukaryota; kingdom Metazoa; phylum Echinodermata; class Asteroidea; order Valvatida; family Asterinidae; genus Patiria; species Patiria pectinifera. The sequence goes on along the minus strand of CM057133.1, from coordinate 19,950,621 downwards.
GCGGAAGGCAATTCAAGCTTCCGTAGTTTAGTGTACATTGAATGTATATTTAAGACTGGAAACCCTCGGGAAATGGCCCTAAAACGCGGCTATATGCACAAAAATATGTATATGAATGGTTTTGAACAGCACCCCAAGCGTCAAATGATGCCCCCAACCCCCTTTCGATTTGTACACGGATGTTTACTTTTCTATAGTGCCTCCCAAGTTATTTCTTTGTCCCTTACTTGCCCCCCCCCCCTCACCCCAAACTATAGAGTCTGGCGCCCCCACTGGTTGCACAGAAGTCCTGCATGGTCAAGCAGTGTCTGATGAAGTTCACTTGTAAGATTCCTTGGAGTAATGCCAAACATCTAGCAGGTACCATATTGGGCCAATTTTTCCCATAACCTTTGCAGGATTATTATCGAGATGACTCGTAAGTATTCCTGTTGGCGCAACCTCAAAGGCCAAGTTTCCAATTCAAAAATGTTTAGTCTGAAATCAAATCTGCCTTAGAGACACTTTGTCCATTTTTTTCTGGCATATAATGGGTTAAAAGTATTAACCCTTTAAAAACAATGATATTCAAGCCTCGCTTTGTCCCTCATCATCAATATAGTTTTAATAGGTTTTGAAAAATCTAACTTTAGGTTTTCAAAGGATTTCCAAGAGCCAAAATATACGCATTTTTGAGATGCAAAACCATGCAATTTTGAGCATGAGGTAGCAGAAACGTACGAAAATCTCAAATTCTCCACACTAGATAAAGTTACCTAGTTTTGAAACACTTGCAACAAAATCTCAGAGAGGTACTCTCTGTTGACCTATCGCCGTTTGCCAGTTAACCACGCCCCTTAGCCAACCCTATGGAATTTTTGTACACTAAGTTTTGTTTGTCTCAGATTTTACGTGTTCCGCGTCCATTTTTATATCATGTAATTGGACAATATTTCACAGGCTGCGTTGACGCGATTCTAATGCGATTCTACCGCGAAAGGTCAATTGTTAATGTGGTTATTTATTATAACTACACTGTGGTTCAACTTGATTCTGTTCAATAACTGTTGAAATGTATGTTTTATCCTCTGAAGAAGAACTTGCTAAGTTCGCAACGTCAGGCCACATTAATTTTAAGATTTATATATTTCAGGTCCATCCAGTCAGTAAGCAGTTTGCAGCAGTTTTACCTTTTTTCATGTTGAAATGTATGACGGAAAATAAAAAATTAGGTTTTTATAGGTTACTTAAAAAAATTAAATTGGTTCCGAAGTTGAAATATAGATTTTTATAGGTTTTACAGATTTCAGAAGGCTTCGCTGAGAAGCTTGTAATACTCCGTGACTACTGCATGGACATTGCTAGGGGGTGAGCAGCTACATGTATACACTCAACGGAACATAAACCTCTGACATCAAGCAAATGAACACGTTCCAATATAATCCACGTGAAGGATATTGGCATATCTGGCTGACTGGTACTCAAAGAGAGAGGCTTCTGAAAATGAAAGAAAACGTGGAACAAACCTCTAAGAGTTCTGTACTCTTTCGTTTCTTGGCCTTGCGCGTATTAGCCCTCGTCTTGCGAGCGGGCTGTTTCTTTTGGAGCGGTGTGAGGTCCAATTCCACGCGAGTGCGACGTCTACCGGGTTGGTGAAAACTCTCCTGATCTTTGACATCCACGATGAACAGGTCGGGGGAGTCTGGGTCTGGCTGTGGGGATGATGATGGTGGCGATTGTTTGGTTGTGGTGGAGGACTCAGAGTTGCTGCGTGAAAGACGTTTAACGTCCACGGTGACCTGAAGAGGTGTTTGAAAGGATTTTCAAATCAATGAAAGGAACTGGTTTTTTTATGTCCATCATTTAAGGGCTTCCTGCACGGACATGAGGCGGTATTATTTTGCCACTTTGAAGAGCCCTGTGTAAGGGACACACCGTGTACGCATACTGGTTCACCTGCGTACAGTGTGAAGTATGTGTCTTCGCATGAGTGTCAGGCGTCGTCTGCAATGCTTTTGAATGTCACTCCCAATGGTCTCCCTTTCTTACCATTGATGGAAGCCCATAACGAACCTTAGGTAATCTCTAGGCATTTTCCTGACCTCTTATTGGAATCAACTACTATTCAAGAACCCATTAGTATACATTCTTTATAGTTCAACTTTATAGGAGGCATCAAGTGCTGAAAGTACTGGGCCCAATTTCATAGCACTGCTTAACAGTAAGCAGAAAAGTTGTGCTTACTATAGCAGAAAATCATGCTGCTGCTTAAGCACTATTTCATGCTAACGGTTGCGCGCGCATGGAGATTTCTATTGTTGCGTCTCTGATTTAAGCAAAGGTTTCTTTTGGGGTTAAGCCTGCTTTTGCTGTGCTTACTGCTTAACGGTCCCTATGAAATAGATGGAGGCACGGTAAGCACAAAGTCGGCTGTTAAGCAGCGCTATGAAATTGGGCCCTGGTAACAGGGGTTTTAGTTCTCAAAGCTGCAAAATCCTCCAAAGTCTACCAGTGGATTTTACTTATGTCTTCAAAAGAGGTGCTAATTGACTGCTCGATTGAAATCTCAATGCAATAGCGCATGCAAGTCTGGCCACTTCACTTTTCATGTGAACGTCTTGGCACCACACACAGGACAGTCTTGTCACAGACTCCAGTGTTACCAAGCTGTTATCTACGTGATTGATTAAACGAAAGTTGTGGTCCAATTTTTCATTTGATTATTACACTGTTAATTCCCATTATTTGCAATATCTGTCAATTGTAATGACTTCTTTCCTTTCACAGAGTCTATTTATTGCCCATGAATGGATAAGCCTAGTCAGGATATAGGAAGTTATACCAGACATGCAACTGAGAATTCAATTTGGTATGGCATTCCTGAGAAGTAAAAAACGAGGAGAATGTGGCCTCAAGTTGTGCTTGCCAAATTAGTGTACAGTAGACATCGTTATCACATACTCAAAATTCAGGTTATAGACAATGTAGTATTCATTAATCAAAGTTTACTGATCTAGAATAAAGGCCAGAGGTCACCTTAGACAAAAGTCACGACAGCCACAAAACACGGGTCTTACAGACTAGTGAACAAAAAGCCCTGATCCGAATCCTGCCTTTTTGTGCACAATGAATGGGACTCCGCTTAAGACAAAATTCAGAGATAAAATGATGGCTTGGTCCAACCGAGTTTGTATAAATTACCTCAATGAGTCCTAGTTGCTGCTGTAAGTGGCGGTTGGCGTCCTCCAATTCCTGGATGGCATGGCTCTTCAAGACAAGGTTTCTCTCGGATTCGGCGACGACTTTCTCCTTGGCATTTCTCTCCTTCTCCAACTTGAATCATGAATGAGAATTCAATTTTTAATTTACCAGAGAGTATTTGTTTCTTGTCGTATTCATGGCTTCATAATACAGAGGTACGAAACTAGATGAACCTTTCCATTCTTACCTGTTCTCTCAATTGCTGTACCTCCCTCTGAAGCTCTCCTTGCACATTGGAGGTTTGGCCCCGCCCCTTCCTTGACCCCCCTTTTGTCTTGGTACTCGATGTGTCCTCTATGTAACTTTCATCATCAGTAACACTCTGAGAGTCTGAAATATTTTCTATCATCTTAGTCTGCAAAGAAATTAAATGAAATAAATTTCAAATTTTTGAATGAAAGCACTTTCTCCAAATTTTTCAGTTAGTCTCCAGAATATGTATGGAATTTGGCAATGGGAACTCGTAATGCACATGTGTCCTTCAGCAAGACACTTTACACCAACTGCTTCTCTCCATGCAGGAATATCTAACAGCACAGTCCAAAGTTAAGAAAGAAACTGTTATTGGAACTTGTAAGCTCTGGAATCTTGCAATGGGAATCCATAATGTATGCATCCTTCAGCATGACACTTTACTGCAACTGCATCTCTTCATGTAGGAATATCTAACAGCAGAGTCCCAAGTTGAGAAAGAAACTGTTATGGGGACTTTGGAATTTGGCAATGGGAACTCATAATGCACATGTGTCCTTCAGCAAGACACTTTGCTTCAACCGTTCTCTTCATGTAGGAATATCTAATAGCACAGTCCAAAGTTAAGAAACTGTTACTGGGACTTGTAGAGCTTTGCAATCTTGCAATGGGACGCCCTTCAGCAAGACACTTTACAGGCAACTGCTTCTCTCCATGCAGGAATATCTAACAGCAGAGTTCAAAGTTAAGAAACTGTTACTGGGACTTGTAAAGCTTTGCAATCTTGCAATGGGAATCCATAATGCATGTGTCCCTCAGCAAGACACTTTATTGCAACTTCATCGCTCTATGCAGGAACATGCAATGGCAGAGTAAGAAGCTTAAAAAGAAGATACGGGTAAATATAAGTAAATGTCTTTTACCTTCAGCTGTTCAATGTGCGCATCTTTTTCAGCTAGCGCCGCCTCATTCTTTTCCTGTGTCTCAAGGAGGGAAGTCATCCTCTGTTCCAGGGCCTTGACGAGACTGTCCCGGTCCTCACGCCACTTGTTGAGTGTTTCCTCTTTGCTGGCCACCTGCTTCATAACCTGAAGGCAAAATGATCCAGGGCAGATCTTAACATGAGGTTCTACATCTTCATGGACAACTGTTACATGGATCAACATTAGGCAGGGTTCCCACAGAAATCTAAAAAAAATATAATTCCATGACTTTTACATGACACTGGCAGAATTAAGGCTTGCCACGACCCATTTGTAGGCAAAAATGTTGCAACCTGACGCCACTTTTTTTTCATATATCATCTCAATGAAGGTCATTCATTGCAAAAATGATGATAGGACATGAATCTGGGACTGAGAAATATTTTCAATTTTGTTTGGAAATACTTTGAAAATTTTCTTGACTCCCCGAAGACTTTGTACACAATCGCGGAAGCGGCGTAAGTTTTTTCCCCATTCCTATGCTGTTTTGGTGTCTTGGAGCCTATCTACAATACACTTGACCAGTCCAGTATGACACATAACTACTGAGCACCCAAAAAGCATCACAATGGTGCACTGAACATGCAACAAGTGTACAGCACACATGCAAAAGAGAAAGTACCACAAATTGGAAGGCTGCCATAGCCAAATACTATGCATCTTCACGTATGGGTTGTGAAGGACTCCATGACTTTTCCATGAATTTTTTTTTCTAGGAATATTAACTTCACATGACTCCTTGTAATATAACCAAATTCCACAACTTTCCATGATAGCTTTTATTTGAGGATTTTATAGGATTTTCCATGAATGTGGGAACCCTAGTTAGGGTTATGGTTGCTATTGGTGTTAAATTTGATTTTTGTAGCTTTAACTTTTAGGAATAACTTAATCTTTCTGCTTAGTAAAATCTGCACCCTTTGCAACTCAAATAAATGTTTAAATCACTAAGATAACTCTCAAGGTGAATCCTATTTTTTTAAAAATGTGTCAGATAGCTTCTAGTAAACTTTAAAAATATAACAGACCTTTCAATTAATACAGAAACAAATTATTTCAACCTCTTTCTCGAGTGCAGTGACTTTCTTTTGCAGCTTCTCAGCTTGGAGTTTGTCAGGACAATCAACAGGATGATTCTTGGACTCAATAAGTTGTTTCTGAGAGTCCTCCAGCTGTCTTCTGAGCTTGTCAATGTCCTGCTCTAGGGTCTTGATGACCTGGTTGGAATCCTTCAGGGTCGACTCGGATTTAGACAGCCGTGTCTTTAGTTTACGAAAAAAGCAAAAAGGGGAAGTTTAGAATATTTTTAACAATATAACATTGTTGCTCTATCCTGGTTAGGTCTTGGAACATGACCATTACGCTACAGTATACAAATATAACATGGTTTGAGGTTGGATAGTCGATATTCACTCCCCAAGGCATTGGAAGTTGACAAACTTCACCCCAGGAACTAGTTTGTTAACTTCCGATACCGAGGGGAGCTAATAATGACCGTCCACCCGAAATAAACTATGTCACATTTGTTTTACTATACCTCATACATGTACATATTCAGTTGCCAAGTTTACTTTTCGTTCCAGTATGCACCAAAATTAAAATTGTCATAGAACTTGTCCAGTTAACCAAAAGAATATTATTGCTCAACTTCACTAGTTCAGTTCTTTACAATACAGTATTTTTGAAACAGTTGTTTGTGGACAACTTTCTTTGGCACAGGAGGCATCTTCATTGTCCATAAATGTTCTCCAGTTCGGTATCATTGAGCTCGGGAAAATTAACCATCTCTTTGTGTGTAGCTCACTTGGGTGATGTTTGTGTGTGTGTACTCCAAGCGTGGGAAAGTTCCACGATTGATTTTTAAAGTGCATGCGTAGTACACTGTCTTACCCATGCGACAGTCTACTACGCATGCATATTTACCCAGTGCGTGAATCCGCGCGCGCACGCTTTGTAAACAGCAAAAATAACATCTAGCACGTGATGGTGAATTGACCAGTGAGAGTTGGGATCTTGATCATGAATCTGTATGAGGTATAGTAATGTAAATTGTCGATCATTTTCAGTGCAAAAAAAAATCTTCCAACTGAAGTCCTACAATTAATGATGCTATCTATTATAATCGCTACCTCAAGATCCTCGACGTGCTCATCTTTATCAGCTAACGCTCCCTCATTCTGTTTCTGAGAGTCCTCCAGCTGGCTTCTGAGCTTGTCAATGTCCTGCTCAAGGATCTTTATGGCCTGGTTGGTGTCCCTCAGAGTCGACTCTGATTGAGACAGCAGCGTCTTGAGTCCCAGAGAAGATGCAAAGAGGAAACAATGAAAAGAGAACACCATCATATACAAACTTCTCAACAAGCATCCGAAAGTGACCTCTCTTGGAAAACATGTCCCACCTCTGTACCTATTCAAAATTTTTGCTCATTTTCAGCATCATCAGAAACCTTCTAAATCCAGTTGACAAATTAAGTTCCTGTCAAGTAGTTGTGAGTGCTGTCAGAGAGTAGACACCGATTAAACTTGACAACCGTTATAAATGTTACCTTAAGATGCTGGATGCTTTCATCTTTCTCAGATAGCGCTGCCTCGTTTTCCGTTTGTGTCTCAAAGAGGGACGTTACCCTTGCGTCCAGGGCCATGACGAGACTGTCGTGTTCCTCACGCCATCTGGCGAGTGTTTCCTCCTTGCTGTCCACTAGCTCCTTGATCTGCAGGCAAAGTGAAACGGTGGAGATGCTGAGATGCTACCGGAACCCAATTTTACATTGGGGCTGTTTTGCCATTTCATTATTAGGGCTTGCAAGTTAAACTGACAATCCTTCAGAGGTAGCCCTCCTCCAACCCACCCTCTCCCCCAAATAACCAAAATACAACCCAGACTCAGAAATACTGGATCCTAAATTAATGAACCAGTAGCCAACTGAGAATGAGCCACAGCAAAGATAGTTTGTGGGAGTTATTTTACTAAGCGGAACCTATGTCTGCAAAGTCAACTTGTATCCTGAAAAGCTCCAAAAAATGTTTTACTTGTTCCGATATCTCACTGAAGTAGGGGTGTGCATTTATGGGTAGTACCGGAACCGGGTAACCGATTGAAAAAAAAAACAAAAAAAAAAAACATGGTTACCCAACCCCAACATTTGAATCTCGGAATCTGCTCCTCTAATTGTTCATAAAGGTCTGCATGATAATACTTCCCCATAGGTGCATCAATACAGCAAGGTTCAAGTGTGGACAATGAGCATGCTTTAACCCTAACCTTCCCAAATCCATCCAAATCCATTTATGGTAGGCAAGCCATGAGTAACAAGTCCATCAAAATCCACCTGTAGTAGTGGTAGTATCGTGGTTGATTTCATTAGATTTGGTCGTATAGCATTATGCGAAGCAGGCCGTGATGAAATATTGGAGGATTCCATCCAGTACTTAGTAAAAGACAATAGGGAGTTAGGGTTAAGGTGTAAACTGCAACTTACGCGAGCTCCATAAACATGAAATATATTTTGTTTCCCCATGTACCCTGGTTTTCATTTTGAAAATTTTCCACAAATGACATTCCAAACCTTTCTTGTTCATTGTCTGAGATGTAACTTAGTGATATGTAAAGTTTGTTATGAGTACCCTATCCAATAATCTGGAACCCGTTCCTGACATCAATGGCCGGGTACTCAGGTATCTGTTTCAGATGCACAGCTCCACACTGAAGGAAAATATTTCTAGTAAATTCTTCATTGGGCCCATCAAATCCTCAAAACAGTATCTAGATGGGATTTCCATAAAAATAATGAAATTTGAACATTTTCAATCTCTTTCTGGAGGGCAATCACATGTTATGAAATAGACATTTCCATAATAAAACAAACAAAATAATAACCTCTTTTTCTAGTGCAGTGACTTTCTTCTGTAGCTTCTCAGCTTGGAGTTTGTCAGGGCAATCAGCAGGATGCCTCTTGGACTCGCTCAGCTGTTCCTGAGAGTCCTCCAGCTGGCTTCTGAGCTTGTCAATATCCTGCTCGAGGGTCTTGATGACCTGGGTGGAATCCTTCAGGCTTGACTTGGATTGAGAAAGCTGCATCTTTAGACAAAAAGGGGAGAGTTGGGCATGAAGCAAAATCCATGGCGGAGCAAAATCCAAGCTAAAGCATGGAAAGTGACAAGTCTTGAAAACCAGCCCAGCCCTCACCTAAATTTGTCGGTTGCGCCATGAAGTGACGTATCCTGTGCACAAAGTCCATAAACTATTAAACGTCACTTCGTGGTGCCCTGTGCACAAAGTCCATATACTATACGTAACTTTGTGGTGCACCAGAAGAATTCTAGGACATTTTCAGTGCCCATGAGAACCTTCATCCTTAAAGTCTAGCCCACAGAGGAAAACGAATATGACATGTTAACTTTCGAGAGACTGTGCATGGTCCAATTGAGTAAATATAGCTTTATCTGATATCTCTTACAACAAGTACCTCAAAATCCTTGATGCGGTCATCTTTTTCGGCTAACGCAGCCTCGTTCTGTTTCTGAGAGTCCTCCAGCTGGCTTCTGAGCTTGTCAATATCCTGCTCAAGCATCTTGATCACCTGGTTGGAGTCCTTCAGGGTTGACTTGGATTCAGACAGCTGCATCTTTAGTTCGAAAAAATAAAATGCAACCTGGTGAACATTGACATCCAAATTCTTGCCTAGCACTTGAAAAACCAATCCCTTCTAAAAACCTTTGTGACTTGCAAATGAAAAACTTCCAACCTTAAATCTACAAAAAAAGTTTTTAAACGTGCACATTTTGTCTAACAGAAGGTGATATACATTTGCATTATGAAGTATAAAAATTATGAAGTACCTTAAGTGAATAATAGTTTCAAGCATCCTGTGAAATCATGGCACCTGGTGTGCTGTTATTTTCAAGGAAAGTGGAATTTTTTGTATCAATTTGCAACGATGGTCAGCCGACCATCACGTCGTCGGGAAAAAAACCTGACCTTTTTCAGGTTGCAATCGGTTACACAGCCGTGAACGGGTGTAAGCCAGGTAATCTGGTTCCCTGACCTGACAATTTCCTCATTTCTATAGATTGTTCTGTTTTGTCCAATGTAGGGTCAGGGAACCAGACTACAAGAACAGTATTTTTTTATTGGTTTTTCCAGCATCGATGAACACAAATCTTTAAACAGGTCAGTGTAACAAAACATCCTTACCCCATAATCCATCTCTTTCTGAAAATTACGGCAAAAGCAAATGTTGCATTTTAAATTTAGATGCGCTAAATGAGGATATTAACACTAGTGTTGATTATGATTATTACCTTAATATCCTTGACAACTTCATCTTTATCAGCTAACGCTGCCTCATTCTGTCTTTTAGAGTCCTCCAGCTGGCTTCTTAGCTTGTCAATATCCTGCTCAAGGGTCTTGATGAGCTGGTTGGAATCCCTCAGAGTGGACTTGGATTCAGATAGCTGCATCTTTAGTTACAGAAGGAGTTACAAAGGGGAAGAGTTTGGAATAATTAAAAAGAACAACACTGTCGTTAATATACAAATAATAAAATGTTTGTGAGCGCAATGGTAAGACTAATTTCATGGGGTGACAGATGGAATGTTCCATTAAACAAGGAGAAACTGAGTGGAATGGAACATTCCATCTGTCACCTCATATAACTATCTTTTCCATTGCACGAATGTGATACATTTTTTGTTTTACACAACATACATCCTCGTCATCTGATTGGTCAGAGCCACCAAAAGCTAGCCGTGCAATGGAACTTCCATTTACTGTGACATGTGATCACTGACCCACCAATCAGATGATGAACATTTATAAAGGTGTTAGTATAAATCCCGGTGAGACATTGTCAAGCAATAGTTCAATTGTAATTGTTACCTCAAGATGCTCAATGTGTTCATTTCTGTCGGTAAACGCTGTCTCTTTCTGTCTCTGAGAATCCTCCAGTTGGCTTCTGAGCTTGTCAATATCCTGCTCATGTCTCTTGATGACCACGTGGGAATCCTTCAGGCTTGACTTCGACTGGGACAGCTGCGTCTTTTGTTTCAAAGATGATACAAATGGGGAGAGTTTGGGATAATTAAACAACAAAATACACTACAGGTTTGGCGTTTGCCTTTGTTACAAGTGCAGGGTGATTGGCTACGACACTATATGGTTGTACATTGTCTCATACAGTAATATGCACAACTCGGGATCGGGGATGATGTTCGGTCCAAGTCTCAAGTTTATGCTGTGAACTTTATAAATAAAAAGAGGGAAAAAAATCTCACACAATCTGTAACGTGATCAGGTTGAGCCCAATCTCCCTAATAGATGGCTGCTCAATTCTAGCTTACCATTGTAAAGCGATAACCTTTAAATTGAACTGCCAATTTTAAAAAATACGTAGCATTATTTCTATTTTGTGCATGTTTTGATTTTTCCATTTTTCTAAAACTCCAGTCCAGTCCAAAAAGAAAGTTCTTTTGTCAAGTTACCGTGAGGTATAATATAATTGTACCTTGAGATCCTTGATGCGTTCATCTTTGTCAGTTAACACTGCCTCATTCTGTTTCTGAGAGTCCTCTAGCCGGCCCATTAGCTTTTCAATATCCTGCTCAAGCGTCTGGATGAACTGATTGGAGTCCTTCAGGCTTGACTTGGATTGGGACAGCTGCGTCTGTAGTTTCCAAAGGAGATGCAAATGGGGAGGGTTGGGGATAATTCAAAACAAATTGTTGCTTATTCCTGGCTTAAGCATTGTAAAAGCGAAAGTTCTTAAAAAAACAAACCTTTCTCAACCTATACAAGGGACTGTATTACGGAATTGCAACTGGGAATTTTGAAAAAAAAAAAAAACGAGGAAATTCCAAACCGCACAAGACTTTGAACAGTATTTTTCAGTTTGTAATGGCATTCATGAGAAGAAAATTGAAAGAAAATTAGTGGATCCGAGGAAAAGTTGCATGCCTTGTATTAACTGTTCGAGAAAAACCTCCAAACTCCAGCAACAGATTTCTGATAAGTGACTGCGTAAGACTAAAAGTACCATAGAAACGATACATTTAAAGACCACTGAAATTAGTACCTCAAGATCCTCAATGCGTTTAACTTTCTCATCAAAGGCAGCTTCATTCTGTTTCTGAGACTCTTCCAGCTGGCTTCTGAGCTTGTCAACATTCTGTCCGAGGGTCTTGATGACCTGGTTGGAATCCTTCAGGCTTGACTCTGACTGGGACAGCTGTGTCTTTAGTTCACCAAAGAAAATGGAAAAAGAGATCGAATTAGGGATTAGGATTATAAAAAAAGAATATCACTCAATATTTCCTTCGCTTTCAATAACTCAAAAAGAATCCAGAAGCTGTTTGCTGTGATTAGGCCCCAAAAAAAAAAGTCTCCGGTTTCTGGTATGGAGGTTGTACAAAAAGTGGTGCGGCGACGCGGCTTTTTTTTTTTTTTACCTGACTTTTTTGCTTCAAATGTCGGCTGATGACTGCAAATGGTGCCCGACTAAACTTAGTGCAAATATATGGGAGTCCAGAGAGGCCACATAAAGCTTATTCTCGATCATAACCCCATCTAAAAACACGTTAATATTGTGCAGCAGCAGGATTCCAGTCAAACCAGTGAGTTTGGCGGTTTTGAGACATCATCTTTCATTGAAAAAAAAAACTTTTTCATTTTGCCGACGCGCATGGCTACGGTGACGCGCGCGCATACCAGAAACCGGAGACTTTTTTTTTGGCCTTATTACCTCAAGATGCTGGATGCGTTCATCTTTCTCGGATGATGCGGACTCACTTTTCTTCTGTGTCTCAAGGAGGGAAGTCATCCTGTGCTCCATCTGTTCGAGGGTATTGACAAGACTGTCCTTTTCCTCATGCCAATTGCTCAATGTCTCCGCTTTGCTGGCCACTTGCTCCTTGATCTGGAGGCAAAGTGATGCATGGAAGATGCCCGGTTGTTAAAGGGAAGATACAACATTTGCAAACATCACAAAATGAAATGATAAAATTATCATGAAATACCTTACTGGATTGTTAGGGAATGTCAGTCTAAAGCATCCTGTAAAATCGTGGCTCCTGGTGTGCTATCATTCTCAAGAAAAATGGTATTTTTCCAACGCTGGTTGGCCGACCAGCGTTGGAAAAAAAAAACGGCTTTTTTCAAAACCTGCTTCTAATTTTTCATAATTAGTTATTCATTGTTTTCTTTGCAATTGATTGCACACCTGTGAAGGGGTACAAGCCTGCTAGACTGATTCTCTGACTTAAAAATTCCCAAAAGTCTATACATTGCTCCGTTTCATCTTAAGTGGGGTTGGGGAACCAGACTACAAGAACATGATTGGTTTTCTTGGTTTTTCCAACATCTACAAGCCCAAAACGTGAAACAAGTCATTTTAACAATATTTGCTAAAACATACTAATCCTCCAAACCCATTTATTTCTGAAAATTGCAGCAAAAGCAAATGTTGTACTTTCCCTTTAACATGAGGTTGCACTAAGATTGCACTGAAACTAACTCTTAGGCCCAAAGGTTAACTGCAACTTGTTAGCAATTTGGCTTGTATACCTGTCTCTTAAGTATAGTATAGTAAAACTGCATTCTCTAGAACTCCGAAAAATTCTCGCATTCATTTAAATGAGTCCAATAAGTTCTCATCTTACGTATTAGACTTTCCATAAACAAAAAAAAGAAGAAAAAAAGAAAACCAAGAAAGAAAACAAATTTCCAAAAAAAAAAAAAAAACCCCAACCCAATGCAAACCTCTTTCTCCAGTGCAGTGACTTTCTCCTGCAGCTTCTTAGCTTGGAGTTTGTCAGGACAATCAACAGGATGATTCTTGGACTCAATAAGTTGTTTCTGAGAGTCCTCCAGCTGGCTTCTGAGCTTGTCAATGTCCTGCTCTAGGGTCTTGATGACCTGGTTGGAATCCTTCAGGGTTGACTCGGATTCAGATAGCTGGGCCTTAAGTTCAAAAAGAAAATGCAAGGTGTTTTTGAAGAACATTGTCAGTCAGATTCCTGCTCAGCATTTGAAAATGATCTTTCTTTAAAAACAGTCTTCCTCTAAATCTTTGTGCTATGCCAATGGAAACTGTTCAACATTAAGTAAATGTCAACATTAAGTATTATGTAATTTTTTTTTAACTCATATACAATTTTGCCGAGTAAATACACAAAAACCCTCATAATTTTGTGTACATTAAATGCTCTAAGTGAGGAAATTAACACTAGTGCATGTTATGGTCATTACCTTAAGATCACTGACTTCATTTTTGTCAGCTAATGCTAGCTCATTTTGTTTCTGAGAGTCCTCCAACTGGCTTCTGAGCTTCTCATTATCCTGTTCAAGGGCCTCGATGATCAGGTTAGAGTCCTTCAGATTTGACTCTGATTGGGACAGCTGCGTCTTTAATGAAAAAACCCCAAAAACAAACGCTAAGTGGAAGGAGACCGTTAGTATGATTACACAAGAGATCATCACTCAAATGTTTGCTAAGCATTTGAAAGTGACCTTAGGGGCAAAGTAAACACGCTAAGAAGATAGACATATGGTTCTACGTAAAAGCGTTTCATGCCTTAATACCACCCAAATCTGTGACCTCCCAGTACTTGCTGGAATGCTACTCCACCATCTCAGGCATGAAGACCCAACAAGGCAGGCTGCACTTCAAGTTCCAGAAATTGAGACCCCTCCATCAAAAGATCCACGAGACTATATGCTCAGTACTTAAAGGTAGAGTAGATCATTTGCAGCTATCCAAAAAGTTACTGACAAAGTTACGGTTGAAAAGCTCACTTGGTTTATAGATAGTAATGGCAAAAAACTCCCTGTGAAACTAGTCTTTCTACCATGCTGTCATTTTGAAGAAAACAATCCAAGAAAGCCATTTCCGCAGATGTATCAAGTGACAAATTTTTTTGAAATTTCAATTAGTAGTTGGTTTGTAATTCAGCGAAACCAAGAATGGGTGTGCACAAGTGTTGACATGATGCACATACACGAGCAGTTCCGATTACTTGTCAGTTCAGTGCATGACATTGCATAGCTACAATCGGCTGAGAGAGATTCTGCCCAGGAAAACCTCCAATATACAAGTTTCAAGTAACCTTGTATGCCCAAGGAAATAAACATAGATAACTACTGAGGTCAATTATAATTGTTACCTCCAGATGTTCATTTTGTTCATCTTTTTCAGCCAACGCAGCCTCATTGTTCTTCTGTGTCTCAAGAAGGGAAGTCGTCCTGTGCTCCATCTGTTCTAGGGCATTGACAAGATTGTCTTTTTCCTCACGCCACTTGTCCAGTGTCACCTCCTTGCTGGCCACTTGCTCCTGGATCTGGAGGCAAAGTGATGCAGGGAAGATGCATTACACATTATTTTTTGCAATAGCCATTCTAACACAAGGAAAAAGTTTGCGTCTTTATTCAATCTGCATTCTCAGGGTTCCCACAGAAATTTAAAAAACGACATTCAATGACATTTCTAGAACAAAATTAAGGCTTTCCAAGACCAAGTCCTTTGCTGTTTTGGCATCTTAGGATGCTCTAGAGGGCAAGAGATGCCACTCCCTTTCAGCCTTCCAGTTTGATACTGAGACCACTGAGCACCTCAAAAGCATCACAACAGTGCATTGAAAGTGCAACTAGTATAGAGCATACATGCAACAGAGAGAGTATAGTATTTTCAAACTGGAAGACTGTCATTCACAGATGTTTCGCATCATTACAAAATGGGTTGCGCAGGATTCCATGTTTTTTCCCATGACTTTTTTACTTGAAATATTCCCAGACTTTTCCATGACTTTTCGTGATAGCTTTCAATTCCATGATTTTCCCGGATTATTCCATGAATGTGGAAACCCTGATTTGGATCAGCTTTCAGAAGAAGGCCATTATTTTGATTACCCAATAACTATGAATTACCCAATTTGTTCAATGTGTCCAACAATTGCTACGTACATCAATATTTAATAGAGTATTCAAAAATAAAACCAAATTTAACCTCTTTCTCCAGAGCAGTGACTTTCTTCTGCAGCTTCTCAGCGTGGAATTTGTCAGGACAATCAACAGGATGGATCTTTGACTCGCTAAGCTCATTCTCAGAATCCTCCAGCTGGCGTTTGAGCTTGTCAATGTCCTGCTCAAGGGTCTGGATGACCCGGTAGGTGTCCTTCAGGGTCGACTCTGATTGGGACAGCTGCGTCTGTAGTTTCTGAAGACAAAAAGGTAAGAGTTTGAGGTAATTACAAAGAGAATATCATTGCTCAAATTCTGGTCCAACGAGAGAAAGTCATTTTTCTTTCTTTAAAAAGCGGTCCCTCCTCCTCTGCAATGAAAAATATTGTGAATGAACTCGACACCTTTTCAGTTTTTGAAGTCCAATCCCACGAAGTCAATAGACCTAAGGCATAGTGACTTCACGCTTTGTTTACATGCCCGCTTACCTATGGGATCTGGGGATGATACTTCCTGCTTGACTACCATAGGAAAATGAACATGTAAACAAAGCGTGACGTCATTAGTATGTCTAATAGGTCTATTGGACTTACACTTGGTAACAGTTGTCTTCTGTCGGTTGAGGATTGAGTTTGTTTAACAGAATTGGTCTCTACATAGTACCACATGACCACGCAGCATCAGTTAAACATGATGTTCCTGACTGAAGGGGATAGTTGGTATGCATGTTTACATTTAAAGTGCGTGATAAATCAAAAAGAGTGTGATGCTACTTGGTGTCAAAATTAGGTCAGGAATTTTTTTCAGTAAGACAGAATTAAATTCCATTGCTAGTACACAAACGGATAGAGTATTATACGTTTCCCTGGAATAGACTATCAATGAAGCCATGCTCCATGATGTGATGAAGTACAGTTGTGATTGACATCCAACATGCGTGTACAAATATCCGACATGCGTGCACGCGTGTCTGGACCATACATTACAGCATATTAGAGAGGCGCGCATATCATTGTGTGTGTACCGGCCCAGTGGGCGGGGCAGAATGGGTTTGTTTGTTGTCGCAAATGCGGCAATAGAAGTACATGAATGCTTTCTCAATATTACTTACATGTAAATCGATATTTATAATATTTAAGGAAGAATGCAAAATTAAACAAGGGGTAAGTCACAATTTTACCTTTTCTAAACTCACAAAACCCTGTTAAACCTTGAAAACCTCAAGGTGTTTGCCTTGTCCAACTATTGAATTTTGCATTCTCCCCTGAAATAAATCTGAAAATGCCTCTTTTCCTCTTTTATTTAGAATTCAAGAGTCTACTTACCTCAGTGAGACCTAGTTGTTGCTGCAAGCGGCGGTTGGTGTCCTCCAATTCCTCGTTGGCGTCCTCCAATTCCTCGATGGCGTGACTCTTCAGGGCCAGGCTTCTCTCGGATTCAGCGACAACCTTCTCCTTGTCACTTGTCTCCTGCTCCAACTTGAATCATGAATGAGAATTCAGTGTCACAAGCGTTCGTTCATTGTAGAAAACAGAAGGAAATGTGTTTGGATTAGTTATTTTTTTCTGTTAATATAATAAATATTAAGTCCAATTTATTTAAACTGCAAAACAAATGGGTCATTCCATAAATGTAGTGTCCAATATGTGACACTATAAGATGGAATTTGTGTCGGGGTGATATAAATCAAATTAGGTTTTGCCCTTCACCGACGTTTTAAACACTGTATACTCAGTGTGTTACCTCCCGAGTGAAAGTTGGAAAAGATCACTTGGGTGGGACTCGAACCCACGACCTCCTGCTTTTTAGTGCAGACGTCTTACCACTCGACCACCGAGCTAACGGGATCGGGTGGCCGGTTCGAATCTGATGTACATAGCAGCGGGTACCGCATAAACTATTATAAGATGGAATTTGCGCCGGGGTGCTATAAATCAAATTAGGTTTTGCCCTACGCAATATCACCCCGACGCAAAATTTCCATCTTATAATAGTTTATGCGGTACCCGCTGCTATGTACATCAGATTCGAACCGGCCACCCAATCCCGTTAGCTCGGTGGTCGAGTGGTAAGACGTCTGCACTAGAAAGCAGGAGGTTGTGGGTTCGAGTCCCACCCGAGTGATCTTTTTCAACTTTCACTCTGGAGGTAACACACTGAGTATACAGTGTTTAAAACGTCGGTGAAGGGCAAAACCTAATTTGAATATGTGACATGTTAACCTTGAACTTTGTAATTTTTCTTTCAAGTATCATTATTATATTTTCTTAATTGTTGGGTAGGAAGTTTGATATTCATAATCACTCTTGGAGGACAACTGCATTAAGCCCGGTTCATACTTCACGCGAAAGCAAGTGCGAAGCGAAAGTCATATTGTAAACAATGGCTTCGAACATATTGCTGACACCACAAATTTCGCTTCGCTTACACTTTCGCATGAAGTATCAACCAGGCTTTAAGGAGTGTATCTAGAATTTAAAAAATCATACGTGTCAGATGCAACAGAAACAGGGAAAAACTCTGCGGACCCCAAATTTAAAGAATCACCCGATTGGATTATCTATTTCCTTACTCAAAGGTTGTAAAATTGTGCAGCTCTGGTGTAAATCCAAACATTATACAAAATCACAATCGTTTTACTCGAGATTTAGATTGTGTACTTGATGATGTGCTTTCTACATCACACTTGCAGCATCCAAAATAATGATAATAAATATGAATAAAATAAATATTTTTTATGACCACGAAGCACTTCATGTTCTTGTTTGCGGTACACACCTTTTGTCTGGAATCTCTGTGAATGTCTTCCAGTTCTGAAACGGAACATTAAAGTTAACATCTCAGTACCATAAGGGTTAATGGGGGGGGGGGGGAGACGAACGCAAAAGGTCCTGTAATCTTAGCAAATTGGTTGGAAATATAATTAACAAAATCTGACATTTGTTTTAATTGGAAATAATTTATGTTTTCAAGCTTTAAAGACGAGAGTGGTTGAATTGACCTGATGTTTTCAAAGCAAATTTCTTGTGGGGCAAAATAAACTCTCATTACATATCAATCCACAACACTGACAAGAGGAGACTACCAACCATGATATACTATTAATAAATAATGTCCACAACTTTTCTTCAGACAGCAACAGCACACTAATGGAGGTCACTGTATTGAAGCCATTTCACACTTAATACAGGCGAAATGCAAAGTGAATTTGACGTAGTAAAATATTCTACATTATTATTTATATCAGGCTTCCAGTGGTAAAAATAAATCAGCGTAGTGTATGCTTTCGTAAATGGTATGCGGATGACAGCAATATTATGTCAGTAAAAGTACCCGGATGCGTGCCTCATCCAGGCATTTTCACACGATCATGAGCGTAGAAACATTCAACATAGCGTTGCGCGCGGTACCGTCGTACCATCGCAGCAGGCTATACGCGCACTGTTGTCAACAACCACAATGGCAGCTTCATGCGGTGCAAAACTTGTTGTAGTATTAAGTGAAGAATGATTCGAAGAAATAGGAAAAATAAATATGACAATATTGCACTTGTTGAAGTATTGTTATAGCTCATGCAATATTTTCTGGTGTCCCCCTCAAGCTATAATATAGACGAATCCCAGGCACATGATCACTGAACACTGTACAGACCCCCTTCAGTGGTGAAAGCATTATGCACACTATTGTGCAACGCTACTGCCCCATGACGGATTATCTGAACAATAGCTAGTACAATGCTCCGCTCACGCTATCAATTCTATCACCAAGGCCCCTTTTCCTTGAAAGGGGCCTTGGTGATAGAATTGATAGCGTGAGCGGATTGGCCTCTATTACCTTGTATTTTATGGAGCAATGCATCCAACTTCTCATCTTTGGCACATAGCTTAGCCTCAGCCTCCCTCAGGGCCTGCTTGCTCTCCTTTGTCAACCTCTGCAGCTCTGTCAATGTCTCGTCCTGAGAGTTCATCTTCTCGTGGCTCTCTTCAAGGGCCTCCTTTAGTGTCTCAATGTCTTGGCGCAGGCCTTCATTTATCTTCTCCTGGTTCTGAATTGGGATTGCAAAACAGCAACGTGGTTGATGGGATACTAAAATTATTTTTTCAGAACAACTCCTTTAGAAATACGGACAATGTGCACAAGTACAGATTCAAAAACTTGCTTAGGTGGGACTTGAACCCGTAATCTCTTGCACAAGTAGCCTCAACCAAACCAAAGGGAGAACTATGGAGGCAGATTGACACTTAAATGCCATTGAATGTACAAAGATGATAGGTTTATACATGAGTTTGTGCGCATTCAGAATACAATTAGGCAGTGCACACACATGCAAAGTGTTCTACTGACTTGAGTTCTCGTTAGTGTTCACAAAGCGCCATCTAATGTTCATGAAATGAGTACACATCCTTGCCAGCCAGGGTAGTCCAATTCTTGTGCGTCGTTAGACTACCCTGGCAAACCAAGTCCACACTATTTACTACTTTGACACTCGTCGTCAGTCAGTCAGATTCTCGAGATCGGATATCCGTGGACTTTCGTTGCACTTCCACGTAGCAACAGCGCAAAGGGGAAAACAAACTCAGGCAAAAAGGGAAGTGAAGCTATGCTGCAGTGAAGTACAGCTACATTTTAGATTTCGCATCAGATTTCGTGGTTTTGACGCCAATATTGTCAAATCTTGAAACATCAAAGATGGTTAAAATTTGCTGTGTATTCCACATACTGATTACTCATTTCAGGAGTCAACAACACTTCGAAAATACAATGAAAGAAGCGAGAGAATTAAAGAAATGAGAGTGAAAATTCATATTAATACAGCGATCCATGCATGACTCAGTACTTTCACGTGGCTTTGTTTTCCCCTTTGATGTCATGCTGACGTCGAGAATTGTTTGTGTTGCCTTCGTGACGTTTCTCCTGGCGTAATCTTTCAACTGTCAATCTTAGACGATTTACAGTCTTTGGTAGAAAACGAGGTATCAAAATGTAGCTAACAAAATTCCCCAAAGGTCTATATAAATGACGTCATCATATTGTGATCAGATTCAAAATTATGAACCCTCCAATGAGTATGGAGTTTCTTGTTTTGCTGTGTTTAGTAGATATGTGTACTCGCTTTGTCAGGGTACCGTCTTAGTATGTTCAAAAGTAAGACTACCCTGGCTGGCGAGGATATGAGTACATAGCAATTTACTTGTTGGTTTCTGTACCCTTAGACTTCATTACCTGGACTTTTGCCTGCTCTGCATGAAGGAGAAGACTGGACACATATTCCTCTTCGTCGTCAGGGCGCGGCCTCTTACGCGTAGTCTTGACCGATTTCTCGTACATTTCTAGTCGCTTTTCAAACATCTCTTCCGTGGTGAGACGCTCTTTCTCCAACTGGTCCCTGAAAAGAGAAATTCAATCAATTTTATTACCTTTTGGAATAATTGCGTTCCAGTTTTTGTCAACTGATGCAGAAACATTATGTTCATTGGATATGCTTGCTTCATAGCATCTCTGAACACAAGTGCCTAGCGGCATGTATTTACGGGCAGTATGGGAACCGGGTGCGCTACTGAAGTAAAACACGGGTGCCCTATAAGCATAAAAGAAACCCAACCCAAAATGTCAAATCCCGGAAGTTGTCTAAAGAGCTTTTTAGTTTAACACTTTTGCGAGCCTCATCTGTCCCGCATAAAAATGCACATAAACGTACCATCTGTATTGGTTTTCCATGTACCCCAGTTTCGTTTGGAAAAGTCCCAACAAATGGCATTCACAACCTTCCTTTTTCATTGTCTGACTGAGAAGTTACTAAGTGATTTGTAAAGTTAGTTACAGGTACCCGATTCTATAATCTGGAACCAGTTTCTGACATCAGCGGTCGGGTAACCGGGTACCCAGTTCCAATGTACGCTCCCACAAGTGCCCCTGTTTACAGTGTCAAAGACCGAGTAAGGGCAGTTTGTGAATGCCGGGCCAATGCTATTGTGATTGCCAATGATGCTAGTTTACGCACATTCATGAATATCATAACTTTAAGCGATATCAACAAAGTACACAAAGCCCCTTAACTAGCCACACAATGCCATTGACTCTACCATCACCATCATCATCAGCCCAACCATAAACTCCCTTTCGTCACAAATATCATTCTCATACTTGCCCTCATTCAACTCTCACTACATTGTAATATCTTACTTGTAGTCTCCCTCGATCTGGACTAACTGCTGGGCCATCTCCTGACAGACTTCCTCCCGGATCTGCACCTCCAACATCATCATCCTCTTCTTCTCCTCAATCAGCTGTGTCTTCAGCATCTCAACCAGGTTGATTAATGCCTGCAGAGGGTGTGAAAGTTTAGAAATGAACAACAAAACAGTCGGTGAAGGGCAAATCCCTTAATTAAGATTTACCTTACTTACAATGGGGGAGTTTTGTCTAGTGGTTAGTGTTTGGGACTCATGATCAGAGGGTCAGGGGTTCGAATGCAGATGCTGGTCATAAGATGTGTCCCTGGGCAAGCTGCTTCATCCTCACTTGCCTCTCTTCAGGAGTATAAATGGTTACTGCCATGGACTAGCATCCCACCCGGGGGGAATAGAAATATTCTCAGTCATTTCATATTACTGAAACCGGAGAGAACTGCCGGCCACATTGGCTTGTGACAGACTTTACTTACTTAAGAGGCAGTATTCTACTATGACAAAAGGCCAGCTGACCCTGGAATCTCAGTGGTCATGTGGTAGATGTCTGCACAAGTTTGTGGGTTCGAGCCCCACAAAGAGCACTAAATGAATTTTCCTCGTGCAAGCTCTTGCATGGAACTGCATATACAGTGCTGATAAAAACAGTGTTGGTGAGACCAACACTCAGAATTCAAATTTACTTCTATCTTAAGGCAACTTTCATCACGCCGGCTACATGAGGAACATTTCATTCACAATGACTTACTGAAGAGCATAATGCGTATTATGTTTATTGTTTTTCACAGAGCGAAATGAATTCTCACTTACCGATTGTGCCTTTTGGTTTTAGATGAATTGATTTACTTTTTGCATCAATCTGAATACAAACGCAGACGTGCAAGTTTAAAAGTAAAGACTGTCACGAGCCAATGTGGCCCATCAGGCCGGCGTTTATCTCCTTTTGCAGTAGCATAAAACAACTGAGAATATTTTCTACTCCCCTGGATGGGATGCTAGTCCATCGCAGGTTACTCCCCAGCTAGAGAGGCAAGTGGGGGTGAAGTGGCTTGCCCATGAACACAACATATGGCCAGCAGCTGGATTGGAACCCCTGACCCTATGATCATGAGTCAAAAACCCTAACCACTAGCCGCATTCCCCCACAGATGTGCAAATAGCTGTACAAAATGCTGAGCTTTCCACAAGTCTGTACATAAACATGGATGTGGCGAGAGAGAGATATTGTCAAGGAAAAGAAAACTCTTGACATTCAATTCAGCTCTTCCGTCCTGTCCCCAGCCCAAGACTTACAGCTCTGGACTCCTCATTCACCATGGACTCCCTTGGTGTCCTCTCTCCATCTTCCTCCTCCTCCTCATCCTCCTCATCATCTTCATCTTCCTCGAAGGACTCATCCACAGTCGTCAGGTCCAGGTTGGAGTCTGGCTGGGGGCCGGGCGTGGCCCAAGCCACCGACGCCCTGTTACGAGACAGCGACTGCCGCAGGGCCAGGGAGAGGGCCCGGGAGGAGGCCAGTTTGGGCCCGGCTGCTGCGGGGACCTTCCACTTGTTGTCCAGCTTGGAGGTTACTGTGGTCACCTGTTGAGTTAATTACCAGACTGTTAATGTTATTCACATCTCAAAGATAAATGTGAATTATCAGCAATGCAGTCAAGTAAAGTCACCAGCCAAACACGCGTTTCACAGAAAAGGATGGACAATGGCAAAGGAATGACTAATTATGTGCAAACCTGACCCACCCCGAATCCGAAATGGTTTGTCCATCTTTTCAGTAGGGTCGGTTTCGGTTTTGCATTTACATTTTCGGGTCATCTTTTAAAAAAATGGAATATAAATTCAGGTGATGCAATATTATTGACAGTCACTGTGACTGCAGCCCACTGTGATGTGGTGTGGCCAACGTGTGCGTTCCCACGGTATTAATTTTCTCCAGACGGATCGGGACTGACAGTGAAATAGATTGTAACAGTTTTTATGATACCGCGTGATGATACCATGCGTTAGATCAATAAGCGGAGTTACTCTCGATCAACCCACTGAGTATGACAGAGAGAGAGACAATGGTTTTGCAAAAAGAATTCATGCCAAAAAAAGTGTTCCTTTTGTCCAAGCCAGATGTTCTTTTTTTCCGGGTCAGTTCGGGTCAGTTTTACCTTATTTTTTTGTCGGGTTGGGTCGGTTTGAGGGAGTTAAGATCGGTTTCAGTTGGGATTCGGTTTATATCTCTAATGTTTCGGGTAGGTTTGGCATGGTCAACCTGACCATGCTTTACGTTAAGGTTGGGTGGGATTTCTTTACTCTTGAAAACAGTCTTGATTAATTTTGACTGAAAGGACTACTTAGCACAGAATGTATGCTTGCATTGGAGGGTTAATCAAGTTAAAAACCCTGACGCTTGGATTCCAGCAGAATGGTTTAAAAAAAGGTGAACGAAAGATAAAGAAAGTAAACCAAACATTCTGCTGGGATTGAAAATCTCAGGCTCTGTATAATCTGTATGTTTCAGTACAGTTCGTAGCAGCTTTTCATCACAAATTAATTGTAGTCATCAAAAATTCAAATCCAAACCTGTTTTGCTATTGCCGAGAATTTCAAGACTTGGAGGGTCTCATCGAAGCCCGAGGCACACTGGTTGACGTTGACAACCATTGAAGCCTTGCCTTTACCCATGAAGAAACTCTGAAACAATCGTGTGAGCTTGCTCTCCCTGAACGGGATAATCTTGGGATTGGATCTGAAACAAAAAATGATAAAAAAATCCCATTGGTTTATAAAGTTGTTTGATTGTTCAAAACTGATTCTTAAGATGACCTTATGTTTGCAAAAATTTTGAATTTCTTTTCTCGTGTAAACAAGAGAAGGCCAGCTCATACTTCATGCGAATACAAAGTTAATTCGACGCCAGGAAACATTTACGAAATTCGCAGTGTTCTACTTTTGGGAATTCGCAACGCAAATACTGCATTTACAAGGAATCGGGTACCAGATTAAAAAAAGATTGCCAAATATTATGCTTCATCACATACACATGGGATGTACAGGATTCCATGACTTTTTCGTTACTTTTCTTGGAATATCCGTTTCTCACGATTCCTTGTAAAACAACAGAACTCCTTGACTTTTGAGGATTTTCCAGGAATTTATTTCATGACTGTGGGAATCCTGAATAAGTATGAAATGAGGAAACTAGCGACTTACTTTGGGTGATTCTGGTTGTATCTTAGTGTGTGTATACATTTGCCGAGTGTCAACAATGACGTGTTGATGTTTCCTGCTTCTTTGAGGCGATCACCGGTGTTTTGGGTTCGAGTGTATCGCTCCGATCCTGCCAGGTCACAGAACGAAAGCCTAGAAAGAGAAGGAAAGCCGTTAAAGATGGGAGTTATTCAGACTGAAACACCAAGTGCAGAAAAAATATGCCCATACTCTTTCTTTCACTATTAAAAATAGAGTTCTCCAAAATTTCCTCAGTATTTCTCTGGGAGCAAAGTTTGAAGTCTGAATTCAAATTTCAAAGGAGACTTCTTCTTCAAGATTTCGCACCAGTGAGTTGAGCCAAGTGATACATTTTGAAGTCTTAACAGACTAGGTTGGTACGTACATGTCTAAATTTTTCAGTAGTCTGGTGTCATGACAGTGAAAATGTATTGTAAATGCAGGCTTGGTACCATGCAAAGTACTGATAGTCCTGAAGTTTCAGACTAGGAATTCTTTACAAAATTCAGTCCCACATGGCAGTACGGTTTTATTTGCAAATGATAGCCCATTGCAATATAGTAAAACTTGAAATCAAAAGGGATGCCCTCACAACTTTGTAGTTTTGCTAAATTTCACTGACAATAAATCAGTGCTGTAAGTTGGTTGAGTAGTTTTCCCAATTTATTCTTTTGAGGTGTCAACAAAGCCCCTTTTGCTGTAGGTGTGGTAGATACCGGTACATGCATTTTGTTGATTACAAACAGAATGTACAGAACAAAGTAGCTGAGCATTTACAGTGCAAGTATGGATACTACAACACTGTAGTGAATTCGGGCGATTCAAAATGCAGTAAGCCACCAAGAGTTTGCCACGAAGAGTTCATTTTTTCCCAGTGCATTGTGGGCGATGGTCGACAAATTCACAGCGCGGGCCATTTGAAATCGTTCGTTTTCCCAGTCAGTAGTTTCGTAAAGGTATGCCTCGAGTATCTGTTTGCCCTTTTGTTTTCTTTTTATCAATGTGGTGTTTTTTTTTTTTGTGTAGCGGTAGAACGCTATGCCCCAATCTATAACAAATTAGTTCAAGTTGTCTACTGACACTCATTCAAATGGACCATGTTTTGTCGACCGTAAACTAGAAAAATGGACTCTCCATGGCAAACTCTTGGTGGCGCACTGCATTGTGAATCGCCCGAATTCAAATAGACCCTGAAGTATTGCGGGAATTTACTCACTGACTGACTCTGGCGACATGTGGGTTCTCCACGTCCACCACTCTCAGGATCTTGATACTGAAGATGCAGTGACTGAGGGACAAATTCAACAACAAAATAAAGTCATTTTTAATCATTATAAGGCACGACAAAGAAATTGACTGAAGCAGGATTTGCGTACCAATGCTCTACCAAATGAGTCATCCAAGCTTTGTCAGTGGTCTGCAAAACTGTTGATCTACTTAACCAGGGGCTGATTTCACGAAACTCATCTTAGAACTTAAAAACAAGTCCCCGCTCTAAGATCGATCTTAGCTCAGACGCGTCCTGAGACTGATTTCACTAAACCTATCTTAAAGCTACAGTCCATCATTTGCAGCTATCCAAATAGTAACTGAGGTAATTCTTGTTGAATAACATACTTGGTTGAAAGATAGTAAGTGGACTAAACTCCCTGTGAATTGATTCTTTCTGGCAAGCTGTCATTTTGAAGCAATCAAGGAAGGCCTTTCCAACAGTGCATCTTGGAAATTTCTGTTAGTAGTCTGTTGTTTTAATCGGCGAAGCGCGCCCAAGCTTTGGCACGACGCACGGTTGCTAAAATTGGTGTCGCGCACCGATTAATCGGTGCGCGACATCGCGTAGCTGCAATCGGTTCAGTGAGAACGTGTCTCAGATGCTGAATTCAGGCCCAATTCAAAACATGATTCAGCAACTTTTGATTTGAAATCGAGATCCTAGAATGCTGTTTTTCTTGGAATATATAGCTGAAGCTGAGCTGAAACTTCATCAGGTTAGTTGTTCAGCACCCTTCTTTAGATTTTGAGCAGTTTTGTTGCTTCAATCGAACAAAATGCAGAAATTACAAATGATGGACTATAAGCAAGTGTTGAATGTGTCTTAAGTTTGGTGAAATCTATCCTAGGAAATTGATTGCCAGTTATTAAAGACAAGTTATCCTTCCTAAGATGCATCTTAGCCTTTCGTGAAATCGGCCCTTGCATGGTACAATTATGCCAAAGTTCCATAATTATGCTGTTTGACCCTTTTGAAAGCTTTCCTAAAGTTTTCTCTCATTACTATGACACTATTAATGCATTTTCCATGGAAAAAAGTTTTGTTGGAAAAAAGAAGCAAAAATAAGAATGAGGATTGATTACAACTCTTGCAGGAGATGATGCTATACAATGTACCTGCGACTGGAGCAATGGTTGAGCTTGGTGGCTGCCATGCTTAGATTCTGCTGGCCGATCTTGAGGATTTTGTAGGCCTCGTCAGCACTCTGCACGGAGATTTCCTTCAATCCTTCACACAAACAGACAAGACCGAGGTTAAAGGGTTAACAGGCAGGTAACGAAAAAGTAACAGGAGGAAATGTCAAGTTGTAGAAGACTTTATGGAGTGTTTTCAAGTTTGAACGACATAAAGGCCAAGTGAAAAAGAGGAAATCATGCTGGTATTTAAAAGAGTAAAAAAGAATCCCTAATTCTAAACCACTTTCCAGGCTTGTGTCATCAAAACTACCCTAACAAATAGATTAACCCCAACTCCCTAGGCCTTTTTGCTAGGATGTAGCCTCAATCCTGCAAAGGCCTCCAATTGGCCTAATGGAAAAATAGCATATAGCCTCAATCTTGCAAATTCCTCCATTATTTCTTGAATATGGTCTGTGGAGGGGTGACCACTGCCTGAATCCTGCTAAATCCTGCGGCAGTGACTGTCAATATGTTGAGGCTTGGCCAGTGACATCCTGGAGCAGTACTGAGGATTTCAAACATAATCCAGGCCTATATTTATGCATGGCTGAGCAAAAACAAAACAAGGTCCGGCCCAAGACCTTGACAAAATGCATCCTACAATATCAGTAACGCACTTTTGCCATGTAACCTCAATCCTACAAATTCCTCCATTTTGGCAAAGAGGATTTTAAAGGATTCAGGGCGGTTAGGGTTAAGAAAGGAACAAGTGAAGGAACAAAGTGATGAACAAACTAATGCAGGAACAAAATACACAAACAAACCAGCCAACCAATAAACAAACAGATCAAAATGCAAGCTTGTTGAATCTTTTCCAGTAAGAGAGTTAGAAATGAATAAATGGACTTAATCTCGTGCAAGTGGTCAGTGCTATTCAGAAATGTTCAATACTTTGTCATCAACACTTGTGAAGTCTTACCTTTGATGTATATTTGCCCGTTTTTATCCTCGGAAAATTTGAGGGGTTGCCTGCGGACTTTCTTGGCCTTCGGTATTGCTTCCAGTAGGTCATAGATGTACTCATTGTAGACTTCGGCAAAGGAAACCCACACGGAGAATTTCAGGGGACCCTGGGCCTCCACATCAACTGAAGTGTCGTCAGGAATACGGCTGTTGATGTCATCGAGAACATTGGGCATGCTTGCTGGAGAGAGCAAGAGTAAGTCAGGAAATATATCAGGCTAAAAATGTCTAAAATGATGGCAATAGACTTTATTCACCAGGAAGCCATTTTTGATCTGTTCCCTGAATTTAATTTAAAGAAACGCCATTTTGTGGCGCGATAATGTCACACATTTTTATATGTACGCATAAATCAATGAGCGCATTTTAAATTTACGCGACAAAGTCGTGCAACTTATCACGCTAATTTCAAAAATCGCGCAACATATTGCGTATTTGTTTGTCCAAATGAGTGTAAAAGCTTGAATGTAGAAGCACTGTATTCTTTGTGATGTCTGCAGGCCGGTTCAAACCTCACGCGAATTTGACATCAAGAAGCATTTGCTGCGAGTTGAAATGTTTTCAACTTTTTGGCATTTGCAGCGTGGAAACTTGCCCTGACGTCACAAGTTTGTATTCACTTTCGTGCCATGAACTGGTCTTGAGGGTTCGCGAGAAAATGTATAAGATTGCATAGGTGGTACTCAAGCCCACAAGCTCCTGTTCGGGTGATTATAATCTGGTGAAACAGCAGGTACATTTATCATTATCAAATCAGCCAACATGTAGCTGACTCAACAATGAGCTGAAATACGGTAGGTCTTATTAATTCCCCACTCCCCCTCCCATCATGAGCCAACTATATCGAGGGGGGGGGGAGACAATTGATAGGCGTATGAAACCAATGTTGCCAGAAGATACAGAAGTCTTACCATCGTCTGTGATACTACTGACAGATATTTCTGACTGGGAATCCTCAGTTGCTGTTGTGTAGTTGGAGGCCCTTGAGTCATCTGCTTCATCCATGCCAGAACTGTCTTGGGTCCCTTCCTGAATGAGTGAAGGAGAGAATGGGCCTTGAATATAAGACAAACGAAGGTGTGAGATGACAAAGCTGCATGCTGGTCGACAGGGGGCAAAGGTACATAAGGGCAATTCCATGCAAAAGTGGACACGGCTGAAAAGTGGACAATTTATAAAATGTCCTTTTTTTTGGTAACGTCAGTTTCCGAGAGAAAACTTATCTTCCGTGAGGAAAATCCACCCTAAATGCCTTGGCAGAATAATAACACAGAGTTGACAGAAGGGCCACTCTAAATGTAGCAGCAGTTACTATGGAATTACCCAAACACATAGAAATAGCACAATCGTTTCTATAGCTGGGTCAGGGTTAAGGCAATTTTTACTTTTCCATGAATGAGTACTTCCTTTCAATTATTGTGTTTATGCAACGTATGTACAATAATTTAAAGGATTTTCTGCTTACAAAATTTCTTTCTTAGCACTGTAAGCACAGAATGTTCATTATAAGCACACATTTTTGTGGTAAGCAGATCCATGAAAACTAATCCCAGTTTTGTTGTCTGATTGTTTTTAAGTCACCTGTTTGTTTGAGTTTCCCTCAGCCATTGATAGCACCGAGTCCTTGATGTACTCTTCCTTCTTACGTTGGCGCTCATCCAACTTGGCCACATCACAGAAGAAACGAGGCTTGAGCTGCAAGCTGGGAAACAGTCGGCCTTCGAGACTGTTGAAGATGACGTCTAAGGACCGAGGCAAGATGCCGCCATCTTGTGGCACGCCTGATAGGTGACACATGAACAAATTACATGTAACTAGTACATATGTATATTCAAATTGTTTAGCTGTCACATGCAAATTCCACCACATAATCACCAGGCATACAATTGTACATTCGCAAAAAAAAGAGAGGAAATTCAAAAATTCTGAAGACTTTGTGCAGTGTTTTTCAATTACGAATGGCAGATACGAGAATAAAAGAGGAAATCAGCTGATCCGAGGAAAAGTTGCATGCCTGAATCACAAGTAGCATTTCTTTCCATTTCTGTTATTTTTCATCGGGCAAATTTATTGAACAATCGGAAAATGGCAAATGTGGGATGGTACCATACCTTGGTAGTGGATGGCTTGTACAGGTATGGCCTTACAATAAATCAAGCAGCTGTACAATTTTCAAGTGAAGCCGGAAAACTGACAACTGCAGGATTTGAACCACCTATCACAAAACGGTATGCAGTGGCAGTTTTAAAAGACAAACAGGTCTCCCCATATGCATAAAATTGCAAAAAAACGGTAGCAAAATGACCGTCTATTACCTACCCTGTATCGTATATGTCTTCCCGGCGTTTGTGACCCCGTACGTAAAGACCAAGCAGTTCTGGCCGTCGATGAAATCCTTGACCGTGCCCAGCATGGTCTCGTCAAAGAACTCCTTCTGGCTGGTGTCCTCGCCAAAGATGCGGCTGAAGGTGAACTTGTGGGTCATGTTGCTGAAGCCCCGCTGGCTGGACTTGAAGGTGAAACTGTCCTTAGGGGCCCTCATTAGGAGTGAAGTAGGCTGAGATATCTCCATACAGTCCTACATGCAGGAAACGTGGACAAACGGTATTAACCCTAACTCCCCAGCCTAATTGACTAGGAACCATACCCATTCTGGCAAATTCCAACACCCACATGGGAAATTGTACACACACACACTGTTGGACTTAGTTTCTGGAGGTACGCCAACCCCAGTGTAAAAGACCATCAGTTTAGGGGCACTGTACCTATCCTAACAGATTTAAACAAAACCTGCTGTTGAACTTTGATGGGTTGTGTTCGGTTAGGGTTAATAAAATAATTCAAATCTCCCTGCCAAATGACAAGATTTTTTTTTATCCAGAT
Organism: Patiria pectinifera; assembly: GCA_029964075.1. Classification (NCBI taxonomy): domain Eukaryota; kingdom Metazoa; phylum Echinodermata; class Asteroidea; order Valvatida; family Asterinidae; genus Patiria; species Patiria pectinifera. The sequence goes on along the minus strand of CM057133.1, from coordinate 19,919,555 downwards.
TGGGGTCTGGGAATCTATTGGACACCCCCAGGTGTTTTTGATACCCAATTTTGAAGGTGGTTTTTTATGTTAATTAAGGGAAATTTGAATCAGTTAGTGAATAAGGCCAGGTTCATGCTTTGTGTGAAAACCAATATAAAGATGCAGCAAACCCAAATTTACACTGCGAATTTTGCAAAAATCGACTATATTCCAATTCTAGTGAATATTGCAGTGAAAGTGTTAGATTTGTGTACAGTGCTGTGCTGTTGAATTAACTTGACATAAAAGTGAAATATAAACGGGCCTTAAAACATTTGAACCAAGACGGAAAAGGCCAATCATAAACCCGAAAAATAAATAAAGTGTCTTTATCTCCGGTTTGGGCAGTGGAGTCATGTTGGCGTGGTGGTACTTTCCTTGCCTCCCACCTCTGTGACCCTGGTTCAAATCCTACCCAGGCCAACATGTGTATTGGATTTTCAATCCCTTCCAGATTTTGTCAGTTTCTTCAGAGTATCACAATTCACATGTGTCTGGGTTTTCCTCTCACCTCTAAAACTGAACGTTTTTTGAGTGACTTCACCCTACTAGTTTCTTTTATAGTGAGCTAAGCACCATTTACAATTGGGGATTTTGAAGAAACTCATAACCAGAATTTAAAAAAAAAAACCCAAAAAACCGTAATCATACATACATATATACATATTATGTTAACAGTTTGAAGTCTATGTCTGGGGTCTACCCGGTGTTCCCACTACTGATGTTCCCCGAAATCCTTAGGATTAGGGCTAGGGTTTGGGCTAGGGTTATTGGATAGGGATTTCGGGGAACATCGGTATTGGGGAACATCGGTATTGGGGAACATCGGTATTGGGGAACATAGGTATGCACCCCTATGTCTACCGTAAAGAGTTGAATGGAACTTTTACCTGGGATTCGCCTTGTTCCTTCTCCCGGTTTGTGAAGGGTCGTATCCTGAGGTGGACCTGCATGTGCTCACGGCTGTGGGCAACGCTCTCTCTTGTGAGCTTGGCCGTAGGAGCTGCAAAATCCTGTATATATTGTAAGGCAGAAATCATTGAAATTATAATACCAACTATCTTTGAAATAGAAAGGTGGAATTTTTTTTTATTGGCAAATAGCTCCAGAGGATAAGTCTGTAAATGTCTAGAGTCAGACTCAGATTTGCTGCCGAGTTTTCGACTGCAATTTTGCATGCAGGCAAAGTGGGAAAATACTTGGCATATTTGGAGGTGTCAATTCTTTATTAGACTCAGGGACATAATCTATGAGAAATTCCGGAAACTCAAGTTTGCAAGTTGAATGTATAATCAAGTTTTCCAGAAATTGTGTATTAACAAACTGCTACATTTTTCAAAAATGCAACTGGAATAACCCCAAAAGAGGAAATTACAAAAATACAGTTTTTTTTCCTAATTTTTAACGGCACACATTGTAAGTGTGAAGTGAAAAAAGAAGAAGAAATCGGCTGATCCGAGGAAAAATTGCTGCCTAAAATTTGTGTTAACCTTAACTCCCTAGGCATTTTTGCTAGGATGCAACCTTAATCCTGCCAAATGCAAAATCCTCTGTTAGCCTATTTCTTGAATGGGGTCCTTGAAAGGGTATCCACTGCCTCAATCCTCAAAGCAATCACCGTCAATATATTGAGGCAGAGCCAATGACATCCTGAAGCAGTGCGGAGGATTTCAAGTATAATCTACATGTAGGCCTAACTTTGTGCATGGCTGAGCATAAACAACACGTACATCTGGCCCAAGACCTTGACACAGTGCATCCTCCAAAATCATGCCACACGTTTTTGCCGTATAGCCTCAATCCTGCAAAATCCTTTATTTTGCAAAGAGGATTTTGAGGATTTGGGAAGGTTAGGGTTAGTGGAATCTTGCATCAGGGGGAGATGCCAATAATACCTAATACAGTAAACAGTAATATCTATCTGCCTAGCACTTGATTTTGGAAAAACCAAAACTTACAATTGCACAATGTAGCTTATTTTAAATCTATAATTAACACTTTTTGTTATTTAATAAAACCCCAGATAGTCCTCAAGTGTGATAAAACCTTTGCATTAGCTATTAGGCCACTTGATGAGAAGAAAAAGAGACCTCAGGAACGACACATACCTCCAGCAGGTTCTTGCGTATATCCGGTCTGGTTTCATCAACTTCATCGTTTTCAGGGTCGTAAAGGTCATCAAAGCTGGTGCATGTAATGTCTGCCATCCTTGTTTGAAAACGTTCAAGCATAGAACTGCTGACAGTGTCTGAAACTAAAAGATTTCAAATATAACGAATCCATCATTTGATGCGACAAACATGAATAAATTATATTCAATTCAGTATTCAGAGTGAACCCAAGCAAACATGTATCTAAAAACTTTATATTACAATGTATAGCGTGCATTTTTGATGTAACATCACACGGTTCTATTGCTCCCCCACGCGTATTATGAATCCAATGTTCTTCCACGCGTATCATAAATCGTATGATTTTGAAATTTGTCACACGTCTGAATCATAAGTTTTGAAACAACTTGTATTAATTTCTGGGAAAAAAAAAGTTTAAATTTCATTAAAATAGAGGCAGTTTTCTGTATACACATGTATATGCCCTTTTGCTTGGAACATTTTGGTGATTACGCATTGGGTCAGGTCAATCAAACCAGGTCAAAGGTCATGTGCGTCAAAGGTCAGGTCGTGTGAGGTCAAAAATCATAGTTGCCTACTTGAGAATTTTTGGAAACAATAAACACCGTATAGACTTAATGCAATTTTTTCTTAAATTGGCAATATCCCTTTAATTGATATGCCCAACCCGTCGGACATCTTCCTTTTCATGGCCACAGATGAGAAATGTTTCTTGACCCGATGGCTGCCGCAAAATCGGTCCTATTTCTGTTTCTGAAGAATGGCTATCCTGCATCAATGTCATGAAATTTGCCTTGAGTTTCTAAAGTGGATGCAGTTGTTTGCTTGAAGGTAAAGGCGAACAGTTGTGGACTAGTAGTAGTTTGCTGCAGAATTTTAGGTATTATATATAAATATATATTTATAACCAAACTTTATCCAAATTGAGGTCAAATAGGGCTCACCACGAATAAGTTCATTTTGAAGCAGAAAATCTGACTCCAAATTTACCTTTCAAGATTGTCAGAGGAAAACGGATCGTACATAGTGTATACACCCAATCATTTTGAAGCGCGGTCATTCTATTTTCAGCCGGAATCGACCAAAAAACAAAATGTCTCTACTGCGATGTGAAAAATGTTGACTGTTTGTGAATGGTGTTCAATGCAGGGGTGAAAATAGCTGATGAAAATAGCTGAAAACATGGAAAAAGGTTTAAAAAAGCTGAACTTTGGAAATTTCCTATACTTTTGTACACAGCAAGTGAGGAAAAAAAGCTGAAATCCAAAAAAGAAAAGAAAAAAAAGCTGAAATCAGCTTTAAAGCTGAGATTTCACATCCTTGTCAATTTAATAATCATGTCAATGGCCAATTTTTGCATCAATTCCCCTTTGACGATTATGCGCTGAGCTATGTAGAACAGCGCCCTTTTGTGTTTTTACACTAGTCTAGCAGTGCGACGGCTGTTTCTTGTACAATCGCTCAACCGAGTATAGCGCACAGCCATACAGTATGGGCAAATCAATTGTACAAGAAACAGCCGTCGCATTGCAACTCGCGCGCGTGCCTGGGCTCAAATAAAATTTAAAAAAAGGTTGGCTAGGCCTACAGTCATGACAGTTAGGCCTCACTGAATTAATTTTTATGATTCGAGCGAAGATCCAGAACTGTCACACTGACTGTCATGACTGTGTAAGCCTATTTATTTATCACAATCTTTCCATTTCAACTTCCATGCCATTTCGCCCCATAATCATATGGGGGTAATCCTTACTTTTAGGACCCCGTTCCTATATTATAATAAGGTTACAAGACTCACCAAAACAGCTGACTAAATGACACACAAAAGTGACATTCTGATATTTCTTGTCTTACATTGTCTTATATCTGTAGGATATCTGAACAGTATGAGTATGACCCTTCTTGAACATGTTGAATGTTATATTACTTATTAAAAAATAGCAGGTTTAAATTTGGTGGAATTGTGGAAAGAGGCTGGCACTGACATGACTATGAGGGATTTGATTTACAAGCACAAGGGAAATTAAGGGGTAAAACACGGCAATGACAACATGGACAAACTGCAAAAAAGGTAGGAAAGTCACATTTTCTTTGAAAGTGCTTTCAAAATTACAACATTCATCTGAGGAAAAACAAGGAAAGATTTCCATATACGAAGTTCACTCAACACCCGGTGTACAAACCTATGAGATTGGACTAGAAAATTCTAAGTGTTTTCTAAGAAAATGCTTGTATTTTCTCACTGCTCAAATTGACTTTGATGACATGAAATTGCTATCTGGGGGCTTGTTAGTCAATACAGAGGAAAATTAGTGAACTTCGTATATATGGAAATCTTTCCAATTGCAAAAGTCAGTTTTGAACAGAACTTGTAAAAATTAGAGGTGTCCTACTCCTAAACGATTACCAATGGGCATGAACAGTGATGAAACCATGGGCATTGCCATGGGGGAAAAAGTGGAAATGGGGCGAAGTGGTTGTGTATCCTGGCCTATACAAAAATAATACATGATATATGGCAGGTTCGAACACTACATGATAAATGCATGGACAACATGATGGACATGATGGAGGAATTCTTATTCCTCCATGATATATGGCAGGTTCCAACACTCCCCAGCAGCGCGAATTGCAAAATAAAATGTCCTTACCAACCTCAGTATCCTTCACGGTATGTGCACGAAGCAATTGTCATATATTTATTTTCTATTGGCTTTCAAAATCAAGGGAAAATATACGCCTTGATTTTGCCGTGTGCCGTCTAAAATCTTCTATCTCGCGCCGTGTGAAAATGTTTGAAAAAATTGACCAATCAAATAACTACTTTTAACTGGTTCCCATCTTCGTGTTACGCGGAAACAAGCGTTGGGTGAGGGAGAGCCAGTGCTTTATATTTATTAAAAAGGATGACCGTTTTAGCCGAATTTCAGCTTAATTTGCCATAATTTTTCAGGAAAAAACGAGTTAGACAGAAAATTTAGCAGAATGATTTCTTTTAAAGCAGATTTCTAGCAGAAATAAATGAGAAATTAAAAAAAAATATAGCACTTAGCAGATTTGGTTTAAAAAGGCTTCAATCTGTGGTTCCCTGACGTGTAACACGGGTCGCACTAAAAAGCGTCAACACAGCGTCAACACATGACAGAAGCGTCAACACACCGTCAACACATCCAAAACACATTCTGAATTAACAGAAAAGGTATATAATTGTAAAGCATAGAATAAAAGAGAATTTCCATTGGTTTGAGTTTCCATTTTGTCGTTAGAAATATAGTATTTTCACGCGAAAAAAATGACCCTTCACTTACACGGCCGTTGTCCACCATTTTGACTTCGCACAAAGCTTGGACTACACCATTTCAAGTAGGGGTGTGCAAGTAATCGTGTCTTAAACAACAGAGGGCGTCTTGCTGCAGAGAGGGACACCAGGGCACTCTGATCTGTGAGGGACTGAGGTTTATTGTACAACGCTATCACCCTTTAGCATAATGGTATGGTTCGCGCTGCCACTGAGGCAACATGGCAGCCGATCACGGAGCGGCACGGAGAGCCAATTTTCTTGAACTGAAAATCGCAATTTTCAGACGTTTAACCTATTGATTTTGAGTCAAAATCTTGTTTCTGTCCATACCATATGGGTTACATACTGCTTTTGTCACTTTTAATGCATTTTGGATGTGTTGACGCTGTGTTGACGCCGTGTTGACGCTTTGGAGTGTGTTGACGCTGTGTTGACGCTTTTTAGTATGACCGTACACACAGGCTAGACACGTGCAAATTTTTAACTTTTCAATTTGAAGGAAATTTTACGATTTAAGTTTTGCTTAAGCAAATTTCTATAACACAGTGCCTGCATGTGAGCATGGAGGAAGAAATGTGAGTAAAGTGTTTACAGTGTATTTCGTGTAATAATAGGTGATTCAGCAGATTTTGGTTAAATCTAGCAGAATTTTACCGTGATCTTACGGTCACCCCATTATTACACTTAACGAAACGTTGGCGGCGCTGTTGTATATAATAAACGGGTGATGGATTCCGTGGCGTAGAACAGATGTGCAATTGTAGGGTTGGTAAAATCCATCCCCATCGGCTAGAAAATTGGAGTTGAGTCCACAGAAGTTTCTCAATATCGTCCTTAATAAACATACATCATGTATGGTCAAGATGAAGGTAATTTTGAGTGTAATTTGTATATGTAAACTAAAATTGATAATTTGCTTGCGTTCGTACGGTCGATCGTATCAAAACACAAGAAATCGGTATTGCCAGATTACAATGTACGATAAATACTATCCTACGTAACAATAACACTGGGGAGGTTGGGGGGGGGGGGGCACGGCAGGTAGCGCCACGACTGTTGGGACATTTCTCATTTCCTTCGTGGACAGCAGCGCGCACACATCGCGGACTAGCCCCATAAATGTGGCCTATTTACTGGACTGCCTCCGTAAACATAGGCCACACATCCAGTGATCCACATGTACAAAATTAAACGTGTCGCACTTTGCCAAATTTTGATTTTCGCATTTAGGCTTAGTTTGTAGGGGTTTTTTGCTTTAGAAGTAGCTGGAGTTACCCAGCCCTGAGTTTTATCATTGGGTTGTCATCTAGGGCTGGAGCTCATTTTTCTCGAAAACGATAGTATAGGCAAAAAAAAATTGGAAAATGTTGAATTTTGTCCCCGTTACACACTAATTGCAACTGCAACTCACCCCAAACTTGCCTGGAATAACCATTACACAGGTCCTTGAAGTAAAAAAACGATCCACGATGAAGATTCAGCCTACAATTGCAGTGAAAACAGGAGGAATAACCGCTAACCTGACAACCTTGCGAGCATGGCCAGGATCGTCAGTGGTTTGTGCACACAAAAAAATTGTGTACAATGAAAGGCGGTCGGTTACCGGTACCAGGCTGTCAACTAGTCGTTTTTGCCGGCTGGCGATTGGCTGTTGGCGCATGACGTCACGCGGAAGCGTAACACCCGATGACTGTTTCATGCACTATCGGTTGCGGTTCCAGTACCGCAGCTGTGATGCGAGTGGTAAACTTCATATGAGTGCATGAAATAGTCATCGGGTGTTACGCTTCCGCGAAAAATGAGCTCCAGCCCTAGATGACAACCCAATGATAAAACTCAGGGCTGGGTAACTCCAGCTACTTTAGAAGCATACTCACCCTCTTTATAGGCTAATCAGAAAGTGCTGCCTTTTTCAGATGTATATTTTTCGTGAAATTTCCAGATTCATTTTTACATGTTTGCGTATCAAAATTTCAACATGAAATTTCACTAAAATTAGACATCTGAAAAAGGCAGCACTTTCTGACTAGCCTATAAAGAGGGTGAGTATGCTTCTAAAGCAAAAAAACCCTACAAACTAAGCCTAAATGTGAAAATCAAAATTTGGCAAAGTGCGACACGTTTTTGTACATGTGGATGTGTGGCCTATGTTTACGGAGGCAGTCTAGTAAATAGGCCACATTTATTGGGCTAAGTATATGCCTACTTTTTCAAGTCATAGAACTATATTAAATTACTACAGCGTTAACTCCTCATTCTTGCGCGCGGAGATGCTTTGAAGCCGTTCTGGGCGCAGACATTTTGAATTCATGCACGTGTTTGTAGAACATAATGAAATCGGATGGATTGAATTTTGAAAGTGTACTCTAAATGCAACGCGCAAGAAGAACATACGCAAACAACTTAAGCGCGTCATGACAGTTCAAAAAACGTCACGGCAAAAAAAGCATGTGCAGCGAATACGCGCACGCATTGCGCTGTTGAATAGTTAATGCCTCTTCATCTTTGCAACTTTTGTTGGCTGTTCTCATTCCAGAGCCGTATGAAGAGGATGACTCTGATGAGGTCACACAAGATCTTTGGCAGGAGGCCTGCTGGATTGTCATCAGCTCCTACTTTGATGAGAAGGGTCTTGTGCGTCAGCAGCTGGACTCCTTTGATGAGTTCATTCAGATGTCAGTACAGCGTATTGTGGAGGATGCCCCTGCAGTCGACCTACAGGCCGAGGCACAGCACACATCCACAGAGATGGAGATACCGGTAAGTTATTAAATCCTATTCTTGAATATGGTCCGTGGAGGGGTGACCACTGCTTGGATCCTGCAAAATCCTGCGGCAGTGACTGTCAATATGTTGAGGCTTGACCAGTGACATCCAGTGAGGATTTCAAGCATAATCCAGGCCTACATTTATGCATGGCTGAGCAAAAACAACACAAGGTCCGGCCCAAGTCCGTGACAAAGTGCATCCTACGAAATCAGTAATGCACTTTTGCCATGTAACCTCAATCCTCCGAATTCCTCCAATTTGGCAAAGAGGATTTTGAAAGATTCAGGGCGGTTAGACTGATTCGGTGACAGCTATTTTCTGAGGTGGAATCAGGCTCGCGTGAGTTGCGCTCTGGTGCTACGCACACTCGGGGTCCCTCGACCAATAGGGTTACCAAAATGCGTCTTTTAGAACGTATGCAGCATGCGCACGAATGTGTTTCCACCTCAAAATGGCTTCCAATTTGTTCTCCGAATTACTCTATAGATATCCACACTGCTTCATTGCCTTAGAAGTGAATTGCAGGATTTTGAAGGATTGAGGCAGTGGTCACCTCTCTATCAGACAAATTCAAGAACTAACTTATGATTTTGAAGGATTGAGCCAAAACCCAAATCTTACTTATAGTTTAAGTACCAAATACTGCATGACAATGTATCAGATTCCTATCACTCTGGGAACTTTTGGTTTAAATTATTTATAAAGGGGAAAAAAAGGAAAGTTATATTGATACAGGAAACAATTATCACTTCTTTGTTTTATGCAAATGATTCAATTTTTTAGTTTGATGATGGTTTTTAAGCCATATTCTACATAAATTATTGTACAGACCAACTTTGCATACAAAGTATCCACAATTTTTTACTCCTTATGAGCCTTATGCTTTGGAAATCGTGACTTGCAAGATATTAACTCCATTCACTGGAAAAAGCAACTTGTCATGTAATAAGTTGGTTCCAAGTAAATGTAGGCTTCATTTTATTTTATTTATTGGTATCTACTAAAATGTCATTGTTTTCATTTGTGAGCTTGATTGTTTTTCCTTCCACAGACCCGTTACTTGCTGAAGTTTGAGCAAATCTACCTGTCCAAGCCTACACATTGGGAGAAGGATGGTTCACCAAGTCCAATGATGCCCAACGAAGCACGACTCCGTAACCTCACGTAAGCAATTGTCTGTAACAGCAAATCATCATCAGGGCTCAAATTGAGTTTGAAATTCAACAGGTTAGTCGTCATGCACTGTAATAAGATTTTCAGCAACTTTGTTGCTTCAGATGGAAAGAAATGCACAAAAGCAAATGATCCTACATGCCTTTTACCATAACCCCGACCCCAATTCCATCAAAATCCATCCCCCAATTTTGGTGGATTTTGGGGGACTTGGTCCTGCAGGCCCGGTTTGACTAAATATTGATCGAGTATATGGACTTGGTCCTGGAGGCCTAAAGCAAAGCATGCATTGGAAGCAGTGTGATTGATGGATTTTGGCGGACTTGGTCCAGTACTTAGACAGTAGGGAGTTAGGGTCAAAGCAGAATTTCAAATCAAAGCCTCCACCTCTCCATTCTGCAGTTACTCAGCCCCTCTCTATGTGGACATCATGAAGACAGTGATCCAAGATGGTGAGGAGACGTCAGAGACGCAGCATCTCAAGACGTTCATCGGCAAGATTCCCATCATGCTTCGCTCCACGTACTGCCTGCTCAGCGGCCTCACGGATCGTGACTTGACAGGTCAGCCCACAGTGCCACTTAGAATACTGTAAAAGATTGATCAACTGCAGGCAACTTACAAATAATTTTATGATAACTTGTGCATATTTATGGGGGAAATGTACATCTTTCATCGTAGTTTTTCCAACATGTTAATGATGTAATCAACGTAGCTATTTCAAGGATGCGTGCCACGTACTCATAGCCAGTCAGCAACACTGTGCATTAGTACCCCATGTGAGCTCCTAGACTCACAACAGTGCAAAGTTAGCAGGGTTCCCAATCACTCTGGAAAACAGGAAAACCTTGAAAATGAGTTTCCATTTTTTTCCAGTCGGAAAGCTCATGGAATTTGGGGAAAAAAACACCAAAATAAGGGAAAAGGTTTCTGCCAGTTTGGCGTATGTTCGTCTTGTGCCATGTGTGCAAGTTGTGTACATAGACTGACTGGCTATGGTTGCACTTTAGTAGTGTTTATATGTGTGGATATTGCACACCTCTCTAGACAATTGGCTGTGCTACACCACCTCTTGACTTCCCAGCAACCTTGGAAGCCCTAACAGTCCTGAATCCTCCAATTTCTATACGATTTTGCACACCCCCTAGGGAGTAAAAATATTTGTCAAATTTCAGGGAAAACTCAGGGAATTTTGTTTTCATAAAGTGTTGGGAACCCCTGTATTAGGCAATGCAGGTGAGGCTGAATACAACTGTGGTTTCTACAGCTCTACTATTTCGTAGTAAAAAAGTTGCTGTTTTACATTGTTCAGAGGTGTTTGTGTTTTCAATAACTTGTATCCTAACTTTTCTTCTTTTTTATGCCCCGCGGCAAAGCCGAAGGGGCATACTGTTTCCGCCTTGTCCTTCCGTGGGTGGGTGGGTGTGTGACCACAAATTCGCTGCCTTGTGGAGACTCACACACAATAGTGAACAAAACATTGTAAAGGTCTCCACAGGGCAATTTCTATAGATGAATAGGTCTCCACAAGGTTTTCACGAAATAGATATATGGGTTTTACTCAAAAACTAGGAATTTCCAAGGTGTGTTTATTTGTCGCAGATGGAAGAGTTTTAGAAAAGGGATATTAATTCCAAATTTCAGCCCAGGAAACTTATTCTGGTTAAAATAAGAGCATTTTGAAAATTCACTTTCAAAATTGAACACTTTACTACACGGGAACAAAGAAATGTCTCCACAAGGATACAAATTTTGGGGTGGGTGGGTGGGTGTGTGTGTGGGTGGGTGGGTGTGTGTGTGTGTCCGGACAAATCTTGTCAGCGCGATAACTTGAGAAATACTTAACATATGAACTTCAAATTTGGTTTGTGTATTGTTCTTGGTAATCCTAACAACCCTTTTGCTTTTTGGGCCGAAAGGTCAAGGGTCAAGGTCACAGTGACTAAAACAAAAGAAATTTTGTCAGCGCGATAACTTGAGAAATACTTTACATATGAACTTCAAATTTGGTTTGTGTATTGTTCTTGGTAATCCTAACAACCCTTTTGCATTTGGGACCGAAAGGTCAAGGGTCAAGGTCACAGTGACTAAAACAAAAGAAATTTTGTCAGCGCGATAACTTGAGAAATACTTAACATATGAACTTCAAATTTGGTTTGTGTATTGTTCTTGGTAATCCTAACAATCCTTTTGCATTTGGGGCCGAAAGGTCAAGGGTCAAGGTCACAGTGACTAAAACAAAAGAAATTTTGTCAGCGCGATAACTTGAGAAATACTTAACATATGAACTTCAAATTTGGTTTGTGTATTGTTCTTGGTAATCCTAACAACCCTTTTGCTTTTTGGGCCGAAAGGTCAAGGGTCAAGGTCACAGTGACTAAAACAAAAGAAATTTTGTCAGCGCGATAACTTGAGAAATACTTTACATATGAACTTCAAATTTGGTTTGTGTATTGTTCTTGGTAATCCTAACAACCCTTTTGCATTTGGGACCGAAAGGTCAAGGGTCAAGGTCACAGTGACTAAAACAAAAGAAATTTTGTCAGCGCGATAACTTGAGAAATACTTAACATATGAACTTCAAATTTGGTTTGTGTATTGTTCTTGGTAATCCTAACAATCCTTTTGCATTTGGGGCCGAAAGGTCAAGGGTCAAGGTCACAGTGACTAAAACAAAAGAAATTTTGTCAGCGCGATAACTTGAGAAATACTTTACATATGAACTTCAAATTTGGTTTGTGTATTGTTCTTGGTAATCCTAACAACCCTTTTGCATTTGGGACCGAAAGGTCAAGGGTCAAGGTCACAGTGACTAAAACAAAAGAAATTTTGTCAGCGCGATAACTTGAGAAATACTTAACATATGAACTTCAAATTTGGTTTGTGTATTGTTCTTGGTAATCCCAACAATCCTTTTGCATTTGGGGCCGAAAGGTCAAGGGTCAAGGTCACAGTGACTAAAACAAAAGAAATTTTGTCAGCGCGATAACTTGAGAAATACTTTACATATGAACTTCAAATTTGGTTTGTGTATTGTTCTTGGTAATCCTAACAATCCTTTTGCATTTGGGGCCGAAATGTCAAGGGTCAAGGTCACAGTGACTAAAACAAAAGAAATTTTGTCAGCGCGATAACTTGAGAAATTCCTCACATGTGAACTTCAAATTTGGTTTGTAGATCATTCTTGGTAATCCAAATAGGCCTATCGCATTGGGGGTCGAAAGGTCAAGGGTCAAGGTCACAGTGGCTAAAACAATACAAATCTTGTATTTATTCTGAGATCATAGGGATTAGGGATTAATTCATATAAAACCTACAGAAGACACTAATGCTGTCAATGAACGTTCCATGTGACCAAGGTACAGTACTTGTAAGTTGATGTTAAAAGAGTGGGGTTATGTCATGGGAACAGTCACGGTTGCGGGGCATTTGTGTTTGTAAACACACCTGACTTGTTTCACTGGCAATTGTTTGTGTTTCTCATCAGAGTTGAACGAATGCCCTCTGGATCCTGGTGGCTACTTCATCATCAACGGCTCAGAGAAGGTGCTGATAGCGCAGGAGAAGATGGCCACTAACTCGGTCTACGTCTTCTGCAAGAAAGACTCCAAGTATGCCTTCACTGCTGAGTGCCGATCCTGCTTAGAGAACTCATCCCGTCCTACAAGTACCATATGGGTCCATCTCATGGCCAAAGGAGGACAGGTATGTTAATTAAGACTTGAAGATTTGCGTGGTGGAAAGTCAATAGTTGTTGGGTCTGTGGTAGAACTATGTAGTCCACTGTCTGTGGTTGTGAAAAGAACCGGTTTTGTAACTTTGTGGGCAGTGTGGCCTAGTGGTTAGGGTTCGTGACTCATGATCAAAGGGTCAGTGCTTTGAATCCAGTTGCTGTTAATAATGTTGTGTCCTTGGGCAAGCCATTTCACCCTTACTTACCTCTCTCCACCCAGGGGTATAAATGGGTACCAGCATTAGCTGGGGAGTAACCTGCGATGGACCGGCATCCCATCCAGGGGGAATAAAATTATTCTCAGTCGTTTCATGCCCAGGAAACTGGGGATTAAAGGGAAAATACAACATTTGCAAACATCAAAAAATAAAACTACCAAATCTTTTTGAAATACCTTGCTGGACTGTTAGTGAATGACAGTGTAAAGCATCCTGTAAAATCATGGCACCTGGTATACTGTCATTTTCAAGAAAAGTGGTATTTTTGTATCAATTTCCAACGCTGATCGGCCGACCAGCGTTGGAAAAAACTGGTTTTTTTTTAAATACTGGCCCCAGTTGACCATCGCACTTGTTTGCAATCGATTACACACCTATGAACGGGTACAAGCCAGCTAGACTGGTTCCCTGACCTTACAATTCCCCAATGTATGTAAACTGCTCTGTTTCTTCTTAAATGGAGTCAGGGAACCAGACTACAGGAAATTGATTGTTTTTCTTGGTTTTTATAGCATTTTCGAACCCAAAACCTCAAAAAAGTCAGTGTAACTATATTTGCTATATATTTCCAACCCCCCAATTCCATCCATTTCTGAAAATTACAGCAAAAGCAAATGATGTATATTCCCTTTAAGTCCAGTCTGATGGGCCACATTACTTCATGACCTTACTACTTACTTGGTAACTTGGAGTTTTGGACAGTATGCTCTGTCAGTCTTCAGGAGACTAGACTGTCTGAAACTTCAAGTTACCAAAGCGGTTCTTTTCAGAACCACACAAGTCACAAAAGAGATTTGCCAACATGGTACTACCCCAAACCTAGCATCTATTGACAGGTATGGTATCCTTTAGCGGCAGGGCTTTCTCTTAGTGTGCACTTGCAGTGGAAAATACAAAATGAATGTAAACTCTAGCATTTCTTGGTGACTTGCAGGGCTCTAGGAAGAGTGCCATTGGCCAGCGCATTGCATCCATCTTGCCCTACATACGCCTTGAGATTCCCATCATGATTGTCTTCAGAGCCCTGGGCTTTGTCGCAGACAGAGACATCCTAGAACACATCGTCTACGACTTTGACGATCCTGAGATGATGGAAATGGTAAGAAGGATGCATGGTTTTTTAACCTATAACCTTTGACCTTGACTTTGTGTAACCCTAAACTGAGATTTGTGAAACCACGGCTATTTTTAAACTTTGGATATTTTTGAAGCTTCGGTTTTGTCACTGGCTTCAGCTGCAGGAGATTTGAGGCCCCTGATGTGGGGAAATCTGGTTCAGTATATGTCAGTATTCTTTTCTGCTAATATTAGGCCATTGTGTAAAGTATTTGATATAACCATGCTTTGACTGGAGGGGATTGATATGCCAGCTGTACTAACCAGTTACCTCTTTTGTCTGTTGATGGAATTTGACTAGTCGCAGTGTTAACACATATGTGATGCGATCAAGCTAAATGAGTCGTTTTTCGGGAACGTTCAATTGGATATTCAGGCCAAAATAGGACCACTTCATCACATCTCTTGGTGTTCCGACTTACATAATTTTTTAACTAAAGATGGTTTCATCATGTGGTTTTCACAGCAGTAATGCTGAGATTGTGCTCTTTTCAAATCTGAAAAAAAAAAAATTGATCAGGGTCGACAAACGATTCATTTAGCTTGATCGCATCACATATGTGATCTGACTGTTTGTTACTAGCCTGTCTACAAATGCATGGCAGGGGAAGTGCAAGACAAATATTCTGTCTGTAACTGATCAAACAAAAGGAGGGTTTTAACCCTAACCCCCTATGCCCTTTTTGCTAGGAATCCTTCAAAATCCTCCAACAGCCCTGCCTCTCAAAATCCTCAATCCTCCAAAATCCTCCTCGTCTTCAAACACGGTTCAGCCTCAATCCTCCAAAATCAACCAATACTGAATGTCCGTGTGCCCCAAATCCTCCACAATCCTCCAAAATTGTATGTTGCATTCACCTTCAATCCTCCAAAATCCTCCAAAACTGCCTGGAAAACTTTGGAGGATTGAGGAAGGTTAGGGTTAATGTGGATTTTTCCTCTGTGGGTCTGACTGGTGATTATTGGAATCTTCTACTGCAGGTAAAACCATCGCTGGATGAGGCCTTTGTCATCCAGGAGCAGAGTGTTGCGTTGAACTTCATCGGCGCTCGTGGAGCTAAGCCGGGTGTCACCAAGGAGAGACGAATCAAATACGCCCGGGAGATCCTACAGAAAGAGATGCTGCCTCATGTGGGCGTCAGTGATTTCTGCGAAACCAAGAAGGCTTACTTCCTTGGGTAAGAATAGCAGAAAGGGAAAATTTAGTTTGCTGATGTAGAGGGTCGTTCCATAAATTAAGGGAACAATTGTTTTGGTGACCCTGTTACATGTGATTTAAGATTTTGTAAATTCATGACACATTCTTTAACCCTCCTGCTTGGTTATTTTCCTACTTGTGGTCTTTTTTTGTGGTACTTCATAGATACTGCGTACACAGACTACTTCTTGCGGCATTGGGTCGGAGGGAAGTAGATGATCGTGATCACTATGGCAACAAACGGCTGGATTTAGCCGGTCCCCTGCTGGCCTTCCTCTTCAGAAACCTCTTCAAAAATCTGCTGAAGGAGGTCCGGATGTACGCCCAGAAGTTCATTGATAAGGGCAAGGTAAGTACAAAAACACAAACAAAACAAAAGTACACAGTATTCTACTCAATTGATTCAGAATGGCTAAAACGTTTATAGAATAAGATGTAATGGTATTGTGATGGAACTGAATAACATTGGTATCATGGAAGTACATGAAACAAGCAGCACCAGACAAATGCACATGTGGTGTAGATGCTACATGAGGTACATAAAAAGGCAAACCTAAAAAAACTGGTCCCCTGACCACTTGTCACAAGTGACAGTCAGTGAGTGGGATAGGTAACCAGTGTAATTCACAAGTCAGTCAGTCAGTCAGTCAGTGAGGTACAAAGAGCACACTATGCTGGCCTTCTAGGGACCAACAGAAAGGCAAAATCCAGCATGATCACTTTTTGATTATATGATGATATAATGCCAAAACTCGGCATGAACGTTTTTATGCCCCGGCGAAGCCGAAGGGCATACTGTTTCTGTCATGTCCTTCCGTGTGTGGGTGTGTGGGTGTGTGGGTGTGTGGGTGACCACAAATTCGCTGCCTTGTGGAGACTCACACACAATAGTGAACAAAACATTGTAAAGGTCTCCACAGGGCAATTTCTATAGATGAATAGGTCTCCACAAGGTTTTCACGAAATAGATATATGGGTTTTACTCAAAAACTAGGAATTTCCAAGGTGTGTTTATTTGTCGCAGATGGAAGAGTTTTAGAAAAGGGATATTAATTCCAAATTTCAGCCCAGGAAACTTATTCTGGTTAAAATAAGAGCATTTTGAAAATTCACTTTCAAAATTGAACACTTTACTACACGGGAACAAAGAAATGTCTCCACAAGGATACAAATTTTGGAGTGGGTGTGTGGGTGTGTGTGTATGTCACACTTTTGCTTTCATCACGATAGCTCAAGATAGACTTGATGGATTGTCATGAAACTTGGCATTTAGTTTGATAGTGGATTCCCCAAGATGCCTATTGAATTTGAGGGCTACATGTACAAGGTCAAGGTCAATATGGCTAAAACAAAAGAAAATGCTTTCATCAAGATAACTCAAGATAAACTTGATGGATTGTCATGAAACTTAGCAGGTAGTTTACTAGTGGGTTCCCAAAGAAGCCTATTGAATTTGGGGGTTACTGGTCAAAGGTCAAGGTCAATATGGCTAAAACAAAAGAAGTGCTTGTCATCACGATAACTCAAATTAGCATTGATGTATTGTCATGAAACTTTAAAGATGGCTTGCTAGTGGAACCCTCGAGAAGCCTATTGAATTTGGGGGTTACAGGTCAAAGGTCAAGGTCAATATGGCTAAAACAAAAGAAATGCTTGTCATCACGATAACTCAAGGAAGACTTGATGGATTGTCATAAAACTTGACAGGTGGCTTGCTAGGGGTACGCCCAAGAAGCCTATTGAATTTGGGGGTTACCAGTCAAAGGTCAAGGTCAATATGGCTAAAACAAAAGAAATGCATTATGATAACGTAAACAAAAGAAATGCTTGTCATCACGATAACTCAAATTAGCATTGATGTATTGTCATGAAACTTTGAAGATGGCTTGCTAGTGGAACCCCCAAGAAGCCTATTGAATTTGGGGGTTACAGGTCAAAGGTCAAGGTCAATATGGCTTAAACAAAAGAAATGCTTGTCATCACGATAACTCAAAGAAGACTTGATGGATTGTCATAAAACTTGACAGGTGGCTTGCTAGGGGTACGCCCAAGAAGCCTATTGAATTTGGGGGTTACCAGTCAAAGGTCAAGGTCAATATGGCTAAAACAAAAGAAATGCATTATGATAACATAAACAAAAGAAGTGCTTGTCATCACGATAACTCAAATTAGCATTGATGTATTGTCATGAAACTTTAAAGATGGCTTGCTAGTGGAACCCCCAAGAAGCCTATTGAATTTGGGGGTTACAGGTCAAAGGTCAAGGTCAATATGGCTAAATCAAAAGAAATGCTTTCATCACGATAACTCAAGATAGACTTGATGGATTGTCATAAAACTTGGCAGGTAGTTTGATAGTGGATTCTCCAAGAAGCCTATTGAATTTCGGGGCTACAGGTACAAGGTCAAGGTCAATATGGCTAAAACAAAAGAAACGCTTGTCATCACGATAACTCAATTTAGACTTGGTGTATTGTCATGAAACTTGTCAGGTAGCTTACAAGTGGTACATCTCTTTCTACTTCGTTCTGTAGGATCTTGTTGTTTTTCACTTCACATTTAATTACACAACACCTCCCCTGTGAAACCAGTTTTAATTCAGAGGGAGGGGGGTGCCACAGGTCAAGATCAGTGTTAACTAAACAAATCAATGGTTATGTAACTGAATAGTCCCACAGAACCAGATAGCTCGTATAAATTATCATATCAAGAGGGTGGCAGTGTGTCAAGTTATGGGACGGTTGGGGTGGAGGGGCATTTGTGTTGGAAGACACACTTTTCTTGTTTGTACAGACACTTCATCAAAAGCACTGGCAGCACCTGGGCCCAATTGATGGTGCTGCTAAGCACACGATTTTCTGCTAACAGATCCTCCGTCAATTTCATAAAAACCGTAAGCAGTAAGCACAGCAAAAGGCACGCTTACCTCAGCGGAAAAAAAATGCTCAACTTAGTGATGTAACAATAGAAATCTCCATGTGCGCGGCCGCGCGCGACCGTTAACACATCCACGCAGGGTGGCGCTGTGAGTAATAGGCAGGGCGGTTTGGGGCGGTACAGGGACTAATGCCTGAAAGTTAACCGTCTAATATTTTGATGGGCCTCATGTTGCAGCATAAGGTTACCCAGTCACTAAAACAATGTAACGCCTGCCTGGTAGGTTACTCACTACATGTACCGCAATTGCAAGCTTTACATGTTCATTTTTGTTCTGTCTAGGATTTCAGTATGGAGTTGGCCATCAAGACAAGGATCATCTCTGATGGGCTGAAGTACTCACTAGCCACTGGAAACTGGGGCGATCAGAAGAAAGCACATGCTGCCAGGGCAGGCGTCTCACAGGTCAGATAATAAAGTGATCCCACACAGGGCCTCATGAATCCACAAATAGCTTTTGTTGCAGGCACGAGGAACAAACAGTCCAGCCACAACTGAATTATGTATGTCTTGATACCCCTTGAATGTTTAAAAGAATGTGTCATGCTTTGCAAAAAAGAGGACTTGTGGAGGATTCAATGAGGTTTCTTGCAAAAATGCCTGAGGGGTTAGGGTTACTGAATTCTTATATGTTAAAGCTTGATTAAGAATTTTCTTGAAAGAGAAAAAAAATGGTATAACAGCTTTATGTGAAATGTTGTACGGTCAGAAAGCTTGATATTTTGATCAAGCAGAATCTTGCTTTGGGCATCATTATAGACAAATCTGGGCAATTGATCACTGTACACTTATGAGGCTCCCTTCAATGGTGAAAACATTGTGCAAGCCATTTTGCAAAGCTAGTGCCCCATGACAGATTATCTGAACTGTAGTTGGCACAATAACTTTGCCATTGAAGGGGACCTCTTTTGTTGTTGTTTAGTCACTTAATTTCAAGGGATCCTCTTTGAGTAAAATCCAACCTGAACGCTTTAACTTTATAGAATAACAACAGAGAGTTGACAGAAGACCCCCCTCTAAGTGTAACGCGAGTCACCATGGAATTGCCCATAACATTTGGTCACGGAAACCCTTAATTCTGTTCTGGAAAGGTTGTGGAATTTCATTTTAAGATTTATGGGAACCTAGCTCCCACTCATGTTAATTTCTGGTTCTTGCTTTCTGTTCACAGGTGTTGAACAGACTGACGTTTGTGTCAACGCTCTCGCATCTTCGCAGACTCAACTCCCCCGTCGGCAGAGACGGCAAGCTGGCCAGACCACGGCAGCTTCACAACACACTCTGGGGCATGATTTGCCCAGCTGAAACACCAGAGGTCAGTGGGTATTACTAATATAACCCAACCCTCCAAAATCCTTCAAAGTCCACCAGGAGATTTTGGAGGATTGCTCAGGATTCAGGAAAGGCCTTGTCACTATTACTATACATGTACACGGGGCTTGAAGTCCCTCGATGTGCCAATGGGCCAAAAAAGTGGTTTTTTTTTTTAAATGCTTTGAGATGGTCTTTGCATGACATATTCGAGATTCACTCCCAAATATAGATTTGATTTTCTTAAATTGCTTTTCCTAGCATTACAAAAGTTATCCACGTTTGAGTGAGACTTTGAATGAAAAAATATGCCCTTGTTTAGTTATGGAAAAATTACTCTATTAAAATTCAGTTCTCACAGAGTAGTCTGGTTCCTGCCACCTTACCACGTCAAAGTAAACCAAATTAAAAACGTTGCTCTGAATGTTGAGGATGCCCAGAAAAGGGAGAAGGCATTTTCCCCCTATAAAATAAAATAGTACCACTGCACAAACCAGCTTCCCCCTCCCCTTTGGTTTTGTAGATAATTGGTTCTGTATCACCATATTTGTTTTGTGTTTTGTCTAGGGTCATGCTGTGGGCCTTGTCAAGAACCTTGCCCTGATGGCCTACATCTCAGTCGGCTCCATGCCCAGCCCTATCCTGGAGTTTCTTGAGGAGTGGAGCATGGAGAACTTGGAGGAAATTGCCCCCTCAGCCATCAATGAGTATGTTAATCAACCACTCCGATAAATTGGTGATAAATCTCAAACCCGTTAATTGCTACATAAAATTGAAATCCCTTAATTCTTCGGTCTACACTTGAACAATAACATTGACAAAGTGGGAAACCACCAACATTGGGTTAGATAGCTCAGCTGGTGCAGCTCTGGTATGACATTCCAGAGGGCGCAGGTTCAAACCCTACTCCAGTCAATTTCCCTGTTTTATTTTTATAATTATTGCAAAACCTAAACACGCAGTAGCTGAAGGTTGAACCCGGAGGTACCCCGTAAATCCTCATTAAACCTTGAGGTAATCCTCAAGTTACCACCAGTCTTATTTTGGCATTCTCCCTCAATAAACCTAGGGCCACCAAGATCTTCGTCAACGGCTGCTGGGTGGGCATCCACCGGGAGCCAGAGCAGCTCATGAACACCCTGCGCAAGCTGCGTCGACAGATGGACATCATCGTCTCTGAGGTATCCATGGTGCGTGACATTCGGGAGAGAGAGATTCGCATCTACACCGACGCCGGTCGCATCTGTCGACCATTGCTCATCGTGGAGAACCAGAAACTCCTACTGAAGAAGAAACACATTGAAATGCTGAAGGAAAGGGAGTACAATAACTACAGGTAAGGATTTTGTTCATTCACCATGACAGCTAGACCCTTTTTGCTAGGATCCATCCTCAATCCTTCAAGATCCTCAAACTGCCGCCATGTAAAAATTGGAAACAACAGCAGACCTCCAAAAACACTTATTCTTTCTTGAATTGGTTCAGAGGAGGGATGACCACTGCCTCAAAACGTCAACATCTTCCAACAATCACTGTTAAGACATTTAGGCTATGATATTATATCCAGAAGCAGTGCGGATAGTATAATGTCATTGTGGACTTCAGTTATGCATGGAATTTTAAACGCAACCATCGTTTTAAAGTTCTGTCCATGGATCACAAAAAAAAGTGTGCATTCTTTCAGCAAAAGGAAAACAATTCACACACATCCCTATGTGATTTGTTTTCGTTTTGCTGAAAGAACACTTACCTTCTTGTGATCCGTGGACAACATTTTAAAATGGTGGTTGTGTTTAAAATTTCGAAAAGTACTTGAAAAGTACATGAGTGTTTTGAGTGATTCTTGTACTAAAAGAAAGCTTATGAATGGGGCTTTTATGTCCTAGATTTTGAAAGTGCTACCTGCAGAACTTCACTAAAACAATGGTCCCGACATTTTTTTTTTTTTATTCACCCTGTACGTTCTTCAAAATCAACTGACACTTTTTGCCATTCAGGATTGGGGAGGGTTATTAAATTTATTTTTTGGCAATGGGCTGGTGGAGCCAAGGAATGACTTTTGACAAGTGGAGCCCCTTGGTAAGAGATGAATTTTAGGAAATCACTATTTTATGCGTGTGGAAATAAAACCTGCATGATTGGAATTCGATTCACAGCTATGGAAGTATGATAATCAATATTTACCATTGTATTCATTGGCTCCTAAAATTGCCTCCAATAAATGCCATGAAACATAGTAGACTCCATTCACAAAATGTGGGAATGTAATACATTGTAGATGGATTGAATAATCGTTATTTTAAAATACTGAGATTCGCATCAAAATACTTGAATCTCTGTTATGGTATTTGGCTGTATATACACTTAAAGGGAAAATACAACATTTGCAAACATCAAAAAATAAAACTACCAAATCATTTTGAAATACCTTGCTGGACTGTTAGTGAATGACAGTGTAAAGCATCCTGTAAAATCATGGCACCTGGTATACTGTCATTTTCAAGAAAAGTGGTATTTTTGTATCAATTTCCAACGCTGGTCGGCCGACCAGCGTTGGAAAAAAACTGGCTTTTTTTCAAATACTGGCCCCAATTGCAATCGATTAAACACACCTATGAACGGGTACAAGCCAGCTAGACTGGTTCCCTGACCTTACAATTCCCCAATGTATGTAAACTGCTCTGTTTCTTCTTATATGGAGTCAGGGAACCAGACTACAGGAAAATGATTGTTTTTCTTGGTTTTTATAGCATTTTCGACCCCAAAACCTTAAAAAAATTCAGTGTAACTATATTTGCTATATATTTCAAACCCCCCAATTCCATCCATTTCTGAAAATTACAGCAAAAGCAAATGATGTATATTCCCTTTAAGACAAACGACAGACGGTTTTAAGTCATTTTTATAAATATTACCAAGCAACCTACTCTGCTTCCCCATCACGCCTGTTATAGTTCCTAATGCCAGTACTGCCAGATATTCATCAAGTTTTTCCCGGGTACTGCCTCTCTTTGGAACTCCCTACCTGAATATTGCTTCCCTTCTACCTATTATCTTTCACAATTCAAATGAAATGTGAACAGATACCTCTTGCCACTATGACTTCTTCCACTCTTTTTTTTTGTTCTCTCAAATTTGTAGCCGAAACTGTTAAGTGCCTCGGCCTTGTGTTTTGGCGATTCCCCGCTCCCACAAAAAAAATACCTTGAATAAAAAAACCCCATCTCTTCTTCTTTCTTGACAGCTGGCAGGACCTTGTGGCCAGCGGTGTTGTAGAGTATATCGACACCAATGAGGAAGAGACCATCATGCTGGCCATGACCCCGGATGACCTGCATGAGAAGGTTGTCATGTATTGCTCCACCTACACACACTGCGAGATCCATCCATCAATGATTCTTGGTGTGTGCGCGTCAATCATTCCTTTCCCTGATCACAACCAGGTAAGGATGTCACGTTTACACGTTTAAACAAACAAAAAAATCTTAATCCAAAAAAAATCTGTTAAATTTTGATTTGTATTTTTGTTGTCATATCTTACATAGTGGAAACTCAAGTGTGCTCCAAATTCATAAGTTACTACGCAATATAAGGCAAAATAGGGCCTTGGGATTGTTTTTGTTGGGGATATAATAGTCATCGACAAAATTTTCCCATCCAAAATTTTTCTACTTAATATGATTTTATGTAAGATGTATAGTGGGTCAACCAACTCTTGCCTGTGGATTTAGTCCCGACTGAGAAAGCTTGTACCGAGTATACAAATTTAAAAAATAATTAATTGTTAAAAGACAATGTTTACAATATTTCCCCCTTTCTCCCCCAGTCTCCACGTAACACCTACCAGTCCGCTATGGGTAAGCAGGCCATGGGAGTCTACATCACCAACTATCACGTCCGCATGGACACCCTAGCCCACGTGTTGTACTACCCGCAGAAACCACTGACCACCACGCGATCCATGGAGTACCTGAGATTCCGAGAGCTGCCGGCTGGTATTAACTCTATCGTGGCTATTGCTTCCTACACTGGCTACAACCAGGAAGACTCGGTCATCCTGAATTCTGCAGCTGTGGATAGAGGCTTTTTTAGGTTAGTGTCAGACATTTTTTCTGGATTTTTTTTCAAAAAGTTTTCTTTTGAAATGTGGAATTCCTGAGACTTTCCCATGAAGGTGTCATTTAACCCGAATGCCCATATTTGTTAGGATGTAACCTTAATCCTGCAAAATCATACGGCAATCACTGTCAATATGTTGAGGCAGAGCCAGTGATATCCTGGAGCAGTGTGGAGGATTTCAAGTATAATCTAGGCCTAAATTTACGCATGGTTGAGCATAAACAAGACAAGGTCCGCCCAAGACCTTGACACAGTGCATTCTCCGAAATCGGCAACACATTTTTGCCATGTAGCCTCAATCCTGCAAAACCCTCCATTTTGCAAAGATGATTCTGAAGGATTTGGGAGGTAAGGGTTAATCTAAAGGTTTGTGTAGAATAAAAGGAATTGGAATTTTAAGGGGTGCCTTTTTAGGCAAATGCTAACATATCTCAAATTAGGTTTTGCCCTTCACCGACGTTTTTAAAACTGTATACTAAGTGTATTACCTCCCGAGTGAAAGTTGGAAAAAAATCACTTGGGTGGGACTCGAACCCACGACCTCCTGCTTTCTAGTGCAGATGTGTTTAAAAAATGTCGGTGAAGGGCAAAACCTAATTTGATTTATATCGCCCCGACGCAAAATTCCATCTTATAATTGCTAACATATCGTGGACCCTACATTGCTCTAGGGACTTGGGTGGCCCCAAACCCTCTGCTGATTATTTCATGAATTTTTCCTTTTCTGAAGTGTTACCTATACTCTACAGATTACCTCAAAGGATGTTGAAGTATGGTAGCTATGGAAAAAAGTTGTTATGCAACACTTGATGTGTACAAAGACTTTTGAAGAGGAGTAATATCTCATTCTTCTATTCATCAGGTCAGTGTTCTACCGTTCCTACAAAGACTCCGAGTCTAAGAAGATGGATCAGGAAGAGTTTTTTGAAAAACCTACCCGAGAAACTTGTAGAGGTAAAACAGAATGTGACATGCATTTAAAGAGATTATTTCCTTAACCTCTGATCCAGACATACATTCTGTGCTAAGTAGTCCTTTCAGTCAAAATCAATCAATGACTGTTGTCAACAGTTGAGAATTCCCAGCCTACACAAAGTAGGATTGACTGGCTGTGACTGTTGATGTAACTTGGTACAGCTATGCTTTGACTGTGGGTAATTGATAAGCCAGCTGTGCCCACAACTTGCCTGCATTGTCTCCTCATGGTCTTTTGACTGAGTTTGACTAGTCACACTGCTTGCTTGACATATGATCTGACTGTTGGTGACTAGCAGGTGTTAAAAGTTTAAAGCAGGGGAAGTGGATGGAAATTTTGACTGTCTGTGACTGTTCAACTGGCAGGAGGTTTAAAGATGTATTCTCTGTGCTCTTCAATAAACTCTAAGTTTTTGGAGCGCACAGCATTCTATACAATCAAATCACATTGGCTATTCACTGGAAGTCTTCTCACGCTCTAGCCTTCACAATTCATTGATTGTGTAACTTGTTAACATAATAATCGGAACATAGTTTAGGTTGTTCCAACTCCATATTGATTGGCAAAGAACAATGGGTAAGTTGGCCAACAGAGAGATTGCTGGCATGTTCATTTCCTTTCATCCCCTTTGCTGCAACTCGGACCACATTGACATATTATCCCTTTCAATTAACTGACTATATCTCTGGATGTAGGTGTCCAAATGAGATAAGGAAAACAGCATTGTGTTGAGAAATAATCATTCTTTAAGCGTAAGTTATTAATAAACAAAGTAGGAGCTAGTATTTTTAAATATTATTTTCTCTAAATGTATCATTTTTTTTGATACACACTGTACTGTTTCAAACTTTGGGGTCAAGGTGAGACTTACACAAGTCTGATTCACAAGTGACAGTCGGTCAGGAACAAAGAGCACTATAGGCTTGCCCCTCATGTTATGTGAGGTGTAATAATCTGAAGTCAAGATATCTGACCGCATCTCCTCGTTTCCTTGCTTTCACCAGGGATGCGGCCAGCCGTCTATGACAAGCTGGAGGAGGATGGTATCATTCCCCCAGGCACTCGTGTCTCTGGAGACGACGTCCTGATCGGCAAGACCATCACTGAGCCAGAGGATGATGATGAGGTACTAGACAAACATGAATTCATCGCTTGCTAGCAAATTTGCTTCATTTCATTCTGGTCTCGATAGCAGACCCTGGAATGAGTTACTGGCTTCACATGATCGGATTTGAAATCAAAATAACAAGTCATTGATGTGTATCATATGTTTAACGTTGACTTTCAACATTGTGTTGATATTTACTTGTCTTCCTAAAAAAAAATTCCTTTTTTGCATTTTGCCAACTACTTTATCATAAAAATAGTAATTTGTCACGTTTGTTTTCGGATCTAACGTGGCAACACATTGATACAGTCTAGTACACTCTCATTGCGAAACTCATTTTAAAATTTAAGATTTTTGCCTTTTCAATGATCCAATACCAGGATACGTGTAAGTAGTAGCATACTAGTAGTAGTGGGAAACAGGTTGTCGATACTGCGCATAAAAATATGAGCCCCACCCCTTAACCAAAGCACCTCACAGATTGTTCAGTCCGATAGTTTAAATATCTGGGGTAATTTGTAGTTTGTCCTACAACTCCTACAAATGATGCCCAATCCGCTCCGTTCACAAGTACCCCCTCACCGGCAAAGAAAATACAGTTGGGGGTGACGGACCGACGCCATCTTGCCTGACTGCAATTTTGCCGCGACACGCGGCCGTATGTACCACTGCGTGTACACAGTACAAATCTCCTTGTGTACGTGCGTCACACGCACACAACCAGCTAATTGTCAACCAGCTAACCAGCTAAATGTCCCGCCCATGGGACGTCGTTGCTAGGTAAAAAGGGCACCCTCTTTTGTTGGCGCATGGAGCCCATACAATGGGCCTATAGATATCTCTTAAATGACGTCACTGCCTACAGATTGTCACATGCATCAGTATTTTGGGAGTCAAATTTGCGTGACGCGCATCGGCTGTGCCGTATTTCAAGAAAATTCCGAGCAACATGTTTGTGGTTTAGAACATTTTGCACACTGCGCCCACTCGTACCTGATGGCGTTGAATACGCAGTTGTAATATTCTTACAAAGATGGCTGTCTTGGAGAGGGGTCTATTGTCACACTTGTCTATGAACTTGTCCTGGATATTGAATGGGGTTGCTCCTAACATGTTGCATGTGCATTACAGCTGGAGGGTACCAGTAGACGGTATACCAAGCGAGACTGCAGTACGTTCATGCGACGCACGGAGACCGGGATCATTGATCAAGTCATGGTCAGCATCAACCAGGAAGGCTACAAGTTCTGCAAGATCAAGGTGAGAATTGTAAAGTGTTCATGACATGACTTTTACATCGGCACATATTTGTGTTTATAACCTTGGACCACTGTAGGCCAATGAAAGCATAGTATCCAATACATGATATTATAGAAAACTGCGGTATCAAACAACAGATGACTCCAGTGTATGAGAGTGTTTGGCGACTGAACTAATTGCATCTGTTGAGATAAATGATGTTTTGTTAATTTTTTTGGATGCCATTTTTTTTCTTCTTAAAGGTTCGATCAGTGCGTATTCCTCAAATCGGAGATAAGTTTGCCAGTCGGCACGGGCAGAAGGGTACCTGTGGCATGAAATACAGACCAGAGGTAATTGGCTCTCCAGCTTTTCCGACAGTGTTTTAAGTAAATCAGTTCTATATGCTTCTGACAGTGTTTAAGTAAATCAGTTCTATATACTTCTGACAGTGTTTAAGTAAATCAGTTCTATACTTCTGACAGTGTTTAAGTAAATCAGTTCTATGTACTTCTGACAGTGTTTAAGTAAATCAGTTCTATACTTTTGACAGTGTTTAAGTAAATCAGTTCTATGTACTTCTGACAGTGTTTAAGTAAATCAGTTCTATATACTTCTGACAGTGTTTAAGTAAATCAGTTCTATACTTCTGACAGTGTTTAAGTAAATCAGTTCTATGTACTTCTAACAGTGTTTAAGTAAATCAGTTCTATACTTCTGACAGTGTTTAAGTAAATCAGTTCTATGTACTTCTGACAGTGTTTAAGTAAATCAGTTCTATACTTTTGACAGTGTTTAAGTAAATCAGTTCTATACTTTTGACAGTGTTTAAGTACATCAGTGCTATATTTAAACTTGGGATAATCACAGCAGATCACAAGTATGGGCGGCCATGATGATCAAATTTACAATTTGTAATTCGGCATGAAATCAAAACAGATGGAAATATATAAGGCTGTGCATCGGAACATCTTTAAATATCACTTAGTAACTTCTCAGACTGAAAAAGAAAGGTTTTGAATGTCATTTGTGGAGAATTTCCAAAATGAAAACCGGGCTACATGGAAAAACAAAACAGATTCATGTTAATGACGCTTGGAAAAATGCAATTTTCACTGAAAAGCTACATGTATTAAGCTCACTGTACACAAGTCTTGTATCTTGCTGTAATCTACCCAAAATGATCCATGTTATATTTGATTTACTACACATCATACAATGAAGGGAAAAAAATTCAACTGCAGTCCCTATGTACACTCACAACATTTGTTGGGAGAGACTAATTAATTGGTATTGTTGTACTGCACCTGTTCAGGACATGCCGTTCACCTGTGAAGGTATCACCCCAGACATCATCATCAACCCCCACGCCATCCCTAGCCGTATGACCGTCGGTCACTTGATTGAGTGCCTCCAGGGCAAAGTATCGGCCAACAAGGGAGAGATTGGCGATGCCACGCCGTTCAACGACTCGGTCAATGTGCAGAAGATATCCGACCTGCTGCATGAGTATGGGTACCATCAGAGAGGCAATGAGGTAGGGACTTGCTTATAAAGACAAGTTTTGGAGGAGCTGTTAGCATTTTAAAGAAACCTATCTACACCAATGCAGTGTTGTAGTCGAGTACTTTTTTCCTAGTACCGAGTACTGCCAAGTACCGAGTACGAGTACAAGTAGTTGTACTTCCCAGTACAAGTACAGGTCTCCGAGTACGAGTACTTGTACTTCCGAGTACAAGTATGAGTACAATTACAAGTACTTGTATTTCCGAGTATGAGTACGAGTACTTGCATTCCGAGTACGAGTACTTGCATTTCGAATACGGCTTACGGCTCAAACTGTACAGACCCGCTCATGGCTAGTTGTTAAATGTGTTTGTCCGGACGTGCAAAATCTGCAAAGTTTGATTTCTCCACAATGCAATCAACCATTTCAAACTGAAAGTATCGATAAAATAAGGCCATGATCAGTCAAGCTTTACCATTTTTCTCCCCTGAGTACATTTCAAGTAGAGTACGTTGACATTTAAGTACTAGTATGAGTACTCTAAAAAAGTACTTGAGTACCAGTACTGAGTACAAGTACTACAACACTGCCCCCTGGACAATTACCCCCTCAACGGTTACAGAGAGAGAGTTTGGAGGGACCACTGACATCACAGCATGAGGGACAGTGATGCGCTTTGGCTGTGTACGTTTACTGCTTGCACAGAAAATGACAATGAGCTTTACCTTCCTATCCATACATACCTTCTGTGCACAGTTGTCCTTTCGGTCAAAATTCAATCAAGCGACTGTTTTTAACAGTTAAGAGCTCCCAGCGGGATTGACTGGCTGTGACTGTTCATGTAACTTGATGCAGCTGTGCGTTGAGATGGGGACTTGATCCTGAGTTATGCGTTTTGGAGCGGTCTGCAGATCCCTACCTTGGGATGGATCCCCAGTTTTGAGTGGATTTTAGCGCAAAATAGTGTATTAGACTGTAGTTTGGACTGCCCTAGCCCGTTTTACCCATGATTCGAGCGAATTTACCCTACAATCGACCGTTTCACCCTATTTCACTGCATTTTACCCTATATCATAGCGTAAAACTCTATATTGATGCCAAATACGTCCTTTTCTGACACTTAAAGCATAGGAAATCCGTGTATATTTCGAACACCTTATGTAAGTATAGGAATACGTGTATTTTCGACACTTCCTTTAAGTATATAGAAAATCTGTCTATTTCCGACATCTTGCGTTAAGTATAGGAAATCTGTCTATTTCTGACACCTTACAATAAGTATATAGGAAATCTGTCTATTTCCGACACCTTGCGTTAAGTATAGGAAATCTGTCTATTTCTGACACCTTACAATAAGTATATAGGAAATCCATCTATTTCCCACACCTTACATTAAGTATATAGGAAATCCATCTATTTCCCACACCTTACATTAAGTATATAGGAAATCCATCTATTTCCAACACCTTCAGGGGTGTGATTTCTGCTTTTTTGTTCAGCGTGCCACATTTTGTTTTCCGCTTTTTTTCTTCCGATGGTCCAGATTTCCCCCCGCCTTTTCCCCCGCGCGTAAGCATTCATTTTATTTCCGTATATTTTATTTTCCGCCTCCGCCGAACGCACGCGATCCGCTCTCTACAACATGCATGTACACGTAGCTCTGGGGTGCGTGCAAGCGAGTACCTAGTTCCAGGAATTTGACCCCATACATGTGACAGCCCACTATCAATCTCAGTAATTCATGTCCTGCCAACCTTTTGACCATACTGTGTTGTTTTTCTTTCAGGTGCTTCATTGCGGTTTTACTGGCCGCAAGATTGGAGTGCAAGTCTTCCTTGGTCCGACCTACTACCAGCGTCTGAAGCACATGGTGGATGATAAGATCCACTCGAGAGCACGAGGGCCCGTGCAGATCCTGAACAGACAGCCTATGGAGGGCAGATCACGGTAATGTCCAGATCAATTCCTTGTTTAGATATGTGCTTCAAACAAACTTGATAAAGTTTGTGAGGCGTTCTGGCAAACTGAGACAGAACTGGCACAGGCCATTATTGGAAAAAACTGCAAAGAAACAATTTTGGGGGGGATTTTCAGATGGATTGACATTTGTAATATTTGATATGCCTACTACACATTTAAAGAAATAGTATAATATCATGGAATATCAAAAGAGTTTTTTAGGAAAAACAATTGGCATCCCTCATTTTCACAAATACAAAACTTGAAACTGTAAAGGCCTTTTTCACAGTAATTTTCTTTTTTGACATGTTAATAATTGCAAGCTTTTAACAGCGATAACTTGCCAACGGAATAATTGTCTGATTGAAGTGAAACAAAGAGTGTTGCAAGGGGAATATTATTCTCTTTCCTAATACCGTAATTGCCAACACTCATTTCAACCTCTGCTCATGTTGCCAGAACACAGAGAGCAGTGCATAGGCTCGACTGAAGTAAATCATCTATTCAATTGGTTCGGAAAGGCTATTGACTGGAAGTCTGTTCATGCATATGGTGTAAGCAATTGGCAAGATGTAGCCCAGTATGTGGTAATCCTGTACAATAGCACTGCCCAGCTCTCTTCTCCAGCCAAAAAACAGTCTTTTAAGTC
The DNA here is from genome assembly GCA_029964075.1 of Patiria pectinifera. Lineage (NCBI taxonomy): Eukaryota > Metazoa > Echinodermata > Asteroidea > Valvatida > Asterinidae > Patiria > Patiria pectinifera. The sequence goes on along the minus strand of CM057133.1, from coordinate 19,888,089 downwards.
ACAATTAACAGTTAGTGAGTTGGCGACAAAGATGACTTTATCACATACCGCTCGGCACAAATACCTCGTGTCACATCTTTCAAGTATCTAGGAGTGTTGATCGACCACACACTAGACGACAGCAAGGAGGTTCGGATGTGGTTAGGTATGGGCAGATCCACTCTTCGGCAGTGCAAGTATCTGCGCTCCCCCCGCGTCAGCCTTGAGGTAAAGGTACAGCTTGCTCGGGCTCTAGTCATATCAAGGGTACTGTATGGTGCCACCACCCTGTCGTTGATGGCAGCTGACGTCAAACGCCTAGACAGTTTTGGCCGAACCATTTGGCGTCACCTGCTCAACATCAAGTGGCAAGATCATGTGACAAAATGAAAGACTGATGGAGATGATCGGCGACCGGTGGTGCTTCAGCAGTAGTACTGTGATGGAACGAAAGGCAGCATGGTTGGGCCATGTGGTTCGGCAGGGCGGCATGGTGGCAGCTGTTGTGGAGGGGATGCCAGTGAGATGTCGTCGCTTCGTGGGCCGGCCAAAGATGCGCTGGGTGGACAGCATCCGTGAATGGTCTGGGTGTGACACCAACGAACTGAAAGCAGCAGCACTGGAAAGACGGGCTGTGGTGGGAGCGGAGCCAGTGATCCCAACTGTGTATAATTTGAGGAGGAGACCACGGGCAAATGCCTATGTCTAACGAATGAATGAATGACTATATGTTTACCCTGGGCTCACTAGGACCAGCAGAAGGATATAAGGACAGTATGAACCTTGTATTGTCTAAAGGGAAAAACTTTTTAATTTTTTTTTCAATTTCAGTGATGGCGGTCTACGTTTCGGTGAAATGGAACGTGATTGTCAGATTTCTCATGGCTCGGCCCAGTTCTTGAGGGAGCGACTGTTTGAGGTGTCGGACCCCTACCGAGTCCATGTCTGTAACCTGTGCGGACTCATTGCCATCGCCAACCTGAGGAACAACACGTTTGAGTGCCGGGGCTGCAAGAATAAAACACAGGTACGGAAACCTAGCCCTTCCACCCATCACCTAACCAACTGCAGCCAATTTCACACAACAGTGCATAACCTACGCATTATAGGTCTGTTGGGTCAGCATGCTCTGCTTAACCCGACTTGCCCAATGGCATTTGCAAAATAGATTTCTGAAAATGTCAAAGAATTGTCAGCATCTGTTGATAATGCTGGAAATCTTCTCTTTTTTTTCCCCCTATTCTTGATGCAGATTTCCCAGATCCGTCTGCCCTATGCCTGCAAGCTGCTCTTCCAAGAGTTGATGGCCATGAGCATTGCGCCACGGATGATGGTCCTGCCAGAGGGAAAGACATAAAGGAAAACAAGTCCCCCCCAGAGATGGAATCCTACAGGGACAATAGCATTGGAAGTTCATGTTGCCAGTTATGTTCATCCCTAAAAGATGCCCTGTTTAAAGGGATGACGGTACTCTTAGAAAAGGTCTCTCAGAGTATGAAATCACAATTATTTATACAGAATCCCGATGAAAAGACTCGGATTTGTTCGTCCTTACCATCCAGGCATGTACTTTTCTTCAAAGTGGAACAGGTAGAAGCATCTGAAAATGTGTCTCTTGGAAGATGGAATCCTGATTGAAAAGCACTGTAGTGGAATTCTGTTCCCAGTTTTGCTCATTCTAATTGATAAGGCACACAAAGCAAGAAAATATTGTGGTATGGAAGTGTCTTATAGAAGATATGATCCTAATGGAAAAGTTATGTTAGAATTCAGTTTCCAACTGTGATTATCCCGAGTAAATGGGCATACAGCTTTTCCTTCAGTCAGCTGATGACTAATCACTATCAGTGCCATAGGAAACTGTGAAAGGGAAGGATAATAATGAGCAGCTTAGATGGAAAGTGTTGGTCATATGGAAACCTTGAAAAAGCTGTTACTTAATTCTTTGTGTATGGGAGGCCCGTGCATGGGCTCAAAATACACCTGCTTGAGCTGACAAACTGGAAAACAAGCTTGAACTTTGCGTAGACGTTGTTCTTCATGCTATCGTTCGGCAATTGATCCTGTTCTTAACGAGTTTAAAATTAGCTTGATAGCAATACCGTGAGAAAATCCTGGATGTGCTTTGATATGGAAATTCTCCAAGATGGACAACAGTTGGCATTTATGTTACAAGGTTTATACGTGTATTTGGTGCTCTATGGAAACGCACTGAGCATGGAATTCACATGGAAACAAGTGAACACAGAGTTGACCAAACCAATTATTGAAAGTATTTATTTCATTAGTTTTTATGAAAACAATTCACATCAAATTGTCATTGCGCAAACAGTGTATTACAATGCCAAATACATATTTCAACTTCAATGCTAATAGAACAAATTCATTGTTAATTTTAAGAATTAGAAGAAAATCTATAAGGCACCTATAGTGACGGACATTCATAATGTAATACAAAGGTTCTATGGACGGATGACAAGGATGAATACAAAATTGCATCTAGCTGAGGAAGATTAAACATGTGCATAGTGTACAGGGCGGGTCATGTAAATCATTTCATGAAATGCTGTTGAAATGACTAATTGTAAGCTCAAGACTACCAAATTTGCACAAAGTCATATCCAAAACTGTCTTGAATAAATATTGGTGCATCCTGAGCTACATAGTAACACTTTTTTCAGACGGAACTAAATTATTATGAAGATTTGAATTAGTTCAACCTTTGAAATGGCATAAAGAGCAAATGTTCCGAATGACTCCAGAGAGTTAAGATTTTGCTCTAGTAAATAGGCATTAACTCATAGATTATGCCTGTCTGAAACCAAGTACCTTGTCCTAACAAAGTGTGTACTGCAAGTCCAAGTGCATGTATTATCAGGCAATTTAGAAAAAATGAGGAAATTCCAAACGTCACAAGACTTTGTACAGTGTTTGTCAATTTGTAATTGCACTCATGAGAAGGGGAAAAAAACCAAGGCATGCCTGTATTATGCATTTAACATTGATTGTGCTGGGTCATTTTTGTAGGATCCGTTTTTTGTTTGTTTAAAAGTTTAAACCAACTTTCCCACTTTCCATCATGGACACTGTATATAAAACTAAAAGTACATGTAAATATTATGTTTCTGAACAAGTTTTTTGAATAAACTGTCAGCTAAACTGCTGGTGAAAATAATTTTGTGGCAATTGTTTATGTTCGCTATAACTAGAATTTGTCGTAACAGAATTGTATTAATGAAAGTCAACTGCAATTCCAACACTTCCCCACTCCAGGATCTGTCATGGCTGCCCTGACCTAGCCATGAGCATGACTTCCAAGCTGATTGAACGACCTAGGGCTAGCTCTGGCCGACTCGGGGAAGCTAATGGAACGTACACAAAGGCTATGCAATCTAAATGGCAAAGAAACTGCAAAGACAACAAATATGCCATGTCACGTCATATTACATGCACTGCCCAGGGATGTAAGTGGACTCTAACATATTTGCTGTGATTGAGGACGAAACAAATCTGAGCAAAATGCGGAGCCAACACCCAGTGCTGGGTTGGCAGGATTATGACTACCATACACAGCACCGGTAGTGACCATTTAATATGCCATCTGATTAAGAATTTGCGATTATTTTATGTGAAACTAAGCATAGTCTACTGCAACGGTGTGATGTGGCCAATCATGGGGAAACTGATTGGTCAGGTGGTACTTTGACATCATACGATCAGAACCTATATAGAGAACCGGTTTGTAATTACTAGTACTTTCTAGTACTTAACAAATTTTGTAATCTTAGAATATATAAGTCAGGGATATGCATTAAAATAACACCAACTTTCTATAACACAATCTATCAAATTCAAAAACCAAAGCAAACAACATTATACAAAAACCTCTCAACCTCAGAAATCTAAGCATTACTGAACCTGGGTCACCATCAGATTGGGCAACCCGTAACACACATAATTAAACCAATGCCTGCTGATCAACTCCAGCTCTTCGTTCCCAGCTACCTGCTCTCTGCTGGTCGTGTCGGTCGCCGAACCCTGAACTTTGACCTCGGTCACCTGACTGATCTTCCTCTCTTCCTTCTTGCCTTTGGTCTTGGCGCTCTTGCCCTCTTCACCTTTAACCTTTGCCTTTCCACCATCGTCGCCTTTACCCTTGGCGTTTTTAGACTTGTCTCCTTTTCCGTCGCTGCCGCTACTGTTGGCTTTCTGGGGCTGCGAGGCGACGCTGTTTTTGCCGTCGTTTTTGTCGTCGGCTCCTTCACCCTCTTCTTCTTCCTCTCCTTCCTGCTTCCAGGTCGGGATGAACATCCGGCGGACTGTCTGGCCAGAGGTCCTTCCAATCTCCAAGAGAGCTGTTAGGTTCAATCGGTAAAAACAACAAATTATATATCTAAGCTTGTTAACTAACCCTGCAGGAGACGTTTTGTCATCATTATCGTTATACCTTAGGCATGTTAGGGAGACATCGGACAACAGGGAGACATTTCAATGTCTCCCTAATGTCATAACTCCCATTTAGATGCAAAATGTTGTTTTCGCAAATAGGCTATATTAATTGCTCGTGGTCCAAAACATAAATACATGTATACCAAAATTTGTGGGGGTAGGGTAAGGGAAAATTGGGGTTAGTGGTCAAAGTTGGAAAAATGTTGCACAACCCTATGGAATGACCCCCTAACGTACCATTTCCTGTAATATCAATACATATGACAGACTAATTATTTTAATACATATGACATGCTAATTCAATCACATGATATATTTCACACATGCGTCCTCGCAGAAGAAAATTTTGCGACCAGATTTGTGAACTGACTTGCGATCGTCTAGCAATGGATTTGACAAAAACTCCACCCTCACCAAACCCATCCCACTAAACCACTAGGTCCTTACATTTCATGAGCGTCTGAAACTTGTTGGCGTTGTGCTGCAGCGTGCAGTGCCACTGGTTTGCCATGACGCAGCCAGCCCCACTCAGACTCAGAAGCATCGAGGTCTCCACCGATTTCTCCAGGGATAACTCGTTTTTGCTGAAAACAAGAGTGGATGTGTCATGAAGTCGATTACAACTTAGGAATAAGTTGTTAGATGTGAGGCGTTATGGCAAAATGAGACGGAACTGGGCACGATTTTCAGATTTATTGGCTGTTTCGGCAACCGGCCGAAACAGCCTTTGTTTTCGTTAAAGTTGGTTTTTTTTTCGGTTTTTTTTGTTCTTCTTGACTTTTTCAGCCATTCTTCATAGCATTTGTACACGTTTTTACAGTGGAAGGCACTTTAAGCAATAAAATCAATCCGATTGACTTTATACTTGGCACACACTTAGACCAGCATCTGAAGTTGTGTGCCGAACATTGACGTCATCATGACGTCATCACGAGTCACGTGACGTCACATTATATGCGATTTTTCTGTCGTGACCATTTTCTAGCAGAATTCGGCTAGATCAGACAGATTGGGCTATATCTCCAGAACTACAGGTCTGATTGGGTTGAAAGTTGATATGTACCTAGACCGGGATGTCTTATAGATGAAAATTAACTTAACATCATGATGACGTCATCACGTGACATATGACGTCATATAAAAAAAAATATTTTGAAGGCCTATATCTCCAGAACTGCAAGTCTGAATGGGTTGAAAGTTGGTACGTACCTACACCGGGAAGCGTTATAGATGAAAAATGAAGTGACGTCACGATGACGTCATCACATGACATGTGACGTCATATTAAACGTGCATATTTTGAAGGCCGATATCTATAGAACTTCAGGTCCGATTGGGTTGAAACTTGGTATGTACCTAAGCCGGGATGTGTTATAGATGAAAATTGAAGTGACGTCATGATGACGTCATCACGACGTCATCACGTGACATGTGACGTCATAATTCAAAGCCCTATGAGAATGTAATCACATATTATATGCCACCATTTATTATGAACAGAACTACACATCCTTCCTTGATGGAACTTATACTTGAAACTTTACATGTCACACGTCGCAAAAAAATGACCGAAACAGCCCTGTGTTTGTCCACAAACATAAATCTAGTTGATATTTGAAATCTCTTATATGTAACTTGTAATCTAACATATTTTAAAGACACAGTATAAAAATTGTGGAATTTAGCTGTGTTTTTAAGGAAAAACAACTGGCATCTTTCATTGTCACGAATACAAAAACTCAAAACTTTAAAGGCCATTTTTTCAGTATTTTACTTTTTGGACTTGTTGATTAACGCAAACTTTAAACAGCCATAACTTGTCAATGGAATGTCCCATTGAAATGCAACAAACAGTATTGTGAGGAGAATTTTATTCTCTTTCTGAATATCCACCAACCCTCATTCCAAACTCTGCCTAGCACTGTCTCATTTTGCCAGAACGTCTCACATATGTAACACTTTTTGATTGCTACTGCTTAGTGATGTGGGACATGCTTGCTTTAGGTAGCCATGGAATCTGAGACAAAGTCAAAGTTAATGCATCTTCAAGGGTTTAAACAAAACATGTCCAACATCACTTTCATGACAGTAAAAAAAACATTTTAGAGAATTTGGGTTCATGCTAATCATTTAAATACAGCAGTCAAATTTTGGACTGAATTTTACTTTTTTTGGACGTCAATCTTGGACTGCCGCATGAAACTCTCGCTCGTCTGCACAAGATCCAAAAGTATCACTAACTGGCATTCTGTTGATTAAACAAAACAAAGGAGAAAAAAATATAATGAGACATAAACCAATCCTTTCTTTCAGATTAAAAAAACCAAGACAACAGCTCTAGACCAAAAACATTTCTCAGAGCCAAATAATAATAAAAATATAGAAGGGAAAAAGGAAAATAAAGTAATTTTTATTTTTTTGTACAATTCTTTATCTCAAATTAAAAACAAGACAACAGCTTATGACCCAAAAGATAAGCACAATTTATGCTACAGACGAATCTGGGCATGTGACCTCTGTACACTCATGGGGCTCCCTTTTTTAAGGGAGAAACCATTGTGTACTTATTTTAAAAGGCTACTGCCCCGTGACAGGTTCTCTGAACAATAACTAGCACAATGCTTTCGCCAATGAAAGAGGCCTTCACGATATAACTGATAGCGTACGTGCTCGGGCTATAGCAGAACTTCTCTGCTTACTGTTAAGCAGTGCCATGACGTTGATTCTTACCAGAGAGATTCATGGGGGCCAGTTTCCGAGGAGAGAGATAAGAGAAGAACTTCTCCAGTCCGTAGAAGATGAAAGCAGCACACTCACGGAACTGCTCCTCCCATTCACCAACACTGTACAGCAAAGAAAGAAAAAAAGAATAATAAATGAGTAAACAATGTAATAGTATACAGTAACAGCACTGTATCGGTAAAATACCACCTGGTTTTTTTCCCCTGCAAATTCTGAAAAGGGGTTGACCCCCATGCAACTGTCAATAATGCCAGAATGCTATCTTCATCTCAAATACAGTCCAAGCCTCTTTGACACAGACAAATTACAAACAACAGTCAAAGCTGAAACTCTCAGTTCTAAGCCATTATTATTAAGACATTTAGGAATTTTCTATTTTAATATGCGCCACATATTAGGGAGCAGTGATATGCAATTTGAAATTCTATAATCAAGCTTCTTCAGAATGTCAAAAAAGCAGGGCTGCATTTGTACAACAACTTGAGTTTTCCAAATCTTGCGAGTCTTGTTTTTTTCCTTCTTTGCCACAAATATCTTTCTTATGTCTTACTAAGATAAACCAAAAAAAACTGCCAACACAACGCCAGAAATTTAAGTTCTTTCATTTCCTTAAGAGTACACAATAATCAGGAATTCAACCGAGATGGTATTTTTGTTGGTTGTCTGTTCATTTTACCTGGGCACATGTTCACTGCCCGTAATGCCTTCCCAACGTGCTGAGAACTGGTTGTTGTAGAGCTTCAAGGCTTCTTGGAGCTCATACACAGGATGGCCGGCTTCTGGATGTCATAAAAAGAACAAGAAATTATATATGTGAGACACGTTCTGTCAAAATCAGACACCTCGTGGCAGCTGATCGAAAAAAGATATTTTAATCCCCCGCTTTAACGGACAATAACTTTGTGAGATATGGACTTCCTAGGCAAAACTATGCCCCTTTCAAGTATGTGGTCTCAGAAACAGGAAATTGCCCGAAGGAAACGTTCTTGAACTGAAGTTTATTTGAGGTTCATCAAATTTAAAATTATTCTGCACAGTCACATGCAAAGTAATGGCATTACAAATACTATTTTTCAGTAAAGTTCAAAAATATTTATAAAGAACTGATTCCAGCAAGTGGCTAAATATCGAAACAAAAATGAAGCAATTGCAAAAATTGAAAATGTTTTGCAAATCCTTACCTTCTCCTGGGCAGTCATAATGTGGATCAATGACATCTGTTGAATGACACACTTGAAGGAAAATAATCAATCTACATGTAAAACTATGCTGATAATACACAAAAATGCAATTTTTATATTTCCGACATTTAGCATCTTTCAAATTGTTATGCTTCCCACACCATTTTAAATTGTGTCTGGAGACATACATTTGAAATACATCAAGTTGAGATTAAAGTTGAGATTGGCAAAGAAATTGGCACGTGCTGAATTTGTATCTGAAACCTCGGAGTACCAAACTGGTAGTCTCCAAATGTGTCCCCTTTAAACTTTCCCAGTTTTGCAGGCTTTCTGGTGTTGCTGGCATTGTACTTTAGCATTATCCCTGCCAAAATGGCACATTAGGGTTATCATTTCTGTCTTACGCCCCCTTTATCAAAATACAAGAAGACACATTTAAAGTCTGCCAAAATAGAGCTGGATAGCTCAGTTGGTAGAGTAGTGATAATTGTGGTGTTGCGGAGGTTGCTGGCTCAAATCCCACTCCACTCCTATTTTTTCCAACCTCAAACTGATTAAATAAGTAGGCCTACTACTGGGTTTCCCTTAGTGGTTTATTTGATGATTTGAAATATAAACCTGAATTTTCTCTGAGTGATCTCTGATCACCATTTCCCAGATCTGCAGCATTGCTAGTGTTGCTACCGGCAGGGCTAGAGAACTCAGTGGCTAGATCACCTGCACACTGTTAGAGAAGTCACAGGTTAAAATTATGATCCAGTCAATTAAATTTTACACAGATTGTGAATTCAAAGGATACATTTAAAGCTGTGGGTGTCAATGGGCAGGCAACCAGGCGGGACTGGGCGATCAATTGGCACCTGCAGAAACAATATACATATATATCATTCATTATGTTATCAATAGGCAATTTTGTTAAGCAAACAAGGGTAGGGTAACGTTTCAATTCGGTGGGTTGGTGAAAATACTTCTAAACTTACCAGTAAGGAGGAAGTCATGGGTTCAAGTCTTACCTGAACAAGCTAGTGAATTTTTTCTCCCCTGGGTAGCATTGACTATACTTCATTTTTTTTTTAATTTCGTCCCAATATTGAATTTATTTCAATTTGGTTTGAACTGCTGAGCCTGATAATTGCACAATTCTGAAGCCAGAGGTGCAGCCAATGCTGTAGGTGAAACCCAGCTTTTGATAACGCCACATAGTGCCTTGAAGATAAACCAAGGGCCAATAGGGCTCGCTCAATGACGGCCATCTCTGTAGGAGAACTGCAACTGCGTATTTTACGCAATCAAGCACGCATTGCGTAGTATTGAAAATGTTCCAAACACGCGCACTTGTTGCTCGCTCAAGTTCACGCTCAAAATGCCGATGCACATGGATGGTCTGTAGGAGTTGACGTCATTTGAAGGAGACCTATTTTCATGGAACTTCTAATCTAATCGATTTCACTTTTGCTACGTAAGTGTTTACTTTCTTAGAGTTCAGGCACTCTCCTGAAGACGGTCAGAGCATACTGACCGGAACGTCGAGTTTATACCTCTGGTTCTTTTCAGAACCATTCTCTTAGTTGAGAAATTATTCGCACATGGTGTTTCCGCAAACCTTTCACTATTTAGTATCTCCACCATGCAAAGCCTCAAATCTTACTCACAGACATTTGTTAAGCACAGAAAATATTTGCTCAGCAAATGCAGGTTACCAGCTAAAATGTAAAACAACCAATATTACACTTGACTGGTTCCCAACCGTGTTTTGCTTAGTACATTTTACATGAATTTGCTAAGCTGTGAGTGTTCTCCTATCCACCTACCATCTTGACTCCTTTAGCCTTGTCTTTAGCTGCCTTGATCTTAGCTGCTTCTTTCTTCTTCTTGTCATCACTACTTGCTTCCTCTGTCAAACAGAAGGCCAAAACTGATTATTATATTGTCTCCGACACTGATGACTGTGGAGCGCTGTGGTCCAGTGGTTATATGGTGTTCGACTCATGTGCCATGGTACGTGAGTTCGGACCCTCACGGGGAAAATGGTGCTTGTGTTCTTGGGCAAGACACTTTACTACAACTGTTTCTCTCCAATGGGTATACAATGGGTACCTGTGAAGGTAGAGACCAGATTGCACTGATCTTGAGCTGCTGCAAAAAAATGGTCTCCTGGCCTGATGAACAGGGGTAATAATTGTGAAGCATTTTGAAACCTTTGGTATATTGCGCTATATAAGCACCACATTTTTATTATTATTATTATTATTATTATATTTATATGTCCATCACATGTCCCCACAAGTCCATCCAAATCCCCACAAGTCCATCCAAATCCCCACAAGTCCATCCAAGTCCCCACAAGTCCATCACGTCCCCACACATAATGAAAAGTAGCGCGCATCTGCTCAACCGTCCACACAAGCTTTAATGTGGGGAAATGACCACAAAGATAGCCCATGTTTACACTAAATTCCTTGTGTCTTCAGAACGGACGGTCGCACAAATCTGGGGGTTGTAGATTGTGAAAATTCATTCTTCTGGCTTTAAGTCTATCTATGTATGGCTTGGAAAGGCAGATAAACCACTGATCATTTTTTTAATGAAAATGTGGGGTATGTGGCAATTGCCTATGGAGCGGAACAGACAATGACCGTTTGTGACAGACCTTTGGTTGTTTATCTCAACGTATCTCGAGAACCCAATGTCACAGCACACTGGGGGTAGCGGTTTTGTAAAGAAGATGAAGTTCTCTTTCCATTCATATAAGACTCGATTTCATTGGTTCAGAAACCACTGATCATTTTTTTCGTCAAAGTTTTCCCCCAATGACTGGATTTCCAGGCTTGCAGAGGTCAGTTGTGTGAGTGCACGTGGCCAGCATGTTGCATGTGGTATGCAAACCGCAAGGTCAATATTGGGCAAGCTGTGGAGCTGTCTAACACACATTGATTTTTTGAGCGTTTGGGCCCCAAACTTTTCACTATGGTCCATCACAAGTCCCCTCAAGTCCATCACAAGTCCCCACAAGTCCATCACAAGTCCAAACAAGTTCACTACAAGTGACTCTCTTTTCCGTGCATGCAACACAAGGGTTTGTTTTTTGGGCCCTCATAGAGATGTCAGAGATCCAGTTATAGCCATCCCTTTTTCCTGGCATCCCTGGCATCCCTGTTCAAAGTGACCTTGGTGGTCTGGTCCTTAAGACATCTGCAACAGTGTTGCAATCGAGTCTGTCACAAATCTTAAAATCACAAAACCTTTCACAAGTCTAGCCAAAACTAACAGAGCATGAACAATGACAATGGAATGCCTTTGTCACAGTTAATTTGAAGAGCTAGTGACTTGACTTGAGACTGAAGGACTTGGGATGGACTTGGGATGGACTTGGGATGGACTTGGGATGGACTTGTGAAGAATTGTGATGAACTTGACTACTACATTGATCTGCACACTAGCAAGCAGGAGGTCATGAGTTCCAACCCAGCCGAGCAAGCTTGTGAATTTTCCATTATTTAAAAAAATCTGAGATGTCAGTTAAGGAGAAAAGTAGATATGAAAACCTCTGGGCTACCTTCTGGTTCCTTGTGGATGCGATGGTACAGCATCTGCAGGGAGAAGTCACGAGATAGCGAGGTGATAGCGGGAGAGGAGAAGATTGCCAAGGCTTCTAGAGGCATCTCGAGGAGCCACTTATCAGCCAGAAGGATAACGCATTCCTCAGGGGAAGTGGCGGTGGACGGATCTGAACGAGATGTTGGAGCAGGTCCTGGTGTCTCCAAAGCTCTGGGGAAAAAAAATCAAATATATCCATTGTCATATTCGTTTTGTCAAAAAAAAAATTCTCGTTTTGATGAAAAATCACCAACAAAAGGCTGGATAGTTCATCTGTGGTAGAGCACTAGTACGGTATTCCAGAGGTTGCAGGTTCAAACCCTGCTTCAGTCATTTTCTTCAATTTTATAATTAAGTTTTATTTTGATCAGTTTCATATCATTGTGTATTTGTTGTCCGACCTTTAATATGGCACATGCATATTTGTATGCGTGACACGTCAACGGCCAACTATTAAAACAAAAACTGGCATATCGCATGGAAGCAAACATTTGTCGTGGCAAAACTGCAGACTTATGTAAATTTATGTAAATTAATGGGAGGCTTATGCACATTATGCCCGCAATCTTTCTACTGTAATTTATCAGGATGTATTACCAGTACATTCTAACTTTCTTTGGCCTGTGGAATCCCGTTACAGCATGTAGTTTAAATTGGCCTTAAAGGTGTGTAATGGCAAAGCCAAGGCTGCCATTTACCCCACAGGGTGTACCAAACCAAAAGACTGTATCAAAATTATTTTGACTTCAGACGAAATAATCAAAAAGGAAAATTAAATGAGACATCTTGGGAAACGACACAAGTACTTATTTTAAAGATTTTTGTCAAACCCAATCCACATGAAATCCAAGTCCCTTTAGCATCATCTACCTGATAGCTGGGTCCAAGTAAGACAGGACGGGTTTCAGATATTCCTCCAACTCTCGTAATAATTCAAGAAACTGCTCCTGAAGTTTCTCCTCGGCTTTCTCAATATCCCCGGACCAATCCTGTCATTCAAAAAAAAAATAACACGATTAAAATAACCAGGTTTGGACTTGACTCCCAATAAATACAAGGATAGTAGACTATTCATGACCTTGCCAATACATCATTTGCACTGCGGCCATCTTTGAGGTGGGTGCCTTTGTTAAACAGGGATTCCCATGAGTAGACCTCTTCTACATTAAGGGAATAAATGTGCGCTTGGCTGGTTTTAAACAAGACCAGTTTGGAGTCTGGACGCTGATATCGTTCAAGACTCCAAACCGGTCTTAAAAACATGTTGTTTAAAGGGAAGATACAACATTTGCAAACATCAAAAAACGAAATGATCAAATTATCACAAAATACCTTACTGAATTGTTAGGGACTGACAGTCCAAATCATCCTTTAAAATCGTGGCTCCTAATGTGCTGACATTTTTAAGAAAAACTGTCCCTAAGTTTTCATATTTAGTTATTCTGACTGCTTGGCAATTGATACACACCTGTGAAGGGGTACAAGCCTGCTAGACTGATTCTCTGAGCCTACAATTCCCCAAGTGCATTAATTGCTCTGTTTCATTTAAAGTGGGGTCAGGAAACCAGACTACAAGAACATGATAGGTTTTCTTGGTTTTTCCAGCGTCTTCAAGCCCAAAACGTGAAACAAGTCAGTTTAACAATATTTTCTATAACATACTAATCCTCCAAATCCATTTATTTTTGAAAATTACAGCAAAAGCAAATGTTGTACATTCCCTTTAATACTGGCCAAGCACATACATGTATTCATTCCCATTCATAAGGACTGTGAAATACTGACTCACTGGTAGTATTGCGTATGCCTACGTGAGGATTGTGAACGTTTGACAAAGGGTAAAAGGGACCAGATTTCATAGGAGTCCCAATTTCATGTGACACCGGAAAAGAGTTTAAGACCAGCCAGCTGGTGTTTTACCAACCATTTAAGACCGGCCTCGTGACAGACTCTCGACCAATGGGAATGGGTAAACTGTCTTAGGTATTTATGAATCACTGTTAATAACAAAACACACCTCAAAGTTGGATGCTGAATGCACTTGATCTACAAAACACAGGTACTGGGTTCGTACTGGGTTCGAATCCCGTCCTGACAATTACCTTGATGCTCTCCTTCATGTCATCTGAGATGTTCTCCAGCATCTTCTGTCGCTGGGCCTGCTGTGATCGCTGGTACTCCGCCTTCAGCAAAGTGGCCATAACGTCCTGTTTATGTTGACGGAATCTGCATTGAGAGACAAAAAGGGAACCGGTTGAGATCCATCACTTCGGGGTCAAGCAGCTTTCACTGCAGGTATCAGTGAAAGCAACACTGTAAAACTTTCTTTCTTTAGTGTGTATTTCTCTGAAATCAGATTTTTGCCTTGACCATTTTTTTTTCGTTTAAATGAACATGTATATACATTTACTTGCTTATCAATATTTTTTAACTGTCTTTTAACCAAGATGATCTGTACTGTTCACTTGTGATGAAATTTTGTGATAGTAATTGAACATTTCTGCTCAATACAGCTTAACTTAGAATTGATGTTTATGTTTCTATTTTAGCTCAGTAGCATTTTATATTTTTCATTGTTACGTGTTTTTGTTTATGTTGCATTTTGCAAATAATTACTAAATTGGTTTCAAATTAAGTATGTTTAAAATATGAGTGTTTACATGTACATGCAAGCCTTGCTTGTTTTTTTTATGTTTGCTAGGTTTGCTTTTAATTTTTCATTTTTTTTTGTTTTTTTGTTTTTGGTATATTCCCTGATTTTGAGAAAATTATATATTTTTCATTCATTTTAATGCAGGCTTTCCCCCTTATGTCAGAAACATCATTATGAGGTAATAGTAGAACCTTTTAAAACGAGAGAATTTGAGGGTTTTTTGGGTGACGTGATCAAAAAATATATAAAAACAGATTTGTCTGGTTATAAAGACGAAAATCTAAAAATATTGCAGTTGAGATCCTCTATCATCGAAACATCCGGCCTGCTAAGTTTTATGATTTGTAACACATGACTGATTACAGACCTTCTGTGCAGTGACTCCAGGATCTGGGGATCCACCAATGTCCGAGTGACCTTTGCCCTGGATGTTGAACTCTGACTCCCTTTGGAGGGTTTACCCCCCTCCTTGCCTCCCGCTGGTTTGGGTCTGTCCAGAATGGAGCCGTAAAGTGTTGACCTGGTGCAGAAATTTGACAGAATGAAGAAAAAAATTATAGGGTGTTTTTTTGCAGGAATTTTGCATCAGGGAGATATCAAAAAAATGCGTTGGTGAGATACAAGGAATTCCAGAAATAAGTTGAAAACAACAGTGAAAAGAACAGTAAAAAGAACTTTTTTTTGACTAACTTGTCTTCGGAATGTTGCAGGATGACTAGATTGAAGTTTGGAGGCAGCTCTTTCATAAGGTCCATGTGCTGTGGGCTGACTGCAATGCGTTTCCATGCCTAGCATGTAAACAAGACAGCAATTTGTGAGTAAAAAAGAACATCATTTACTTCACAGAATTTATGGGATTAACTAATAAGAATTATCAAGAACAAAGTATGGAAGTTAAAATAAACCTTGTCACCCATAGGATCAGTTGCTGCTATGAAAAGAAAGAAGTACCAAATTATTCCCAAAAAAAATATTTTTATCCTTTCTCCTGTGTGGTTGTTGGAGGAAGAGGGTTGAACCTTACTTGGTTAATATTGTAATTAAATACCCTGTGAAGTTTGCCATTAGTTATGCTGTCATTTTAAAGAAAATGACAGAAGATGGTCCAACACATCTTTGGAAATTCACGTCTTGGCCTGCCGACATTTGTTCCCTCTATTATCGCTTTGCCTTCTCTTACATGTATATGTAGAAGACAGAAACCAGTCCGGCAGTTGTTTGAATAATGCCTCCATGTGTAGATGAAGCGTCTTCAGACTGTTTAGCCACATGGCATCATTTTGTTCCTCAATTGTCATCTGTTTCAGATAATCCTGGCTAACACTCTCACCTCCTTTGTTGCCCTCTCCTTAAAATTTTACCCTTTTCCTCCTCCACCTGTTTCCTCCTCCTCCACCTGTTTCCCCTCCCCTCCCCAATCACCCCTCCTCCCTCATTTACACTAACACCACATTCATTAATACTGTTCTTTGGTCTCCCCTCCCACCCCGGAATCTCTCCCTTCTACCCCTGATCCTTGCCACCACACTCCTTTGTTCCCTTATCCCCTTTGATATTAACACAGACTGGTCTCTCCCCCCCCATCCCTCTTTGTGATTCTCCTTCCAACCCTGCATGCTTGTATGTCCCTTACATGTTTGTTTCTTGTTCCTCTGCCATTTGCCTCTGAAGAAGGCCGTGCTATAAGGCTAAATATCAGGCCAGTTACATTTTTTTTACTTGTATATTTCAGGTCACAATCAATCCAGACAGTTAGAAGTTGCAGCAGAATAAACGTGTAGTTAGTCAGTATCAAATCTTGAAAAAAATATGTTCACTGTTTTCTCAAACTGCATATTACCTATGGAGCTAAATTCCAAAATGTAGTTGTTTTCACCAACCGCCTACAGTTCCTAAACAGAGTCCAAAAATATTGTTGTACCTCGGATGTTTCTTGCAAGCATTCATTGACCACTTTAGCCAGGGTGCTATAGGCCATGTTGGTGGTTGCCGCGTCACTCTCTAGTCGCTGTCGTTGCTGCAGTAAGGCTGCTTGCTTGGAGGTGGATGGATCTCGCTGGGCCCGCAGCAGCAGGTCTTCAAGACATTTGGAACTTACACAACTCTGGGAACAAGAACCAGAATGTTGGAAAGCAATTAAATTGGCCTCAATAACTTATTCATATTGCTATTATGATTCAGTCTTTTAGTTTTCCCTCAAAGTGGACATGCACTGCAGCTGAAATGTCAAAAGTCACAGGATGAAGAAATGTTTAGGATTTTAAGAGCTGTTTTCCAAAGTGACACTTGTGGGATTGGCATACAGGGCACTGCCAATTTTGTCGACAGTATTTTGATGACACCATCATTCCACTTGGGCTTGGCACATCGGCAGGGCCAAGCTAGCAAATGCAAACACGATCACGTGACTGAAACGCACACTGGGATAACCAATAACGCTTCTGAATAGCAAAGCATATGTACATGTACACAAGGACAACAATGGATTAAATAATAATGGTTTTGGCTGGCTAAATATATGTGTATGCTCATCCACTCAGATGCTAAATTTCTAAAATGCACATATCTGAACTTTCCCTATCTCACCTGATAGAGAGCTAAGTACTGGGAAGTCATCGCACTATCATACTGACCACAGCTCTCCACAAGCTCAAAACATGCGGCCGCTACCAAACTCTGCAAGAAAGAATTGTGAAAAATCGTAAATGACCACATACAAAATACTTTTCCAACGCGAATATCCTATAAAATGCTTCATGACACAAGGATGACAGGAACCTCAAAGAACTGAACACTTCACAGCTCTAACAAACTGTTTGCACCTTTACTACACTGTACTACATTGTACTACATTGTTTTACATTGTACTACATTGCGTTTATTCCCTGATGATATCCATACAAAGCTTGGGCATTTTAGGGCAGTACATAGGCACCGATGGGCAGTACAGGGAGTAATAGGCAGGGACTATTTTAGACGTTGGTCAAGCAACAAGACCACCATTCAATACATACAAATGGGTGATTTTACTTATTTATGTATCCTATTATTACTTTTCAAAGACTCAAACAGTTACCAAAAAAATTAATACCACAATATGATGTAAAAATACAAGAGCATGTTGCCTAGTGTGATACAGTACAATTGGACTCCGTGCACAAGTACCCCCTCAACGAATAACACAGGGAAAGTTAGGGGAGACCACAGTGAGGGACATTCAAACACGGACAGTGCCTGATGATGCTCGCAAGAAGAGACCACAAAGCCTCATGTACTGTTCGTTTACGCAGTCCATGGGTTACAGCCTCGAGAAGCAATGAAATGGCACCAAGTTGGCTTCGCTTCGTTACACCCAATGATCTCTATATAAAGACTGGATAGCAGATATTCATACACCAGTCATACAGAAGACTTTGCATGTTGACCAATTCGAACCCCGGTCTCACGAAGATGGCCGCGTATATTACGAACGTTCTACACGTATATAGCGCGTGCGCTGTATCAAGAGTTGACGCGCAGTTTGGTCATGTACACGTATTATGATGTTCTAAAAAGGACACATTTCTGCAGTGATTATTTTTTCCAAAACGCCGAAAAAGGAACTGCAGCATTCAATAAAAGTAAACCACGACGTTGGAAAAATTGTAAACCGTAATCAGTGGTGGTGGTCAAAATATAAATCAAGTGAACCGCGATGTTACAAAAGTAACCATGATGCTATTAAGACGGCAACTTGTCCTTTGTAGATCCCCAGCCGGTCTCACCAGTCTCACCAATATGGCGTCAAATTCATTCATTGTGCGGCTCTTTATCCGCTATCCAGTCTTTATATAGAGATCAGTGGTTACACCCCTCAGTTGAACAAAGTACCATGGGCTACATCATGTCAGACAATGATTACTGTATACTAGAGACTGAGGCAGCTACTATTCAGACTATGGACTACCAATGCACTGGTTGAATTCAACCTTTGACCCTTACCCTGTCTCCTTTCTGGAGGGCAAGCTGCACACTCTGCACAAGAACCTCGGTAGCCTGGGCCAAATACAGCTCAGAGGCCGTCTGATTAGCCTGGTAAATACAAATGTAAAAAAAAAATAATAATAATGGGGAAAAAACGGCTTGGGTAAAAACAAGGGGCAAATATTAGCTGCTAATGAGAAAATCTTGTATCACAAATTGGGACACGTTAATAAGAAACACTAAATTTGCCAAGCATCATCATCATTATCATCATCATTTGGCTGCCGCACCTCAGACAACCACTACGGCCACTGACAACAACTCTGGTCTTTGTTGGGAAGCACAGTGTTTGCCGTACCTTGATATCAGCTGCTACTGCTGAGTATTTGATCTGTTGAGAGGCAGACACCTCCGGATCCTTCCCATCAGGCACTGCTTCACCGTCCTCTGTGTCGTCAATGTTCTTGATTGGCTGGCTGCCTCCTTGGCCAACTCCCGATCCAGCTGTGAGATTCTGAAACATGAACAAAAATAATCTTAACACAACCAAAGTAGCCTCAAGAGCTACTTTTGTTTTGCAGGCTGTGTGGGTTCCGTGCACAAGTACCCCCTCAGAAGGCAAGAAATGCTCTACCAATGCTCTATATACCAACTCAGCTATCCAGCCCAATTTACTATGAACATCTTCATCCCTTAAAAATTCATTAAAAGTCCATTTCTCCGTGAAAAGAATCTTTAAGAGATGTTTCACGGACATTTACATGGGGCTTATATAGGACTAATCCTGTAAGGGTATTTTCACGTTTTTTTAATGACCCTGGCCACTGAGGATTATCATTGGTTATACATAACGGTGCACTGGGTCTATCTCCATGGGTAAACAAAGGACTTTCTTAAAGGTGTTTTCACGGACTCCTAATCTGGCTTAATATGTTGAAAAATCCGTGAAAATTAAGCTAACTGTAAATTCAAGGGAAAATGGCTCTTTAACAAATTTTTAAGGGATGAAGATGTTCCATGTCTGACACTTGACAAAATAAACTACGCACAAGACCCTTGACACAAAAAATAAACTACAACAAGATTCACATATCTTTCCGATTATTTGATATTTTGGTTGCGGATATGTCAATATTCACCATGTATTGGAGATCCCATTGGCTTGGTGGTGAGGCACTACAGCTGTTAGCTAGCATGCGCAGACAACGACCCATGTTATACAAACTCTGCAACAGTCAAAATAAAAGTAGATGAATAAAAACAGATTCAATTGTTAAACCTCAGATTCACATAGTAGAAATATTTTGATGTAATTTTATTTTTTTGAAGAGAACCTCATACTCCCAGATTGTTTATTTGGGGTCAACTTTTTTTCTGTCCCTTGTGAATCTTTTCAATATTGGGTTTTGCCCTGTATACTGCCCCCGAATGATTGTGAGAAAAAAAATCACTCGGGTGGGACTCGAACCCACGACCTTCTGCTGACTCGTGCAGACGTCTTACCACTCGTCTGCCGAGTTTGCAGGGGTCGGTTGGCTGGTTCGAATCAGATGTAGCAGCGGGTACCGCAATGAAACTATTCATAAGATCGATTTGCGCCGGGGTGATGTAAATTCAACATTCACATTGACATCTAATATTTTATAATGCTGATGCGCCCCTCTCTCGCCTGGATATGCTGAATCTGGGTAAGCATTGAATAGGCATTGAATAGGCATTGTGACATCACAGGTGAGAGTGGCGCAAGTCAAATTTACACACTTTCACTTTAATTGATTGTATTTCTGGATCTAGGGACCCAAATGGACTGGGGTATAAAGGAGTGGATTGAGAAAAAAGTTAGGCTTTAATGTAATATATAATTTTATTGAAGAAAAATTTTTTTAAACAGTTTTAAATATTTTTTTTTTTTTTAATGTGTAATTATTTTGCATACTCTGTATAATTCTCAGAAATAGCTCTGACCTTTGCTTTGAGTTGACTGATGGAACCAGCCAAAGAGTGTGCACTCTGTAGGAGGGACAGGGCGCCAGTAGCAAACGTGCTGGAGAGAAAGAAAAAAAGAGAGTTACAAATTTTAGATAATTTAAACTCAGACAAGACTAGGCAAGCCTAATAAAGTGGGAATGTGAAATTAAACAGACAATAAATCGAGGTTTAACTCAAGGTTTTATGAGGTTGTATGAGGTACCTTAAGTTTAACCTCAAGTAACTCTTTGGTAATTTGGCATTCTTCCCTGTTAATGAGTTCGCCCCGGGATTATTTTTGCTGAAAATTTCAAATTTGGAATGAGGCAAAATATAGCAGCCATCTTCTGATGTACAGCTGAATGCCACAAATATTGATTCGCAAGAGTCATTTCAACAGTATTTGTTTGATATTTCCAAACAGAGCATAAATTGCAGAACAATAGGTCGTGCACAGCAGCCAATTCAAAATCAACACACGGCCCGCCTCCACTGACGTCGTGGACTTTGTGTGTGTGTACAAAAGACACAAGGATTAGTGTGTTTAGACGTCATCCGAAGGCGAGTCGAGGCACGCTTTACGCTTTAACCTGCCAGCCGTGCCTGTGTATAAAAACAGCCAGTGCGTGTCAAACTGGTTAAAAGCAGGTCCCAGACCAATGTCAGTCATCTGAGTCAAATTTTTGGGCCAAGGTGAGACATAAGCAAGTTTAATTCACAAGTGACAGTCCGTCATATCGGTCAGTGAGACAGGTACAAAGAGGATTGCCAGCTGGCCCTCTGGGACCAGCAAGAAGGAATCTCACATTATGCTACAATACTGGCAATCATAACAAAGAACTTGAATCCTCATTTCAACCTTAAACAGAATACATACATTGAACAATTTGAAATACTTTACCACAGATGCTGCAGATGTACTGTCAATGCTTTTTAACAAATTTGATTTTTTTTTCTCCTAACAAATGTTCACATTAATGTAACATTCCGAACAAAAAACTGGGTTATTTTGGTTTTGCATTAACAACAGTTTGCCTTCACAAGAGAACCAAATCATGAGCTATATAAATACCTGATACAATATACACCCACCTGGCCATTTGCTGCCAAAGTTTGTCAGTATCAGTCAAGACTGGCGTGGCCGATATGAAGTCTTCTACCAGCTGAAACCAAAGATAGGAGAACAATTGAATCAGTGCATGTACATGGTGTGCCACTTGGAATTCTCTTGAGCAGTCACACAGTGCCATTAAAGCTATAGTCCATCATTTGCAGCCATCCGAAAAGTAACTGGCGTAATTATTGCTGAAAAACAAACTTGGTTGAAAGATAGTACGTGGACTAAACTCCCTTGAAATTCTTTCTGGCAAGCTGTCATTTTGAAGTATCAACACGCGCCCACGGTTGCTATAATTCGTCGGATCAGTGCGCGACATCGCGTATAGCTCCAATCGGCTCAGTGAGAACGCGTCTCGGACGCTGAATTCAGGCCCAATTCAAAACATGATTCAGCAACTTTTGATTTGAAATTGAGATCCTAGAATGCTGTTTTTCTCGGAATATACAGCTGAAGCTGAGCTGAAACTTCATCAGTGTTCAGTATCCTTCATTAGATTTTGAACACTTTTGTTGCTTCAAACGAACAAAATGCACAAACTACAAATGAGGGACTATATCTTTAATAGGGCAGAATGCAAAATTAAACAGAGGGTAACTCGAGGTCTACCTCAAGGTTTTACAAGGCTTTGAAGGGTACCTCGAGGTTCAACCTCGAGTTACTGCTTGTTTAATTTTGCATTCTTCCCTCAACTATTCCTGCACAAAATTTTACTGCATTAACTTCAGATGTGTTTCTTTTATGAGCCTAAATCATGTCACACATGGGGAAAAAGGTCTTTCTCTGTAGCAGCACCTTGTCTTTTGAAGCAACTTCATGTACCTCTCTACATCAAAAACTTCTTAAACAATGCATCCTTTCTAGGAATATCTCTAGACCAATCTCATGTCTTTCACATGTGGTCTCTTCATGTTTATACAGTAAATTGCCACAGTGAATTTTCTACGTTTTGTCTTTCCTTTCTCAGTGTTTATGTCGTTGTTTGGTAATTTTTTGGACTATCTGGTCTTAATATTATTTGCCACCACTGTGTCAGAAGTGGAAACTCTCTACACATCTCTACTCTTTAAAAGCCTCTTCCTTTTATTTTGTGTGCTTTCATTATTTCACTGATCATCGTTTCATGGATAGGAACAATTTAACCCATTAGCACTTGAATTATCGCTTTTTTTTTTTACTCCTTCATGAATCCATGAAATCATACAGTGAGATGGTTCAAGGAGAAACAGACAAGATTGTTTTTACCGATACAGGGACTAACGGTCAAAATTCCACCTGATTATTATTTTTATTCATATTGAGGGTTATGAGTGTCATTAGTTTAATTTCATTACAAAACTTTTGATACCTTTTCCACTTCTCCTTTTTGAGCCTCGGCTAGCTGGTGATGTCTCTGCTCCTCTGCGTAGATAACAAACATGTCAATCAGGAGTTCAGCATAGGAGATCTTGAGAGCACAGGACTCACGCTGCAGAGGCAGGCTGATGCTTCTCATCTGGAAAGACAAGGATGATATATACAAATATTGACTGCGCCGAGTGGTGTAGTAACTCCCCCCTCCCCCAAGTCTGTCGATGGAGCGCTCTGTTTTTCTGAGGCAAAGCTTGGGCACCGTGGTCCAGTGGTTACTGTGTTTGACTCATGTGCCGTGGTAGTGGAGTCAAACCCTGACAAGGAACACGGTGCATGTGTTCATGGGCAAGACACTTTACTACAATTGCCTCTCTCCAGCCTGGAGTATAAAATGGATACCAGTGAAGGTAGAGACCAGATTGCGCTGATCTCGAGCTGCTGCTGAACAATGGTCTCATGGCCTGAAGAGCAGGGGTAATAACTGTGAAGCACTTTGAAACCTTCGGTGTAAGGTGTTATATAAGCACCAAATTTATTTTGTATAAACTTGAATGCTCTTTGGGTCAACAAGGAAGGCTAGTTTTACTGTACCAGGAGTTAAAGGGGTCAAAACTTGTTTTTGTAAGACCTGACCCATAGATCTACTTAGTTTTAAAAGATATCCTTTATATTGAAACAAATTTCAACACAAATGTACTACTATTTCAATCTGAAATAAGTTGAAAAACTACTTGCACTATCCCAAACAACCCTTCCATTCCTTAAATAGGCTATTTGTCTTCAACTCTGTAGCGCTTGGGTTACGTATGCATGTGCTCAAAGACTTCCAGTTGTTTGCTATGCATATAGCACTTTTTATTATTTCAATTTTAAATTTTTTATTATTTCAATTTTCTGTCAATTTCCCTGAGTTTTCCCTGAGTTTTTTTCCCCCCAAAGAGTTTTCTCTGCCTGAAAAAAATGAAAACTGATTTCAAAAGGTCTTCCCCCGATTTCCAGAGTGGTTGGGGACCCTGTTGAAGGTGACATGGAATAATTCTTTGGGAAGTACTTTGAGGATCAGTTTGGTGCACACACCTCTTGCACTGCAGAGAGTGTGCATACGTCCTGCACTAGGCTGTCCATCATCTGCACTGCTTGCTGCATGATGGACTGGGCTTGCAGGAGATAGCTGTGCTGTAGCTCTTTGTCATCACTGTCACATGCAAACAACCTGAGGAGGAAAACGTTACAATGAGAAGTCATGGATACTTCGTGGTAGTGTAAGGTGCACCACTCGTCCATGAAACAATACGTATCAAGGTCAGTATAGGGAAGACATCAGGAGCATGGACTAAAGCTATGGAAACTGTGTGTACAGTGAGCTTTACAGCTTTCTGGTGTTGTTAACTGCAACTTTCAGGAACGTCATAAATGTGAAACAGTTTTGTTTTCCCATGTGGTCTAATTTTCATATTGAAATTCCCCACAAATGACATTCAAGTCCTTTCTTTTTCATTGTCTGAAAAGTTACCAAGAAATAAAGTTGGTTATGAGTACCCGGCCCCACAATCTGGAACCAGTTCCCGACATCAGCTGTTGGGTACTCGGGTACCCTGTTCTGATGCACAGTCCTAGCAACACCCCAGCAGTCTACTGTCATTGTTTTGCTCACTGTTTGTGCGGAGTTGGGGAGTTTCGTAAAACTTAGCCCTATAGAGACTACATGTATTGAGATCTGTGCTCGAACTGAAGAGGGAACTAACCAAGCTCTACTAACATATATGCATTGTTGGAAATAAACCATAGAGCTATATTAAATTACTAGAGCGTTAACTCGATGTACAAAGTAATGCCTGATGGGTGCATCCATGTTTGTGCACAAACCTATGGAAATCTCAAAATTTTGTACGGCTTTTGTACGGCTATTTGCATATCTGCGTTTGTATTCCATACCGGTGCGTCTTAAAAGCCGATACGCCCAAAACCCAAACGCACGATCAGCAAATGAGCGTTTCATTTTGCTTTACGCAAACAGCGCAACATGTGCCCGTCCCTCCGCTGCAGATGCTTTTCGCCGTGACGTTTTTTAACTGTCATGACGTGCTTAAGTTGTTTGCGTATCTTCTACTTGCGCGTTGCATTTAGAGTACACATTTAAAATTCAATCCATCTACTTTGATTGTGTTCTACAAACATGCACATAAATTCAAAATGTCTGCGCCCAGAGCGGCTTCAAAGCGTCTCCGCGCGCAAGAATGAGGAGTTAGCGCTCTAGTAATTTAATATAACTCTATGGAATAAACTGACATACATGTACTACACAGCTATATCTACTGGCTAGGAGTGTACATGTGTCATACACGGACGTCCTGCAGTTACACATTTTTTGCTTTTGTTGAAATGGAAAATTGACCGATGAGAGCCTTTCGCTAATGAATATGTAATAGGTAAAACAATAATTCCACAGAAGTACCTGAGTACGCTAGCGTGTTGCTGCATGACCTGTGCAGCCTCTCGCTTGTAGTTGGCTTCGATGAAATCCTTGGCACTACACTGCAATCTCTGTAACAGATTAAAGGGACCTTGAAGTGAATTTTACACTGGAACTTATTGTGTGCAAATTCCCATTCCTCTGAAATGTATGAAAACTATGAGACGTCTGCTTTTGGTAAAAAAAAATCAATCGTACACATTTTAAGAAAATAGATAATGTTTCGTTCTTTTCCTGGCAACTGTTATTGCTGTTATGTCGTTTAGGGCACACGCTCTTCAGTTTGGGAGGTTTTTGTTTACTTTCTTTTTATGTTCAAATCGAGAAATTTTCTTGATGAAAAAAGATGGTGCATAAAGTTTGCTCAACGATTTACTGTCAAGTAGTTAATCATCAATGGCCTATGAAGTGGAGTGTCATGGCCGAGCGGACTCAAGCTCTGCGGGTGTTTCTGATCAGCAGAGTGTGGGTTCGAGTCCCGGACTCGACACTTGTGTCCTTAAGCAAGATACTTAACCATTATTGCTTCGTCCTTTGGATGGGACGTAAAGCCGTAGGTCCCGCGTGTAATACATGTAAAAGAACCCAGTTACACTTATCGCTATGAGAAGGGGTTTGCCCCAGTGTTTCTGGCGGGGCGTTTATCTTCAACCAGATAAAGGCAACACTTGTAAGAAAGAAAGGAAGAATCACCAACAACAGAAAATGTACCACAGCTCAAAATCTAAAGTTCTGGCAACTTTTGGTGCCGAGTTAAGTCTGGAGCACTGAAATTTATGCCTTGACTTACAGTGCAGATTTGCTCATGGATATAGAATTTGCAGGCAACAAAACACCCTTGAAAACTGCAAGAATCTGTGATTAGCCTAGAAACATTAAAAGTATATTCAGATTGGAAAAGGAAAGCTTACCACCACAGTTTCCAGCTATTTGATAAAACATTTTGATAAAATGTTGACTCAATGTGTGAGTGACTCACCTTGCATGCGAGCTGCAGCTCGTTATGCGCCTTGGGTTTCATGGTGTCTTTACTCTCCTCAAGAACTTGACTGATCTGAACTGAAGCAAACCTGCAGAAAAGATAATTGATCACATGGATCAATGATGGTGAGAGGCATACAACAACTTACTTTTGGGTCAAGACATTGATGTCTGTATAGATACGCTTCAAGTCATATATAACCGAAACCCTGAGTCCGACATTTACATGTTTTGAAATATTGTTCCACTACAGTTGGGTTAAATTTGAAATTTCCAAGCCCATTTACTCATTCTCAGAGTGAAAACAATTGCAGAAATTTCTTCCACTACTGAACAAAGTATACACTGCCTGGCATTTTTACCCACAGCATCACTTACAATCTTGGTTTTTGGGCAGTGAAGTAAGCACAAAGGCAGGTTCATACTTGTTTAAAAGTGAGCGCATCCCAAATTTGTGAATTCCAGGCATATTTTTGGACTGTGGCTTTGCAAATATTGTCTACATTTCAACTTGATGAATTTCACTGCGAATGCTTTGCAAAGTCAACTGTATGGAGTATGAACCAGCTACAGTTCATCGTACAAATGAAGCAATTACACTTTAGAATCTTTCCCCAAAAAAGGTGAATTAAGATGAATTTCTTACTTGGCATCCAGTGTGGACCTGATGTAGGTGATCAAGTTTTTCTTGTTTGGTTTCTGGGTAGCAAAGCTAGTGTAGGAAGCCAGTGCTGCTTTGATGATGGCTCTGGCTTTGTTGTTACGATCTCTGTCTTCAAGATCACCCAACGTGGCATCCACGAGTAGCAGTATGGTATCCAACCAGTAGGACTCATCCCCGTCAAACTTCTGAGCTTCCAGGAGTAAGTTGATGGCCTGCCCGTAGTTGGCTTCTTGGAAGGCTAGCTTGGCCAGATTCTGGAGTATCTGGGCTTCGGTGTGTTTGTCATCGAAGGCCTTCGTGGAGAGATGGGCTTCGTTTAACAGCTGTCTTGCCGCTTGGTAATAACCCTGAAAAAAAAAAAAAAAAGTCAGTGAAATATTGGAATCAAATAGACATAATGACATTACGCTTTGTTTCATGTGCACATTCTAGTGGGAAGCAGATATTCTAGTCTACATTACATTCTTTGTGAAATTAGCTCCACTAGTGGAACAAAACTATTTAGTTGAAACAATGTGACCTGATCTAGCAACAAAGGCCTTACGGATTTTTTTTCTTCACTATTTAAGTATTTCATATGCAAAGAGTACTCTGCTGGCATCTTAGGCAGATCTTATGTGGGTTAAAATATGTCCGATACTGTTTCGGGGGGGTT
The DNA here is from genome assembly GCA_029964075.1 of Patiria pectinifera. Lineage (NCBI taxonomy): Eukaryota > Metazoa > Echinodermata > Asteroidea > Valvatida > Asterinidae > Patiria > Patiria pectinifera. The sequence continues at coordinate 19,860,314 of CM057133.1, read as the reverse complement.
GTGTGGCCTAGTGGTTTGGGTTTGTAACTCATGATCAGAGGGTCAGGGGTTCGAATCCAGCTGCTGCCCATAAGTTTTGACCTTGGGCAAGCCCCTTCACCCCCACTTGCCTCTCTCCACCCATGAGTATAAATGGGTACTGGCATTAGTTTGAGAGTAACCTGCAATGACTAGCATCCCGTCCAGGGGGAATACAAATATTCTTAGCCGTTTCGTGCCACTGAAACTGGCCTGATGGGCCATACTGGCTTGTGACAAACTTTGTTTTTACTTCTACTTCCGTTTCTACTGATTTCTGTTTTGCACTGAGGCATATTTTAACTTAAAAGCAGCTCTGAACACTTGTAACTCTATTTGTTGGGTTAAGAGTTGGGATCAGCCTTACAGCCAGTCATAAACATTTCCTTTGAATATCTGCCATTACCTGTTTGATGAGGATCTCTGCTTGTTGGGTCCAGGCCTGTCTGAAGGTCATACCACTCAGTGGTATACTGTGACCCAGCACCGACTCCACAATATCAGTCTGCAATGGACACAAATGTACTCAATTATATTAACACTATTTGAAGAAAATATGACAAAGGGTATGTGTGGCAAATAGTGTGTGTTCATGTAAGCTTCCTCGAGTTTACCAATGTTGACCTTTTGCCCGTTGAAAAGGTCTTTTGTTATTTTTATTTCTTGTGGCACACCCAGAGTTGCCACAACAGAATATGCTCCTGGAGTGAAGTAAAGGAATTATGTCACATTTACCGTGGTTTATCTCAAGAAGCTGACCGTGTTGGAGACAGTTGAAAAGATTAAATAATGTCAAAACGTAGCCTATAAAACACCTCTACTTTTTATCTAAATTGAATGTAAATTGATTTCTAAATTACAGAAGCCAATATTCTAGTTTAACACTGTTCCATTGCAAAACTGGTAGCATTAATATATCCCATGACTTGTTGACCTTTAAATTAAATATGGCAAGAACTTCAAGAAGGCATGTTAACATGTGTGCATTTCCTAGTTGACCAGGGAAACAACTTGAACGCATCCACCGAGGGCTTGAAAATGTCAATATACATGTACAATATTGCATTTTGAAAAAAAAAAAAATTGTGCCCTGTAACTCAAGATGTGGATATAATACAACATCACAACGATATTGAAAGTGCGGAACCAAACTAGGCAACAAGGCTATGACTAAAGCGATGTGATATAATGCAAGTATTGCATGGAACTGAGCACTTAAGTAAGAAAACAAACAAATATCAGAAAAGCAATTGTTGTGAAGTGTCCTGCTCTAGAACAATATCCGTAAGGGATTTTTTCTATGGAAAATTTTGTTGGAAAATTGATGTGAATCTACAAATAAAGGGAAGAGGGTGCGCAATGAAAGCGAAGGACTGACTTTTTGGTCGGCAGGAATGATTGTCCTAGAGGGCTTCTTCTTGAGTTTGTCGTCAGCCGACATGAGACGCTGCAACTCCTGAGCTCGCTGGGCCTCCACTCGCACTTGGTTCTGTCTCTCCTTGAAGCGAGCTGTTTCCTCTCGACACCTGTCCAGAGAGGCCACTTTCCAAGTTAAGTTATGAATTATTGACTGAACAGGGCCTTAAACATTCTAACTCAGTCAAGTAAAACTCACACTACATCTCTCTGGCGTGAGCATTGACTTACTTGGCCATATCTTCTTCACTGACACCCAACGGGCCGGAGCAGGACTCGTGAAACTTGGCTGCTGACGTCAGGTTCAACTCTAGACAAATCTCGGCAGACCTGGGACGATTATGAGGAAAAAAAACAAGTCATGTACATTTGATGAGGAGAGTACAAATTGGGAATAATTTGTGGATATACCAGTGTTGTAGTTATAGTACTTGTACTTGAATACATTTTTTCGTAATGGCACTCATACTGATGGAAATGTTCTCCCATTGGAATTTTAAACTTCTTTGTGAGGTACATACAGCAGAGATGAAACTGGCACATTGGAAAAAATCTGAAAATAGGTCAAACCAAAAGATGCGTCCGAAATCTGTGCCACACTCCATATACACTTCATGCCCGATTTCCGGACAACGAAGCTATATTTTCAACCCAAACAAAATGTTACGATAAAAAAATGGTCAGTGTTTTTATCAAATTTAAAAGACTGAATTACGGTGAGAGTAACCGACTCATCAACAAAGAAGTTCAGTTGTTAATTGAGAAAGTCAAGGAAGGTCCGAAAGACAAGGGCACCTGTTCCTGACACTATTCAATAACGTACGTGATGATTCAACCACACAACTCCACTTGTAGTTGTACTCGTACGTAGGAAACAAATTGGGCATTATCGTCTTTTTCTTCCAACAAATTTAAAATAAATGCCAGTGAAATGTATCACTAATGCTCTATTTGCCAATCTTCAAGATAATCATTGTGATTTTTAAAGCACTGCAGTTTGTACAACTAAATCTGAAACCTCCGAAAATCCCACCACATGTTGGATCGTTCATGAGCAGACGAGACTACCCGTACCCGACTGGCCATGTGCTAGCGGGCGGCACAGTACATAAGGTTTGTTGGTTCCGTTGCATATCATCATGTGCAGCTGTAATGTACACACACGCAGCACGCACTGTATTACCATGTGACGCAGTGATTTTTACATGTCACAGGTCATTGTTTAACCTTTTATCCAACCGAAAAAGGCTCATTATCAGTGTTTTCCAAGGTGTTTCTACCATAGAAACACTCCATTAAGCCTGGTGAAGAGATGAAAACTACGCTCGCGATAATTCTTACACCATTTTCATCGACTTTCATCAACTTTTCTTCAAAACTATGATTTAAATAATTGTGGAAAATTTTTAAAAATCAAATCTTGTGGGACAAATTGTAAGAAAATCAGAAAGTTACTTGGAAGAGTCAAAAGTGGTATTTCCGATTAAAATCGGAAAAGTTTCATCTCTAGTACAGAAAAAGAACCCATTTTTTGTTGCTGTATGGGAGGCTTTTGCATTTGTCTAATGCATTAGTTTGGCAGCAAAAAGCCCATGAGAACATGTGTACCGATTTCAATATGCACACACTCATGGAAAGTAATAATAATAATAATAATAATAACAGGTTCTTATATAGCGCTTTTTAACTAAGATCAAAGCGCTTTACATTATTATTACCCATACTCATACTCGTACTCATACTCATACTCATGTATTTAACTCTGGGGGAATTTTGGGGACTTGTGTCGGATTTGACAATACTGTTAGCCCTAACCCCCTAGATACTACAGTGATTTACAAGGAACCTTCCTCACTCAGGCAAAATTCCAACACCAAATGGTGAAATGTACACAAAAACTGTTGGACCCTGATAATTGATGGTATGCCTAACCCCATGTAAAGCATAATCAGTTTACTAGTACAGTCCTCACTCCAACAGACTCCAACAAACCCTGGTGTTGGAGTTTGACTGGATGGGGATTGTTAAGGTTAAAGCATTTTCTAGTTTGAAGTCAAAGCAAGCAGGTGCAGAATGTCAAGCTTACACCTCTGTTTCATCCTAGGAACCAACTCTCAATTGCATTAGCGATCTACACTCAACATGGTGTGTTTTGCAAGCATCCACAAATTTGTTAGTATTCACGATACCAGTATGTGCTGCAAGTGAGCCCTCCGTTTCGGTTCACGTTTGGTATGGAACGGTGTGGGTAGGGCAGCAAATTGGAACGTCAAAATGAGCTGCTGTGGACGTACACCTGTTCATCATCTGCATTCACAAACCCGGCCACGCCACACTGCCACTGCATGGACTGAACACTTTACTTCGGTTTGGTTCGGTTCGGATCAGAAGTGCTACGTTCTGCAAATTTTGGTTCCGTTTCGCAGCACTACTCACAATAGCCTGTATGTGTTGCCAGCTACATTGGACTCCACGATATCTCTGGCGATGACTTCTCCTAAGACGAGAGCAGGAAAGGTCAGGTGACTGTAGCCAATCCCTCGCAGCTCAGACACTAGGCAATCCAGGTAGTAGAGGGTTAGCGTCTGTGCAGATGAGAAAAATCATATTGTGGTAATTCGCAAGTTGGGGAATATTTCTAAGACAAAGACTCGCAGGAAATGAAGACATTGATTATGTTTGCAGCAATTAAGAGTGACTACTAACATGATAAGTTGAAAGACTAATCGATGCTATTGTTTTAAACGACACTGCAATGCCTTGATTTAAAAACATTTCTCTGGTTGTGGGCAGCATGCCAGACAAAGCCGCGTCAACAATATTACCAAAGAAAATCAATCAATATTATTAAGGACATTAACCAGACGGGGGGTGGGGGTGGGGGGGTGGGGAGGGGTGGGGTTGGAAGAGCGAGGATGGAGACGTGATAGTGGGGGGGGGGACGTAAGGAAGATTTAACAATGTTGACAGTAATACAATAACTGCTTTAATCATCAGATAGACTTAAAAAGCACACTTAAGCTGCATCATCGTTTAGAGAGACACTTTACTGCAATTCACTCACAATTTTTTTGTCAAAATAAGCCAAAATACTTCGAAAACTACATCTCATGATCGATTCCTGCTGTACCTTCTTCTATTTGAGTATATTTTTCGGACTTGGACAGTAGCGTGTTTCCATCAGAAATGGGACAATGAAGAATTCAAATATTCAGCAAAACAGTTCTTACTGGTTTGGTGACGGAATCTTTGTTGATGCCTTCTCCTGTGTGATCTTCCTTAAAAGCTTCTCGCATCTGACAAAAGAAAAAAAGAGAGATTAAAATCCAGTTGCTAGGCAAAATGTTTTCACTGTAAAACCTTTGTGTATCTCATTTTATATTTTTTTTATTTTTTATTTTGTCAATTGTCAATGGTGAGGGAGTATGGAATAGTAGTTCATGACTCATAATCAGAGGGTCATGGGTTCAAATCCAGCAGCTAGCCATATGTTGTGTCCTTGGGCAAGCCACTTCATCTTCACCTCCCTCTCTCCACCCAGGAGTAAAAATGGGTACTGGCATTAGCTTGTGAGTAACCTACAATGGACTAGTATCCCGTCCAGGGGGAATAGAAATATTCTCAGTCAGCGTATCTCAGATAAACGCCGGCCTAATTGGCCATATTGGCTCGTGACAGACTTTTCTTTTTTAACAATTTTCCAGACTCATCTAAAGCTACAAGCTATTTGAACAAACTGTGACAAATGAATTCCCATGTCACTGCTAATAATACCTTATTCTAAATCTGACTTGTGATTGACTCGTAGAAGGTGTGTGCGGACATCCGGGAATTGCTTACATTGGCTTATCTAGTTTCCAGACCCATTTAGTTGAAACTCAATGGCTCTTGAGTCCGGAGTGCTGAATGGTAACACATAGCAGCCGATGAAAACTGGTGTACAAATGAATAGATGTTTTCACCGGTTGACGTGATCCCGCCCACTCTTATAGATCACAGATCTTGAAATCTTGGCAGAGGTATCAAAAGTCTCAACAGTTTCAATAATCTCACCTCATCTGGGACATCATACATGGCCCAGTCTTCTGGATGCAGTGGCACCGCGTCCAGCGGGCCTTTCCTCTTGGGTTTATCCCTGGGTGTCTCCTGCTCCTTACCCCCCTTGCTGCCTGCGTCTTTCTTGGCTTTACCCTTGGCCGAGTTCTTCTGGCTTCCCTGCTGTTCGTTGGAGATGGAGACTTTGGCCATCTCTTTGAATACTTGACCGGCAGAGCTCAGAGAAACCTGCAGCGATTAGAATATTTAAACAAATACCTTGGAGAGTTGATAGCTTCTGACTGGTCATAACTAAATCACATGGGGGTGTATTAACGTGATAAAAAGACCAGCTTCAAGAACAAGTGAATAAATGGCCCCAGAACCAGCATTGATCCAGCATCATGTAAGCCAATGATTGGCCAAATATACAACAGTCTTACAGTAGCTTGTTACAATACAGCAGTACATGTATACTGGCTCAACTATGCGGGCGCATGCAACACAGTTGCTTTGCAGGGCGTGCATACGCCTGCGTAAGTCTTCAAACCACATGGTCGTACTGAGGATTTACAACCAAAGCGTGGATCTGTGATTTATTTTCTGTTAACACGTCGCCACAGTCATATTTACTTTTTCTAAACGGAGCATCTTTGTAAGTCCGGACACAATAAAAATGTAAAATTCAGTGCCCTCCCTAATATAAAAATATGAACAAAATGTAATTTAATTCGCTATGGCAGCAGAAGTTAATACCTGAAAGTCAGTAGTAATGCAAAAAAGACGTCGCTGTGGGGGAGCTAAAACAATCCGTACAAAAATCACACGGTGAAGGAATGATTGGCAAGAAATTGCGGTTAACAATTCCGCCCTTACAAATTTCACCTTAAAAATATGAATAGGAAGCAAGTTTCAGCTTTATGAACCCAAGTTACAATTAAAAAAAAAAATGAACACTGAAAACGGTGTCTGTAGTCCTGGTTGCATAGGGGTAGCAAACTTTTTACAATACACTTGTCAGTCATCACACTGAGTCGAGCCTTCCAGTTTGATACATAACCACTGAGTTCAACAAAAGCATCGCAAGGGTGCACTGAACACGCAACAAGTATAGCGCACACATGCATAAAGAGAAAGCAGAATCAACTGGAAGAATGCCAAAAGCCAATTGTTTTATATTGCGCTTAGATACTGTAATTCACTGGCCGAGAACGGCCACGTGTCCAGTCGGTAAAAATGCACATTGGTTAACCTCAAATATATATACCGGTACATGTACATGTACAGTGGGCACGCGCGCATAGCTGCATACATGCAATGCGAATCAAAACTGTTCAGTCTCATGTCGGCCAGGAAAGCCTGCAGTTATCAAGGGTTATACCGCACTGATTAAAGTTATTTCTTGCAAAGTAAGTTACAACCATTTATCGCTTTGTCTTCTTGGCACGATGTAACTAAACAATTGTTCACTGCTGTGATGTGGGATATGCTGTTTTTTACCCCTCGGGGTGCAAAGCACCCAGGCGAAGCCCCTCGGGTGTTAAAAACGTCATGTCCCACATCACAACAATCAACAATTTAAACAGACTCATGCTTACCTGCCAAATTCTGACCAGGAAACCCCAGGCTAGCAGGCAGTAGGTCTTGTGCATGGGCGACCCCCGGCCGGCCATCTTGGCCAACATGGTGTGGATTCGAACCAGGTGCTCCAGCTGCTTGACGCTGGTCAGCTCAGAAGCAGACAGGTTCAAGTTGGACGCCGACAGACCGATGACCGACTGCTTCTTGATCGGGATGAACCGGGCTGCTTTGGAATCCTCCCCCTCACTGTCTGTTGCCCCTTCTGTCGCTGTTTTTGTCTCCGTGGGGGTGGGGGAGTGAGGGGCCGCTGGAGAGTGGGACACGGGCTCGGCGGATTTCTTGCCTTTCTTCTTTTTGGACTTTCCTGTTGCTGTGTAGGGAGTAATGAAATCATTCTCAAAGACTTTTGAATTTATATTATTGTGTAACTACAGTATGCCCCAACAAAGTGTCCGTCTAAATATTTTTGAAATAACTACAAAACTATGAGGTAAATTTTGAAATTCTTTAGTTGTGCAGATACTCCCAATCCTTGTCTAAACCCTTATGAGTTTCATTTATTTTCCATCACGCCTCACTACACAATGGTCAATTCGTCACAACAACATTTTTGGACATGGTGACCAAGTTCCACGCCTTAATCAATTTCAGTGCCGTGTTACGGAAGCTGTGTAATATTCTTCATGTGGTGAAAAAAGTGCTGATGTGGTTGGGGACTGGATCATTTGCCCTTATGAGCATTACACTGAGGTAATGCCATGATGATTAATAGCCAGGCAAATGATTCCAATCCCAACCGCTGCCCTTTTCACAACATGAGAATTTTACACAGCTTACATAACACAGCACTGAAATTGATTAAGGCACGGAACTTGGTCACCATGTACAAAAATGTTGTTGAGATCAAATGACCATTGTGCAGTGAGGCATGAGGGAAATTAATGAAACTCATAGAGGTTTAGACCAAGGATAAGGAGTATCTGCACACTTAACAAAAAAAAAAAATGTACTTAATGGTTTTGTAGTTACTTCGTCGTGGGTTCGAGTCCCACCCGAGTGATTTTTTCCAACTTTCACTCGGGAGGTAACACACTGAGTATACAGTGTTAAAAAAACGTCGGTGAAGGGCAAAACCTAATTTGATTTATATCACCCCGACGCAAAATTCCATCTTATAATACTTCAAAATTGTTTTGACGGACATAATGAATATAAAGCAACTTCTGCCTTTAAAGATAGCATGCTCACTACTTTGGAAACTGCTTACAGTTTCCATAAAATGGCCAATGTTAAATGATCAGAAAATCGTGCACTGAGCAGCTCCATAAAATTGGGCTCTAAAATATTCCAAGTAAGTTTTCATGGGGTAACTTTCTTACTTTGCTCGGTGACTTTTGCCCTGGTCTCAATCTTCATGTTCAGCAGGATGTCAGCGGCCCATTCCAATTGATCCAGGCAGTCCATCAGGGAAAACTCATTGACGTACAACCACTCGGAAAACTCCATCAAGTACTCTACTTTCTGCCAGTCACTTGCACTCACCTGTATCAAAGGCGATATAAAATAAATAATATGAATAAATAAATTGTGCGGCTAACTGTCCCAACTCACAGCAAAACTGAATTACCCAGGACACAGCTACAACGTGGCCGAGCCAAAGGCGCCTCAGGCAACCGCTATAGGACCCATGTGTGACCACGGACCACAACCAGATCCAAAGTGTTGATTTTTACGAAGGGAGGAAAACCGGAGAAAAACCCTCGTGGCACAGAAGAGAATCAACAAACAACTCTACTCACGTATGTGAGGCATTCTGGCAAAATGAGACGGAACTATAATTCGTAGTGGAGAAAAATGCCAAAAAAAAGAAAAATAAGAATGGGAGTGAGTTTTATTTTTCGATTTTCAGATTCATTGATATTTGTAATCTTTGATATGTCTACTACACATATTTTAAAGAAATAGTATAACAATCGTGGAATAAAAGTGTTTTTAAGTGAAAATAATGGGCATCTTTCTTGTTCACGACTACATATAAAAATTCAAAATTTTTAAGGGCCTTTTTCTCAGTATTTTTTATTGTTGACATGTTATATGCACATGCAAACTTTAAATAGCCATAACTTGTCAAAGCAATGTCTGATTCAAGTGCAACAAACAGTATTGTAAGGATAGTTTTATTCTCTCTATACCTGCAAACCCTCATTTTGACCTCTGCCCAGTTCTGTCTCATTTTGCCAGAACACCTTACATACCTGAGCTGGGAATCGAGCCCCGGGCCTCAGGGGTGAGAGGCGAGTGCTTTATAAACTGCGCCACCCATGCCACGCATGGCAAGAGAGTCAGTAACAACTCTTATGCACATATGACCTGAGCCAGGAATCGAACCCCGGTCACAGCGGTGAGAGGTAAGTGCTTTACACACTGCGCCACCCATGCCAACCATGGCAAGAGTGTCAGTAACAACTCTATGCATGTATGACCCGAGCCAGGAATCGAACCTAGGCCACAGCGGTGACAGGAGAGCGCTTTACGCACTGTGCCACCCATGGCAAGAGTGTCAGTAACAACTCTATGCACGTATGACCCGAGCCAGGAATCAAACCCGGGCCTCAGCGGTGAGAGGCGAGTGCTTTATAAACTGCGCCACCCATGCCACCCATGGCAAGAGTGTCAGTAACAACTCTATGCACGTATGACCCGAGCCAGGAATCGAACCTGGGCTACAGCGGTGACAGGAGAGCGCTTTACACACTGCGCCACCCATATCACCCATGGCAAGCGGGTCAGTAACAACTCTATGCATGTATGACCCGAGCCAGGAATCGAACCCGGTTCACAGCGGTGAGAGGAGAGCACTTTACACACTGCGCCACCCATGCTACGCATGGCAAGAGTGTCAGTAACAACTCTATGCACATATGACCCGAGCCAGGAATCGAACCCGGGTCACAGCGGTGAGAGGTAAGTGCTTTACACACTGCGCCACCCATGCCACCCATGCTAACAACGTCAACAAAGTTGTAGTGTAGTCCACTACAAGTGAAATCTCAATTAAGTCCGTCACAGTCCCTTACCTGCAAGACCTGAATGGCATTCTTGTAAGACGTCAGCTGCTCGCGCTGGTCTCTAGAGCACAGCGCCACCTTGCGCCACATTGTGGACAGGTAATCTTCACTCTCGTCCTAATGTTGAGGAGAAAAACAAAGACCTTACTTACAAATAGTTGCCGTTTTTTTGCACTTACAAAATGCAAAAAACCTTAAAAATTGATTATTTGTTTGTTTTGAGTTTTTTTCACTGTTTATTTTACTTGTCTCAAAGTACAATTGGACCAAGTGTCAAAGCGAAACATTGTTTGCTTTCTTAATTGTTGTCATTAGACATTTGACGTTTTTTTGTTTGCTCAAAAAGTGCAAAAGACTCTGTCTCCACATCTTGAGAACGTAAATTTTATGCAATGGGCCCATAATGTTCACATGAAGTGACAAAAAATCTCCTCCTTAGCTGGCATCATATAGGTTTACACGCATATATATGGGTGCGGACACGTGTGCATATGATGTTGCACAATTGTCATACAACGCGTGAACATTTTTTTTCACAAAGAGACAAAAGCTATGCTGCGCTGAAAAGAAATAAAAGCTTCCACCATGTCCACAGTTATATGTTCCCACGAAGTGACCAAAAACTAAGTACAAAGTAATGGGAAAATAATAAAGGTCTCCATGTTTTAATGTTCCATCGACAACATTTTGTTGATGACATTACTGTTCCATTTTGGGACGGCATGCTCGCAGGGCCTAGCTAACAAACGCAACCTGTTCGCATGAGTGGAATGCCCACCGTATTTTTTAAAGTTGGATGCTAAAAAATGGGTGTCTTAACTAGCAATCTGACTACTTCTTTTTAACCCAATGAAATCATTAGTTCTTATATCTGTTGAAAAAGATTAGATATAAATTTTGTATGATTCATTCATCTAAAATATTCATTCAGAATAATGGCCTTCTGAGAGGAGCAAATGTAACGCAAGGCAAATATTTGGTCAACTCACCTTAAATTTGGCAATATCCACACTGACATCTCTACCTAATTTTGCCTTGACCATTAAACGATGCTTGAATATCAACCTGAGAATAATAAAAACAAACAAGAAACAACACAGGAAATACAAAAATACTGAAAATAATGTATTGACAAACAGATATGACTTTTTTATTTGAGTTGTATTCAACTCAATTGAGTCGACTCCGTGTCTCGTGTCATTTGATTTAAGTCCGAGTCAAAGTCATTTTAAAAAAAAATGAATGTGCATGGACATGTGATGTGCTGTCGGGAGAAATAGGGACGGACACATTTAATAACAAACATTATTATATGCAACACCACCTGGAGAGTGGTGTGGTACATTTCAATACATAACATTCTTTGGCCATGCCTTAACGTTACTTTCAGAAATAAACATCGGAACTGCAGGTATGTTTTTAAAATGCAATTTTCTTTTGTAAAAAAAGGTGTTGACGAGTCATAAGTTGATCATTTGCACACACTGTGAGTCATGATGATTGAGTCCAAGTCTCAGTCTTTTGCAGATGTGACTCAAGTCGAGTCTGAGTCACTGAATTGCGTCTGGAGATAGACTCCAATCAGAGTCCTGGACTTGAGTCCCACAACGCTGACACACACTGATAATGACAGTAAAATAGAGTGAGCCAAGATTCTGCAACTTACAATCTGTGCTTGGTGCGGGGCATGTCAGCCACAGCCTTATCCATAGCCCCTAAGGCTTCCTCCCATTCACCCTGTAAGGAATGAAAGCCACTAGTTAGCTGTAAGTCATAGTCATTGCTCTTGTTGATGTGACATCATCACTGTTCTTGAGAATTTAACCAATCAGACAACAGGAAGGAGATAGCTCACGGCAACCAATGAAATAGCTGTGTCGGCATTGCCTAGTCTGGTTCTGTACCTGACATTTCTGACCGATTCCTAGATAAGCTTGCTGCAAATATTGCATGACCATCACTAAGAGAATTCAGGAAATGTACGACAGTTGTTATTCATATTTGTTAACATTTGGAAGTTATCGTTGTTTTTCATGATGGTTTTAAGCAATGTTATTACTCCATCCTACGTAACATGTTATTGCGCAAGTTGCACAATTCGTGACAGATTCCACTAAAGTTATGGGTTATGTCAGTCCATGTTACAAACATTGACATACAACTAATGCAGTTGTTAGAAAGTGGCCTGAAACAACACATTTTACATGGTTGACTCCGGCCCTGATTGTGATCATAGAAAAAACTGTCATTACCAAAGTTATCTAGGTTGATACAAGCTGTTCAGTAATTCTTTTCACAAAATGCTGGTTTATCAGCAAGAGAATTTACCCGGGTCCAACAATGAGATTTCAGGAACTCCTTTGACATTAGCAAGAATCCAACAGGGCTTTTACACGGGTCCGGTGTTCTACACAAGTAAAATCCAACCCTGGTCACGGGTTGACAGGTTGTACTAGGGGAGAAAATCTCAAATCTACAGCTGACCCGTGTCCACACGTGTGAACAGACAGTCGTGTTTTACTTTTTTCTCGAGGAAAATGCTTTGTGTTTCCCTTTGTCCCTGTAATATAACACTCTCCCATAGACTAAGCACACAAACCTAATACAGAGGACCGTTTCCAACATAAGACCCAACTCCCGAGGAGTGAAAGGATATAACTTGTTCTCCCTTTGTCCGTCGGTCCTCGGGGGTTAGGTAGAACACGTACAGAACGCCTAGGGTGTACTTGTGTTGATTTCAATAATGATAGTGGAGAGGAAAGTGTTAAAAGGTACTTTATGCAGATTGGACAACAATTTTTTTCCCCCTAAAACTTTTGCATGACATATGGTACATACTGTTTCGTGAAATCATATGCATTCTCTAGTCTTACCGATCTCCTTACCTGATCTACATATGCCTGGAACATGACCCCATACATAGCAGCCCTGAGAGTGAGATCATCCTCTGGGTCTGATAAGATACCAGCGATAGGGGAGCTAGTTGGGGTCGGGGAAAAGCCGTCCCCCTTGGCAGCGGGTCCTGCTGCCGGTGCTCCATTGGTGGTCCCCTGCTAAAAAAAATATTTTCAAAATCGGGAATTACAAACATTAGTGGTTGCTTTTGCGTCCATAACACACAAAAGATATGCCTAAATTATCGTCAGGCCATAAATAATTCAAACCTTCAAAAGTGAGTGTTCAGAAGTGGGAGGGATTTTTTTTGTTCGATGTCTCAATCAAAAGGGACTAATTAACCAACTGTTCCCTCCCTAGTCCGTACAGTGATACCGTGATGACTTGTGATCTTAAGGAAGGCAGTCAATCACCAACCTCTTTCTTGACATTCTTGTCCGCCGTGGCCGTCACACAGTCTAAGATGATTGTGATTGGTTGTTTGAGTAGCTGTCTCTCCATTGGCTCGTTGACCAATGGTAAACACCCGTTCCAGTAGAGTCTGGCTGCAGTGATGACCAAGCCGTAGTTCTTGGCCTTACGTCCGTACCTGGCATGAAAAAACACTTCCATTGTTACTCACAAGTTCTAATGCATACTTTTATATGGGTAGGGTATCAGACTATTGTGTCCTTAAGCAAGACAGCTTACTTCAATAAATTCTATTCCCTAAACATTTTAATCTGTCAGCAGTATTGACCAAGCCGTAATTCTTGGCCTTGGCGTACGTACCTAGCAAGAACAACACCATCTCAAGTCTTATTCACAAATTCTACTGAAAACTGGAATATGTTTATGAGTAATTCGATATAATGGCTAGACTACCAGACTATTGTGTCCTAGAGCAAGAGAATTTACTCCAATAATTTCCATTCCCTAGACAGTACAATCTGTCTGCAGTAATGACCGAGCCATTCTTGGTCTTGTATCCATACCCGGCATTAACAAAACTATCAAAATATTTATTCACAAATTCTCATAAAGTAGCAACCCTAACAATATGTACATGAGCCTCATGGTATTATGGCTTAGGTACGGTACCAGACTACTGTGTCGTCAAGAAAGACAGCAACAAATATGACTTTTTTCCTCATGATGCCGGATATGGTATATAAGTTCAAATTTGTAGCACACACTTGAAATCTAGTAAGCTGATATTTTGCAGGGATTCATTTCTGGCCTCTGGGCAGTGAGTTTGAATCCTGGTGAGTCTGGTTGGCGCAGTGGTTCCTTCCTCCCCTTCCACCTCAATGGTCCAGGTTCGATTCTTGCCCTGGTCCACATGTGGATTGGGTTTTGAGTCCGTACAGGATTCCATTGGTTTTTCCAGAATATTCTTCTGGGGTTTTCCTCCCATCTCTAAAACTGTAATTTCTTCTCAATGTCTTCACTCTCTAGCTGTCTCAGGCTTGTGTTTTACAATGTCGGTGTTTTTGAGGAATCACTGGTTTCATTACCAGAAAATAATTAAATAATATAAGTTATCCCCCGAGGGGGAGTGCAACACGGAATAATGTAATGTGTCTGTGTCCCACATATTCGGCCGAGTGGTATGTGGGACACAGACACACTACATTTTCCGTGTCCACGAGCGTGAGGGTGATAACAAATTTATTTTCAAGCAAACTTGATGCGCAGTAAAGTTGGACCTAGCTCGCTTTAAACAAACCATTTAGCGGTTTAGCGCATGCAGCTGGAATGTCGCTCGCATCTTTGAAGAGCGCAATGCGCAGGGTGTGATATGGACCGTGCAATACAGCCTCATATCACACTGTTGTTGCCATGGATCGACCAATCAGGATCGAGGATCCAAGTTAGCTTAAAGATAAATAATACTAATTACCTTGCTGCATTCAGGAAAGCATCCAAAGCAGCACGTCTGATGGCATTCTTTCCTTGCATGTTGAACATCAAGCTCTGGCCCAGGATGCGACTGGAGTAGCTCAGCATCTCATTGTACACCATCATCTTGTGCCTTGAAAAAGCGTCAAGAGTTAAAGAGTTGTATTTAAAAGTTGTATACATGTTCATTAAAAATGAGCTATTCATAACAGAATGAACCACTAAGGGCCTGCCTCAAAGACGTCAGTTTATGGACCCTTTGCACACAAAAATAAGGCGCTTTGTGACTGCCTTCGAAAGCCCTAGTGGGAGGGATACAGTCGACTCTCGTTAGTGCAAACTCTGTTAATACAAAATTCTGGTTATAACAAACATAAAGCCTTGGTCCCGACTGTGCATGATGTGCACAATGAATGGGACTGATGTTCCTCTTAATACAAAATTCTGATACAACAAACAATTTGGCTAGGTCCGACGAGTTTGTTATAACGAGACTCGACTGTACACCACTTGTGCATACTGGTTCACACATGAATTTTGCGGAATATGCATGAATATTTTATTCTGAATGCATGTGCACAAAACCTGCAGCGTCTTCACATGAATGTCAGTTGCTGCCAGCAGTGTGTTGGAATGTCCCTCCCACTGGTCTCCCCCAACTCTTCTTTTGTAACCGTTGAGGGGGGGGGGGGAGGGGGGAGCACCACTCAAAACACAAATACATTGGGAAGTCTCTTGAATAAAGTAACAGTTATTGCCCAAAACAATGCAACCCCCAAAAAAGGAAAACCGCCTGACAAAAAATCTGTGTGCGAAACAAATACATTTGGTATGTGAATGTCCAGTTTGTTCCACAATGGTCTGGTGAGTCGAGACTCAAACAAGACACTATAGACTCAAACTCACACTTGGATTGAGGTGTTAAAGTTGAACACAAGTGGCTGTTTTTCCTGGGAATAAAAAAGAGCACAAAGTGGAATAGACTATTGCCTAGTTCCTACCAGTTCCGATGAGCCAAGACGCGTGCAAAGTTTTGACCTGAAATTTTTTGGCATTCAATTGCGCACAACTTGATAAAATGTTCAACTCCAGGCAACTTTCACCTCAATTGTTTCTCTTCAAATTTACTTTGCATTTGCTACAGACCGATTCATCAGGCCTGACCCATGGCACCAACACATGCGCCTCTCCAGTAACACGCTGTATGTCCAAGCTGCACGCATCATACACACACGCACGCACGCAAACGTGTGTTCACCGTCAATCGTGGACGTCCTATTGTCCCTCTTTTGTTTGTACTCTAACTTTTTAGGAAGACTCCCATTGGTTTTGTACCAACAATCGCGGAAGTATGCTGGGAATTGTGGACGATATTGTTCTCTTTTGTTCTCTGGTATTTTTCGTACATGGTTTGAAAAGATGAACATGTACAGACATGTTTATGTTACATACCAAGTGTGGACATTCCCTTGGTTTCGTGTAGTTTAAAGAAAAACCAATGAAAAAAATCCTTTTACTCTCACTGTGAAAACACTTTCAACCCGATTTTTTTTCTATGATTCCCTTTAGTGTTTCTCTTCATTTTGCCACGGATAAACCTAACCCAAAAATGCCTCTAAACCTGTTTTCCAGAAATGGGGAAACACTGTGTGGACTTGCCCAAGTCCACACAACGTCTCCACTACTTGGTTTATGTGTATTGCGGTGAGCATTAATTGGACCAGCAGACACATAGAAAGACGACCAACAGACAGTCCTTACTCATCCATCTTCTTGCTCCTGACTCCACCGTTGTTAAACTCCAGCGCCTTGCCCGTGACTCTGATCACAAGCTGGTGGTCTCGGCTGGACAGCGCTAGCTCCGCGAGCCGGGTCCAGACTTGAAGCTCTACAAGAACGTCCTGCCAGTCACATTCCTCTACCATGTTGGATATCTGCATGTTAGAATGCACTGATGTTAGGAACAGGTCAAGTTAGTAATGATTTGACCCAGGGGCGACGATTTCTTGTCATCAGCAGCGGGGATGGGAGGGGGGGGGGGGGGTTGGAGAGACAAGAGGGTTGGGAAATTCAAATTTTACATGTACATTTTATGTGCGCTTTTAATATTGATTGCAAACAAGCAATATCTTAGCACTATTACAACATTTTGAGAACCTAAGTTACGACAGCTGAATGCCATGCATGCATTTATTGTATTCATTCAATCCTAACACTGTACTTGTTGCAATGAGAGTAACTTTTAATAAGTTCATGGGAAGTCTATCCGCTCCGTTCACAAGAACCCCCCTCATCGGCAAAGGAAGTACAATTTGGGGTGACCGACCGACGGCATCTTGCCTGACTGCAATTCATTTGCCGCGAAGCGTGGCCACTGCATGTATATAGTACAAATCCCCTGGTGTACGTGCGCCACACACAAGGAACGGTGCGTGTCAACCAGCAAAATGTCCCGCCCATGGGACAAAGGACGGGTAAAAGGACGCCCTCTTTCGTCGGCGCACGGAGCCCATGGGAAGTAGCTGTAGACGCTTCCATAGGGGTGTGTGATTTGCGGCCATAGCCAAGTAATTCTGACATGGCCGAACTCTGTGGCACTTGTGCATGTGTGTGTATTTTGGCATTCTCATATCTCAAATCATCTCACCCCTAGGCCCTGCCAGTGTGGCGTAATTCCCTCTCAAACTCACAAATTTCGAGCAGCACATGGTTATGTAAAGTAAGTACCGCGGTAATGTCCCCGCAGACATATTTCATTGGCTCCTAATACATCACTGATGTTTGTGTAAAACTGCTTCTTTACATGAAAGTACCACAATAAATTTTGCAAACACGGCTGACAAGGTCTCAATCAAAATTACGTACAATTTCCAACAAGCCATTCAAATCATTAGTCCCTGTATTGCACCAAACCACCCTGCCTATTACTCATCGTACCGCCCCAAACTGCCAAAGCACTCAATGGTTCTATGGATTCATCCGTGAATAAATACAATGTTATGCACAGGTGCTTATGGGTAAAGTGGAATACAAAATTCGTTCAGGCCGCGAGTTTCTGATCGAGTTTCTTTCTGTGCCAGGCAATAACTCTATACTTATTTTGTAACTTTACCTACCTCTGCTAGCGGTGGCGTTTCCTTGAAGTCTGTCAATCCGTTGCCGTTCAGCGACCTCATCTCCAAGGCGACCAGGGAGCGGGTCAAAGGTCGCTGACCTTCACTGTTGTTCTGCCACAAAATGAATACCAGGTTTGTTAGGAAAGAAACGTGTGACTGTAACATCAGATTTATTACCCTACCTCATCTTCAGTTCCCAGGGATTTTGGAATCTGTTGACCCAGGAGTTGTTAAATAATAAGCAGCGTATCACCCCCAACCCATGAAAACTTTCTCACTATACTACTGCAAGAAATTATCACCCGACCTCATCTTCAGTTCCCAGGGATTTAGGAATCTGTTGGCCCAGGAGTTGTTAATAATAAGCAGCGTATCACCCCCAACCCATGAAAACTTTCTCACTATACTACTGCAAGAAATTATCACCCGACCTCATCTTCAGTTCCCAGGAATTTAGGAATCTGTTGACCCGAGAGTTGTTAAATAATAAGCGGAGTATCACCCCAACCCATGAAACATTTCTCACTATGCTACTCCAGGAAATTATTACCCTACCTCATCTTCAGTTCCCAGGGATTTAGGAATCTGTTGACCCAGGAGTTGTTAAATAATAAGCAGAGTATCACCCCAACCCATGAAATATTTCACACTATGCTACTGCAGGAAATTATCACCCTACCTCATCTTCAGTTCCCATGGATTTAGGAATCTGTTGACCCAGGAGTTGTTAATTAATAAGCACAATATCACCCCCAACCCATGAAATATTTCTCACTATGCTACTGCAGGAAATTATTACCCTACCTCATCTTCAGTTCCCAGGGATTTAGGAATCTGTTGACCCAGGAGTTGTTAAATAATAAGCAGAATATCACCCCCAACCCATGAAATATTTCTCACTATGCTACTGCAGGAAATTATTACCCAACCTCATCTTCAGTTCCCAGGGATTTAGGAATCTGTTGACCCAGGAGTTGTTTGACCCTGGTCCAGATGATGATGAGGGGATGACGGACTGAGATGGGTACAACATCCATCAATCTGGTGCCGTTGGTTACCTCCATGGCATACTCACACACCTGCAAATAAGTTGAAGAATACGGGTACAGAAGACACTTAGTAATAAACAAAATAAAATGAAATGGAACGGCTGCAAGGAAAAGAGGAATGAACATTAAGGCATCTGTATATCAATTATATCATGTTATACAGGGTGTTTCAAAAAAAAGGAAACCGAGCTTATTTTGTTGATTTCTCAGGTATGACTTATTATTTAGGAAAATGGTAACCACCATCTGTTACATAACCATGTCTTCTTTTTCTTGACACCACAAACTCCATTTTACCGTCACGGATGACAGAGCAATAAGTGATGTAACTGACATGCCAAAAATGGCCTTGTACCACATGCACCATAAGACCAATTGACAGTTTTCAGCATGTTGAAAATAACAAAATCCAGGACGTACATTATCAAAGTCATTTATTCAATTGCTAAAACAGGCCTACGTGACACCCTGATGAAGCGCTCACTCTTCATGGTGCCAGTAGAGTCAATCTTACTGTACGGTGCCGTAACCTGGCCACTCACTAGCCAGCGGGAGAAGACTTTAGATGGGACGTACACCCGCATGCTGAGGATGGCCTTGGATGTGTCATGGACTGACCATATAAGGAACAATGACCTCTATGGCGGTCTACCAAAAGTAAGTGAGAAGATTTGTGAGCGAAGATCAATTTTTGGCACCCTGAACTGGCAGCCTTCTCCTTCACCCTGTGGGAATCAACCCAAGGAAAAGCCTCCAGAGGCAAGAGGACTTCCTACACTGATCGACATCCTAAAGAGAGACACAGGAGTCCCCACGGCTGACGATCTGTGCTTCTGCATGGAGGAATGATTTGACTGGAAGCAGAGAATCAGATGGGCCCGTGTTGCTGGTGGACCACTCCCAGCCAGGACCTGACCTGAACCTACATGTATGATTGTGAATCACTTATACTGGTCTTTAACCTTTAACTTTTAGCCTCTCACCTCCAAAGCCTTTTTGATGTCATCTTGTCCCTCTGGGTCCACCGTCAGGCTCTTGGTCTTAGCGGAGGTGTGACTGGTGACTGACTTGGCCTTCCTGGGTGACTCTTTCTCCCCGCGACCCTTAGGGGAAGGGGACGGTGGGGGTGCGACCTCCCTGGCTGGAGATTTGGGGATCCACGGCTGAACCAAACCGTAGGCCAGGGCAGTGCACAGATTAACCAGCATGACTGTTTCACTGTGGTAAGAAGAGAAAGAATAATAAAAACTGACTTTCAGTTTTGTAGTTGAGTCCATCACAAGTCCAGAACTGTTTAAAAAAAAAACATGTTGCAGGCACACCTCAAAGCCGAGTCAATGATTGTTATTAAGTTGGCTTTCCATGAGCAAGTTTGTGTTTTTATCCATTATACAGGGTGCATAAAAAACGAAACCCAGATGTAAACGTTAGCTATAAAAAATCTAATACACATTTTCAAATAAGTTAAAGATCATGTTAAACTCCAATGTGTCCTCTTTCCAATGATACCTTGATTATGTGTCTGTGGCCACGGATGACTGAGCACTCATTGTTATTCTGTCAAGGGTCAAAACTTGTACTGTGCCAAGTTTGTGCAAAAGTAACTGGTTGCTGGCTGGTTTGTTAAGCAAAGTTACGGTTGGAGATATGCGACATCGTGCAGAGCTGTGTGTGGAAAAAGGTGGTGGCCACGTTGAAGGCATTGGGCCAGGAGGGATAACTTCAACATTAAGAGTGGTTAAATCACTGTGTCAAAATTGAATAAATTGTTTTGAGGAAAAGATGTCTTCTTTAATTCTTTGAACTAAGCCATTCCACATGCCCAGAATACCAGTTACCCTTTTGCACAAACTTGGCCCAATGCAGATTTTGACTCTTGACATATTAACAACGAATGCTCAGTCATCCGTGGCCACAGACACGCAATCAAGGTATCATTGGAAAGAGGACACATTGGCCTTTCACATGATCTTTAACTTATTTAAAAATGTTTGTAAAAATATATGGGTTTCCTGTTTGTTTATACACCCTGTAGATATGTTGCTTATCATTCACAATCAATCCATGGAATGTTTTGACAGACACTCAAAAATGGTCACCCAACATAAAGGTATATACCGGTATGAAAAGGTACGTATGCTTCATTTTGAGATTAATTTTTCGTGTCTGTGAAAATGAAATGTTAAAATATGTGATTATTATTGTTATTACATGTATTAGTATTATTAATCATTTCTGGTAATGACACCAAGGATTCCTCAAAAGCGCCCTAGGCACTGTAGCTTGCAAGCCTGAAGAAACCTGTGGAGAGAAGACAATGAGAAGTAGTTACAGTTTTAGAGGTGGGAGGAAAAGCCCAGAAGAATATTCTGGGGAAAACCCACGGAATCAGGTAGGGACTGAAAACCCAATCCACATATTGGCCCAGGTGGGATTCGAACCCGGGTCACAGTGGTGGAAGGCGAGGAAAGTACCGCTACGCCAACCTGACTCCCTGACTCCGTTGTTAAACAGATAACAAAAAGCTGCAACAGAAAGGCAGCTTCAGGTTGGCCAAATACTCACCCAGCGTGTCCGACTTGTTTGAGATCCTGCAGCAGTGAGCCATAGCAAGCCACTAATTCCCTGTGTCTGTCTGAAGACAGAAGGTGATTGTTGTAATTCCACAGGTAGGCAGCGGCGCTACAAACGACCCAAGGCTCGTTCAGCTGCACGCCAAGCTCAGACCCTCTCAGGAATCCCTTGGTGATGGAGTCTGATAAATCTTTGATCCAATCTCTACAAAATATTTTCAAAAAGAAAGAAATACTAACATCTGTTTGTAATATAAAGGGATATGTATTTGTGGATTCTGACATTTTTGCCTGAAAATTGCGGCACAAAGGAAAAATATTTACACAAAAATGTATGGTGCCAAGATTTTTTACAATTTGATTAAAATTAGAAATCAGGCATTTGCAGGAGGATCTGCACCCCTGAATACAACAGTTATTTTGTTGTGACTTGGATACTGTAATTTCACTGGTATGGAGTAGTCATGGGTCAAATCATGGGTCAAGCGCAGTCATGCGTCAAGCTCAGTAAAATCTCGACTTTTCCATTTCACTCGGCGAAGAAAAGTCCAGATTTTACCTTGCGATAATATTCCTCCCATTCCACTCTGAGCCACTCAATATTTGCATAAATAGTTGACTAGGGCAATCTGACCCTGCCTTCGAGTGAAGCTAGTATAACCATGGTTACATATAGTCCTCATTCAAACTTGCTCATTTATGTCACACAATTACCAGAGTTGTATGACTTGTGACTCAGACTTGAGTCCAACTCGAGTCCCATTTTCCGTGACTCGGACTTAGATTCGACTTACAATGAAAAATGACTCATATTCAGACTCGGACTCGACCCTACAGACTCGGACTTGGACTTGGACTCGGGACTCAGGACTTGACCAAATTTACCCCCAAAAAAGTTTCTTTTTTTGGACAATGTGATTACATTTTGAAGACGATCTTTTCCTTTTCAAGCCATACAGTCAGTACGAAAAAAAAGAAACACATCTAAGTACTGTGCACACACAGCACGTGCAGCTGACTTGTTTCTGATATATTCACTTGGGGAATCAATGTGACGTTTTAGCAGTATCGCAACACTTATTTCCAATAGATAGTACTTAAAGGTGAGTCGTGACTCAGACTCCGACTTGACCTTTGTGACTCATGACTCAAACTCAACCTGAGTTGGGACTCGAGCACAGACTCAGGAGAGGTGACTTGGACTCAATGTTTGGTGACTCGAATACAAGTCTGACAATGTGGAGCTTATTACATGCATTTTAAGATGCAGTACATCAGTGACCATCTACAAATTTGTAGGCCGTGCACTGCAAGAGCATTTCACATCTGGCAGGACAGCTAACATGTATAGTCATCAAAGATAACACTGTGATGATTTAATTAATTTCTTGCACAGTAAGTCACCATTGATGACCTTTGCTGGCTATCCATATCTGTTCCTTGGCAAATCCTCTCTAATGTGTTATTAATCACCTGTATGTAATCCAATCTGGATCATCCTCAGGCTTCGTGGGCACATATCCCTTGGGATGCTTGCTTTTATCCACTGGAGGTATGGGCTCATTGTTTAAGCTTACGCCTTCCGATCTCAGGAGATGGATTGAGGACTGAAAAACAAACACAGACACACTTTATCAAATGATACTCAACAAATGATACTGACTTCAGTTGGCAAGACACTTTATAGCCCCTACTGCTTACCATGGTTGAATATTCAACAAACTCAAACACAGCATGCACACAACATATATATTTACTACTTTTCAACAAGCTAGCATTTTACTGTGTTTTGCTACCCTTACTTCAACCATAACAGTAGCCTTGGTCGAGGCGTTCGACGCAAGTATCCGATGATCGATGGTTGGCCGATATTAAGCAAAACAGTAGCCGTGCTAGGAACTCACATGTACTGTACGAACCACGAACAACAACCTCACGCAGCTAGGCTACAATATGCATATCAGTTGCTGCTGACTGAATGCCTTGGAACAACAGTCGTAATGGCCCAACTTTTTTCCGGCAATTTTTGTGAGTTTATCGCTGGATTTATATCAAGTTATATTTGTTCTGCGGATTTTTAAAACTTGTTGCAGAATGTAGCCACACTATCCAGCTCACTATCCACTATCTGTCCATGTACAATATGAGCCCCCATGACCAACTGAACAAAAATGTCATCTTTACTCACATACAATTAGGTCGTCGCTGGAAGGGCGTCGCTGGAAATCCAGCAACAAAATAAAGAAAAACGTTAACCAAGGTGCACGGTTGTTCCATAGCGTTTGTTCAGCACCAACTGATTTGCATATTGCAGCCTTGCCATTGTGAGGTCGCTGTTCGCGCTTCGTACAGTACATGTGAGTGCATAGTGTGCGGATACTGTTTATGTTAGCGACCGACCATCGATCATCAGGCACTTTCGTTGAACGCCTTGACCAAAGCTACCAGCTTTGAGAGTATTTTCAGCTCGTTCTTATGGTGTTGATTACTCATAATGTTACCATTATAAAAAAAATGATAAAACTGTTGCAGAAGTATAGCCATGCACAATTTGAGGTATGGAGTGTTATTTGGTGATGTGATGAATTGGCTTTTATTAACCCAGATCATAAAACAGCGATAACTTTCATATTTGTGCACATGTGGTCTTGATTTTTTTCACCACACAAAAATATAAAGTTCAAGGAAATAAATTATCAATACACACACCAGTTCTAATTTTGGCTAGTATGCAGTGGGTGTAATTTTGCAATGAAGACACATTTTTTTCGTACAGGTGAAATTATAAGGTAATAAAATTTGATTTCACCTCAGCATTCAAGAAGTGGATCTCAGAAAGCGTCCTTATCAGGTCCTTGTCAGAGTGGGACACAGTGTGAACCTCTTGGGGAGGAGCTTCAGAAGCTGCCTTCCTGCTCTTGGTAGGTGTCTCAGCTTGCTCTGGTTGGCCTGAGACAATGCTGCCAGGCGAAAGAGAAAGACGTTAAAGATCAATAAGTTTACAATTTGGAGACAACTAGATCCTCTTCAGGGCACATAGCTTTCCGAGGAGGATGTTCAGAAGATGCCTTCCTGCTCTTGGTTTACATCTCAGCTTGCTCTGGTTGGCCAGAGACAACCCACCCAGGGGACAGAGAAAGACATAACAGATTAATTAGTTAATATTAAAGAGCAGGGCAGGTCCTAGTCAGAGTGGTTTAGGGAGTGAACCTCTTGGCAAGAAGGTTCAGAGGCTGCATTTCTGCTCTTGGTTGGTGTCTCAGCTTGCTCCGGTTGGCCTGAGACAATGCTGCCAGGAGAAAGAGATAAAGATGTTAACGTTTCATTATCTAACAAGTTAGAGCAGGTCAATCCTTGGATATTAGAGACAGTTGGAAATTTGGTTAAAACTGACAGTTGATAGATGGCAAGGTGACTTACCTATCGTTGCGAGTGTCTGAGCGCCCAGTGGACGGCCTGACCATATGCCAGCGGTCATCATCGTACAGCAAGGCAAAGCGTGCAGCTACGCGACAGACGTCCCACACCTCCTGCTTTCGAGCAACCTTGGCTAGATCCGCCCATAGTCTCGCTCTGTTGGTGCACAGACAAATGCAGGAAATGCATACCCAATGTCAAGTAGCTGCCACAAGGTTCCAATTAGTGATGTGCTTCGTACTTTGATTTAATACTTCGTACTATGAAAACTAGTTGGCATCCCTTTTTGGTTAATGTTATTGAAAAGTGGACTTCTTTAAACATGTAAAAGTGTCCATGCTTTTCTGAAAACTGAGGGTGCTGTTGCTGTGATGCCATTTCAGGAAGACACTTTTCAGTTCAGGGGTTTTCTGTTCAAATTGTGAACCAAAAAATAAGCTCATTGAAAACATTTGTGAGAACAGTTTTCCCATTGAAATTTGGCATGTACTACACAACAAATCGCCAAAGGAAACTAAATTTACGGCAGCAAAATATCCAAAATTCTGACAAATGTTGATGCTGAACTAGCTGTATTTTTTACAATGGATGACCATGCTCCTGAATACAGAAATACTTTGCACAACAAACAAAAAAGGCAGCAAAATACCCTTGAATATGGCAAAATGGTAATTAAGGTTAAATGAGACACAAAGATGAATTTTCAATAATGGCATTAAAAAATATACTGTGCATGCCTTTTAAAACAGATTGCCAGAAGTGCTAGTAGTTAAAAATAATAATAATAAAGCACTCTCTATTTTTTACAGACAGGAAAATAAAGTTGATGAAAATATGAGACCCATTATGTAGCACCTTTATCAGGGTTTACAAGGTGCTGCGGCTCACTTTGCAGCCACTGCCAGAAACAACGGGGCAAACCCCGTCTCTTAGCGATATCACGGACCATTTGTGGCGATATAAAGTGTTACTGGGTTCTTTATAAATAAATACACTATACGATTTCACGGCACAAAATTCACACATTAAAAACATAACACATGAATGTCATGCTGAGTTCATTGCCATGGGTACGAGTGTTAGTACTTTGCCATGAGTACAAAAAAAAAGGTACCAAAAAAGTACAAAAAAGGTACCAAAAGGTACTTGAGTACGTATGAGTACAAAACTGCTAATGTACAATACAACTAACGTACTAACCTTTCTCTTTCATTCTCACTCCCCAGTCTCTTGATGTGGCCGCTGCATTTTTTAACACATTTCTGAAAGTGTCGGGCTCTGTTGCCAAGCTGGTTGATGACGGTCTGGTACCCCTTGCCTCCTCCACCTGTTTATGAGGGAAAAGAAGCAAGGGCGTCACACCAAACAGAAGTGAAAACTCAGTCGACAATGCATGTTTTCTGACACCGATTGCGATAGTACAGTAAAACGCTGCTATAACAAACACCACTATAACAAACTTGCAGCTATAACGAATATCCCATTTGGCTCCTGAAATATTAATTGTATTACATGTACAAGGCACAATCACTATATAGCGAACAACCACTACAACAAACATTTCTTATGGACCCCATCATGTTCATTACAATGGCGTTCTACTGTACTTTTTACTTCTCAAAAGCAGAAACCAAGCATGTGGGTTTTGACATTTTACAGCACAAAATTCACACATTAAAGACAAAATACAGTACAATGTACATGAATGTCGGTGTTTCGTATGGCATGATGGGCCTATCCGGATGGAAATTTTAATATTGGTTTCATCGTTCTCTGATGTTACTTATGCTCTGTATTAAGTTTTAATGAAATCAGTTACAAGTCACAACAGTTTATCACAAGTCAATCAAAATTCATCCATTTTCAAGTCATGTCACAAGCTGTGTTGTAGTCGAGTGCTTTAATAAGTCCAGTCACAAGAAATGGGATGTACAATGACAAAGGAATGCTTGAATTGAGACTGAAGGACTTATGATGGACTTGTGATGGACTTGCATGCAGGGACTTGCAGGGATTTGTGATGGACTCGACAACAACATTCGTCACAAGCTATTCAAATGAAATGTTTCAGACAATGTTATTCCATCTTATGGCTTTTGATACATGCCGCAAAATCTGGCTGGGCTTCCATCACTTTTGACTGGGTGGCACCTTAAATTAAGATTTGATTGACTTTCACTTCTGGTGATTAATTGCACCCAATATTACCTCTGACAACAAGCTTCAATACAGTGTGGCCTACTTGCATGCTGATGTCTCCTTCAAATGTCTATTTGACAGACTCTTCAAGTTAATGAAACAGAGTGACGACTTCTGATAAATTCTATGCATCTTGGTAACCATGCACATATCAATTCTCATCACTGAGACGTTTCACAGTCAACAACGAGTCCACATAATCGTTGCTGTTTTTCATGTCACTGATTGACACACTAAGCAGAAGTGAGTGACACTGATACAATAGCAAGAGACCCAGCATGTTTTGATATCTTCCCTTGTGAAATTAAAAGAAAATATCAGAGTTAGGGCAATGATGCTCTTCAAGATGAGTCAACTTGATGTGCAGTCATTTCAGCACTGGACCCCGGTTGAGGTGAGATGTGGGAGATGATGGTGTCTAAACGGTTCATCTTTGGCTTGATATGCCTTCATCTGATGATGGTTTACACTGGTGGTAACGAGATGTGTAAGGCCTCCATTGGGCATGGATGGGCATGTCCTCCAACTTGGTACCAGTGGGGACGCAAATGCTACAAAGCCATCGCTGAGCCCATGACATGGTTTGAGGCAAAAGATGGGTGCATCAAGATGGGAAGTGTCTTGGTTGTGCCACAGTCTCAGGAGGAAACTGATTTCCTCAAGCAACTAGTGCCAGAGACATCCCGCTTTTGGATCAATTGCAATGATCTCGAGAAAGAAGGTTAGTTGTAATTTAAAATTCATGACTTGAGTTGGGTTGTCTTGGGTTGGGCTTGGTTTTTTCTTGGTTAATGGAGTTGGGTTGGTACAGTTGGGCTGGGTTGGGCTGGGTGGGTTTGGTTGGTTGGTTGGGTTGAGTTGAGTTGAGTTGGGTTTGGTCAGGTTGAGTTGGGTTGGGTTGGGTGGGTTGTTTTGGGTTGGGTTGGGTTGGGTTGGGTTGGGTTGGGTTGGGTTGGGGTGGGTTGGGTTGGGTTGGGTGGGGGGGGTTGTGTTGGGTTGGGTTGGGGTGGTTGGGTTGAGTCGGGTTGGGTTGGGTTGGGTTGGGTTGGGTTGGGTTGGGTTGGGTTGGGCTGGTTGGTTGAATCGGGTCGGGTTGGGTTGGGTTGGGCTGGTTGGGTTGAGTCGGGTTGGGTTAGGTCGGGTTGGGTTGGGTTGGGTTGGGTTGGGCTGGGCTGGTTGGGTTGGATTGAGTTGGGTTGGTTGGGTTGAGTTGGGTTTGGTTAATCTTGGTTGACCCAGTTGGGTTGGGTGGAGTTGGGTTGTTGGTAAATTCCCACGTCTACCGGTATGGCCACTTGTTCTTGTATTGTTTCTGACAGGTTCTTGGATGTGTCACGATGGTCCTGATGAGGTGGAGTACAGGAATTGGAGAGTTGAAACGTTTCATCAACCTGACAACCGTGGAGGGCTGGAGCACTGTGCTGAGGTAATCCCAATTGGGAAGTGGAATGATGTGCGATGTGATGCTCAACGCCCTGCAATATGCGTCCAACCTGCACCACAGCTGCACTTTTAAGAACCCACAGGGAACACGCTTGGACTCATATTAAAAATAGACAAGTTGCAATTCACCAAATAGGGAGTAGCATGGACTGTGAAGAAAATTGAATGAGCAATTTTATGTTCATGCATTTAACACTGTTATAAAAAATAGCAGGCTAAACCACCAACGGGTATACTGACATCATGTACTTTTAATATTTGATGTATTCATCAGACTGAAATCTTTTTCTCATGGATGTTTTAACTAATATTAGTAATGTAATTTAGAGATAATGAAAACATGAAGCAAGGTGAAATGGTAGTCAATTAATGTTTGTAACATGTCCATGTTTGTTTTTATGAAAGAAGACTTTCAATAAGTTAGGAAATGCATCTGCATGGAAATGTCAATCATGTAAGTGATATGTTGAGATAAATAATATTATACAGTCAAACACCTTTATAACAAGGTCCTTGGGACTTTTCACATTATCTTGTTATAACAGGTACCTTGTATTATCAGTAACGGAAAACAAAGGAACACAATGGAAAACAAAGATTTGGGACCTACCATTTTCCTTGTTATCCAAGTGTTATCAGCAGGAAGTTGTATAAACCGTGCTCTTCTTATCAGGGTTCAACTGTAATTGTTATGTCGGTACTTATTACTCGCTTGGGGTGAAATTGAAGTGTTTGTGAAATCCGTGTACACACGCGACATTATACAACCATGCGTAATCATTACGGACGTCGTTTGCACAACAGTGGCATATGACAAAATTGTAATACATTGGCGTACACGTACGTAAAAATACAGGTTGATAAACATGTACATTAATGGCCTTTTAATTTGTGTTTTTCACTTCAAGATTTCAAATGTGAGGCACCGGAGGTGGCAATGGACATCTGCTGGGGGGCACGTGCTCCCCCTTGCCCCCCTCCTAGTTACACCACTTGTGCTAAAAACATCATATCCCACATCACACCAGCCAACAATATCACCACACTATTCACGTTAATGAACTTGTCACTAATCAAATTGTGTAAATCACATACTGAAACCAGCAGCTAGAACTTTGATAAATAGTGAAAAAGAAATCACATTTTAGGTACATGATACTTCAGTAAAATGAAACCATGTCGTGTCATGAAAAAAAAAACACCAGGATAATCCCACAAAACTCCAAGGTAGACAATTAGTACCAGTAGAAGGTACATGTAGAGCAGAACTATCAACTCTTGCATTCTAAAGCATGTTGTTTTAAGATTGGAAACAGAAAGGCTTAAATACAGGTTATGGTAAGAGCCAGTTATCATGGTTATGATAGTGTTCCGATATGTTTATGTAAATTGTTTTGGTTTTGCTGAAACTTCTCTTTATAGTGATCTGTGGACACAGTTTTATAACTGTATTTGTCTTTAAAAGTCCATCACTGGATCTGAACATGAGTGATTTGAATGATTCTTTTACTAAAAGAATGGGCTTTCACATCCTAGATCTAAAAAGAGCTCTTCTTTAAGAAATAGGGGCACCATTTGGGTTTCCTTTTTTGACTTACCGTGTACACACAAATCAAATCATCTTCAAGTTTAATAAAACATCAAGAGTCTCTGCCTACTATTCAATGCATTGAGGGTCCATTCGCATATAATTTGAGTTGTCTCATTGTTATACAGAACAAAAGGGAATAGGAGTCACAATGGCTGCTTTTATTTGTACTACCTTTGATCAATATACTGCACCAGTTCATATTGTCCATGATACAAAGGCCGAGCTTCCAACTTGTTTTGGTATCTTCACTCTCTTAATTAAAAGAAAATATCTGACGCTCAATTCTCAACAAAATGATTCAACGTGAAATGCAGTCACTTCATTGCAATACCAGACACCAGTTGAGTAAGGCCTGAGAGATGGTGGTGTCTAAACGGATCATCTTTGGCTTGATCAGCCTTCATCTGATGATGGGTTGCACTGGTGGTAACGAGATGTGTAAGGCCTCCATTGGTGGTCGTAGAGGGGCGTGTCCTCCCACTTGGATCCAGTGGGGTGGCAAATGCTACAAAGCCATGAAGGAGGGCATGACATGGTCATTATTTATGGACTTTTTGTGGTATTAACGAGAAAAAACTACTGTACATTTTATTAGATTTTAAGGGACAAGATATATTATTTCAACATGGGTAATTAACAGAACTTGAATATAAGAGCAAGAAAAGTAATTCATATATTCTATGTATGTTTAGATGGGGGAGCTTAACCTTGGTAAAGAGAAAGCAAGACAATAATTAATTTTCTGTGTTAATAATAGTTCTGGATAACTCTATCAATTACGTGTATAAAGATTTGGTCAACACAAAACTGTCTGAAAATGAACGATAATAAAACTGAGATTATGATTTTTCTAGTCGCCATATAGATCTTGTTATCCTATCACATGCATCACATTAGATAATACTTCAATATGTCCAGTTTCTAGTGCTCGCATTCTTGGAGTTGTATTTGATGGTCATCTTTCTATGAATAATCATATCAGTAATGTCGTTTAATTCTCCTGCTGTTTGAACAGTCGCAGACAATCACAAAATCAATCCTCTTCCCCTGCCATGCCTGTTACACAGGCTAGTCACCAACAGTCAGATCATATTTTAAGCAAGCACTTTGGCAATTCATATTCAGTCAACGGCCAAAAGCAGGCAGGAAATAGGCACAGCTGGCTTATCAATCAGCTACTGGTACAGTCAAAGCATAGCTGTATCAAGTTACATCAACAGTCACAGCCAGTCAATCCTGCTTTATGTACGTATAGGTTGTGAGCTCTTAACTGTTGAAAACACTCACTTGATTGATTTTGACTGCATGGCCAACTTGGCACAGAATGCATGTTTGCATAGGAGGGTTAATCAAGATTTGGCCGATTTTCAATTTTGGTAATATATTGCACCAATCTTGCCTCTGATAACAAGCTTCAATACATCGATGCCTACTTACACATTAATGGCTCCTGCAAATGTCTATTTGATGGAGTCTTCGAGTTAATCAAACAAAGCGATGACTTCTCATAGACTCAAAGAATCTTGGTAACCACATATCAATTCTCATTATTTAGACATTTTACGGTCAACAACGAGTCCAAATAATCGTTGTTTTTCCTGTCACTGATTGACACACTAAGCAGAAGTGAGTGGCACCGATACAATAGAAAGAGGTCCAGCTTGTTTTGATATCTTCCCCTGTGAAATTAAAAGAAATATCAAAGTTGGGGCAATGATGCTCTTCAAGATGAGTCAACTTGATGTGCAGTCATTTCAGCACTGGACTCCGGTTGGGGTGAGATGTGGGAGATGATGGTGTCTAAACGGTCCATCTTTGGCTTGATAAGCCTTCATCTGATGATGGGTTGCACTGGTGGTAACAAGATGTGTACAGCTTCTAGATGGGCGTGTCCTCCTACTTGGATCCAGTGGGGTGGTAAATGCTACAAAGCCATCGCTGAGACCATGACATATATATCTTGCATATTGATGGCTCCTTCGAATCTCTATTTGATGGAGTCTTCGAGTTAATGAAACAAAACAACAACTTCTGGTAACCACATGTCAGTTATCATTATTGAGATTCTTTCATGGTCAAAGATGACTCAAATGATTGTTGCTTTTCCTGTCATTGATTGACACACTAAGCAGAAGTGAGTGACACCGATACAATAGAGAGAGACCCAGCATGTTTTGATATCTTCCCTTCAAGATCAGCCCCCTTGATGTGCAGTCATTTTAACACTGGACTCCAGTCCGGTGAGATGTGGGAGATGATGGTATCTAGAGGGTTCATCTTTGGCTTGATATGCCTTCATCTGATGATGGGTTGCACTGGTGGTAACGAGATGTGTAAGGCCTCCATTGGTGGTCGTAGAGGGGCGTGTCCTCCTACTTGGATCCAGTGGGGTGGCAAATGCTACAAAGCCATCACTGAGCGCCTGACATGGTTTGAGGCAAAAGAAGAGTGCATCAAGATGGGAAGTGTCTTGGTTGTGCCACAGTCTCAGGAGGAAACTGATTTCCTCAAGCAACTAGTGCCAGCGACATCCCGCTTTTGGATCAATTGCAATGATCTCGAGAAAGAAGGTTAGTTGTAATTTAAAATTCATGACTTGAGTTGAGTTGTCTTGGGTTGGGCTTGGTGTTTTATGAAGTTGGGTTGGTACAGTTGGGCTGGGTTGGGTTGGGTGGGTTTGGTTGGTTGGTTGGGTTGAGTTGAGTTGAGTTGAGTTGGGTTTGGTCGGGTTGAGTTGGGTTGGGTGGGTTGTTTTGGGTTGTTTTGGGTTGGGTTGGGTTGGGTTGGGCTGGGCTGGTTGGGTTGAGACGGGTTGGGTTGGGTTGGGTTGGGTTGGGTTGGGCTGGTTGGGTTGGATTGAGTTGGGTTGGTTGGGTTGAGTTGGGTTTGGTTAATCTTGGTTGACCCAGTTGGGTTGGGTGGAGTTGGGTTGTTGGTAAATTCCCACGTCTACAGGTATGGCCACTTGTTCTTGTATTGTTTCTGACAGGTACTTGGATGTGTCACGATGGTCCTGATGAGGTGGAATACAGGAATTGGAGAGTTGAAGAAACGTTTCATCAACCTGACAACCATCGAGGGCTGGAGCACTGTGCTGAGGTACTCCCAATTGGGAAGTGGAATGATGCACCATGTGATAAGCAACGCCCTGCAATATGCGTCCAACCTGCACCACAGCTGCACTTTTAAGAAACCCACAGTGAACACGCTTGGACTCATATTAAAAATAGACAAGTTGCAATTCACCAAATAGGGAGTTGAGCTTGCGATCACTAAAACATTAAAATCATTGTGAGCAATTTATCTTGCCTTTGTGTAGCATGGACTGTGAAGAAAATTGAATGAGCAATTTTATGTTCATGCATTAAACACTGTTATAAAAAATAGCAGGCTCAACCACCAACGGGTATACTGACATCATGTACTTTTAATATTTGATGTATTCATCAGACTGAAATCTTTTGCTCATGGATGTTTTAACTAATATTAGTAATGTAATTTAGAGATAATGAAAACATGAAGCAAGGTGAAATGGTGGTCAATTAATGTTTGTAACATGTCCATGTTGTGTTTTTTTCATGAAAGAAGACTTTCAATAAGTTAGGAAATGCATCTGCATGGAAATGTCAATCATGTAAGTGATATGTTAAGATAAATAATATTATACAGTCAAACACCTTTATAACAAGGTCCTTGGGACTTTTCACATTATCCATGCGTAATCATTACGGACGTCGTTTGCACAACAGTGGCATGACAATATTGTAAAACATTGGCGTACACGTACGTAAAAATACAGGTTGATATACATGTACATTAATGGCCTTTAGACATGAACACCAGTCCAAGCTCTATTTCGAAAACAAGGAGTATAATTTATGTTTTTCACTTCAAGATTTCAAATGTGGGGCACCGGAGGGGGCAACGGACATCTGCTGGGGGTGGGGGGGGGGGGAGGGGGCACGTGCCCCCCCTTTCCCCCTCCTAGTTACGCCACTTGTGTTAAAAACATCATATCCCACATCACACCAGCCAACAATATCACCACACAATTCAAGTTAATAAACTTGTCACTAATCAGATTGTGTAAATCACATACTGAAACCAGCAGCTAGAAATTTGATAAATAGTGAAAAAGAAATCACATTTTAGGTACATCATACTTCAGTAAAATGAAACCATGTCGTGTCATGAAAAAAATACCAGGATAATCCCACAAAACTCCAAGGTAGACAATTAGTACCAGTAGAAGGTACATGTAGGGTAGGACTATCAACTCTTGAATTATAAAGCATGTTGTTTTAAGATTGGAAACAGAAAGGCTTAAATAAAGGTTATGGGAAGAGCCAGTTATCATGGTTATGATAGTGTTCCGATATGTTTATGTAAATTGTTTTGGTTTTGCTGAAACTTCTCTTTATAGTCATCTGTGGACACAATTTTATAACTGTATTTGTCTTTAAAAGTCCATAACTGGATCTGTACATGAGTGATTTGAATGATTCTTTTACTACAAGAATGGGCTTTCACATCCTAGATCTAAAAAGAGCTCTTCTTTAAGAAATAGGGGCGCCATTTGGGTTTCCTTTTTTTGACTTACCGTACCTTGTACACACAAATCAAATCATCTTCAAGTTTAATAAAACATCAAGAGTCTCTGCATACTATTCAATGCATTGAGGGTCCATTCGCATATAATTTGAGTCGTCTCATTGTTATACAGAAGAAAAGGGAATAGGAGTCACAATGGCTGCTTTTATTTGTACTACCTTTGATCAATATACTGCACCAGTTCATATTGTCCATGATACAAAGGCAAAGCTTCCAACTTGTTTTGGTATCTTCGCTCTCTTAATTAAAAGAAAATATCTGACGCTCAATTCTCAACAAAATGATTCAACGTGAAATGCAGTCACTTCATTGCAGAACCAGACACCAGTTGAGTAAGGCCTGAGAGATGGTGGTGTCTAAACGGTTCATCTTTGGCTTGATATGCCTTCATCTGATGATGGGTTGCACTGGTGGTAACGAGATGTGTAAGGCCTCCATTGGTGGTCGTAGAGGGGCGTGTCCTCCCACTTGGATCCAGAGGGGTGGCAAATGCTACAAAGCCATCACTGAGCGCCTGACATGGTCTGAGGCAAAAGATGAGTGCATCGAGATGGGAAGTGTCTTGGTCGTGCCACAGTCTCATGAGGAAACTGAGTTCCTGATCCAGCTACAGCAATCCAACTTTTGGATAAACTGCAATGATGTCGAGGAAGAAGGTCGGTTGAAATTTTGAATTTACAAAATATCAACAAATTAATACCAGAACATTGTGAGTTTGTTTGTTTTGAAGAATCGTTGTTTGGAAATTCCACCTCTGTATTTATTTCCATTCTGTTATTTTGTTCAATAGGTACTTGGAAGTGTGAGAATGATGAGGTTGAGTTCAGGAATTGGTCGACTGGTCCACAGAATCCACAACCTGATAACTGGAATGGTGAGCACTGTGTCGAGATGAGGGTAGATCAAGAAGGGAAATGGAATGATGTGCAATGTGATGCTCAACGCCCTGCAATATGCAACGAACCTGCACCACAGCTGCACTTTTAATCAGCAACAAGTAATTATAGACTGGCAATCAAAAATGGACACCATGTAATTTGCCTACTTAGTAGAGATTCGAACCCGCAACGATGAGAACAAAAGACTCAATCTGTCAAATATAGCTTCCCTGTTCAATATACAGGATGGAAAAAAAGAACTCTAAAGAGCAATAAAAAATACTGACTATTACAGGAATCGAACGCATCACCTGAAAAACGTAAAGTCAAATTCACAACACTCTACCAAACAATTCCAAGCTCAGAAGGTTCAAGGCACACAGTAGAAAGAAAAATACATGTAAACTTGGTTAAAATACCAAACAAATTTAAATGACAAAACAATGAGAATGCTGCTAAGTGTTATTTAAGTTATGTATAGTGAAGCTAAGTGCGTAAAGTGAAAAATACCAACAAGAGTTTACTGCTTAAGCTTTTTTTTCTAAATTACTTCAAGAATAAAAGTCTGATATGGAATTTGATTTGTCCTAGAAAAGAGGCAAACTTTTAACTCAAACAACATCAAGCAGAAAGGATGTAAAAAATTCTTTCAAAATATAGCGTTACATGTGTGTCAGAAGGTCTGATGACCATAGTGATTGTTTTCCGCTTTTGCTGACCATTTTGTCCATGCGGTCATAGGTTTGTCTTATTTTCTGTGTTAGTCTATTCGATGTTATCTTGCATTGTATTGTTCTTATTTAATTATAATAACATAATGCTTGCATACAAGACGTTGAAATTGTGGTGTAGCAAATTGATTGGCAATTGGATATTGAAATAAATTACCCGGTACATGTAGATGCACCCTCTCAGAATTAAAGATTGAAATTTCATTATTGGTTGTCCTCTTCTCTGATGTAACTTGAGCTCTGTATTAAGTTTTAATGAAGTCAGCAACAAGTCATCCCAAGTTATCACAAGTCAATCACAAGACATCCATTTTCAAGTTATGTCACAAGCTACTCAAAGGAAATGTTTGTGTCAATGTTCCATCTCATGGCTTGTAAAACGCGCTGCAAAGTCTGACTGGGTATCCATCACTTTGGACTGGGCGTGATATACCTGAAATTAAGATTTGACTGACTTTCACTTTTGGCGATAAGTTGCACCAATCTTGCCTCTGATAACAAGGTTCAATACAGCGTGGCCTACTTGCATATTGATGGCTCCTTCAAATCTCTATTTGATGGAGTCTTCGAGTAAATGAAACCAAACAACAACTTCTGATAACCACATGTCAGTTATCATTATTGAGATTCTTTCAGGGTGAAAGATGACTCGAATCATTGTTGCTTTTCCTGTCATTGATTGACACACTAAGCAGAAGTGAGTGACACCGATACAATAGAGAGAGACCCAGCATGTTTTGATATCTTCCCTTGTGAAATTAAAAGAAAATATCAGAGTTGGGGCATGATGCTTGTCAAGATCAGCTCCCTTGATGTGCAGTCATTTTAACACTGGACTCCAGTCCGGTGAGATGTGGGAGATGATGGTATCTAGAGGGTTCATCTTGGGCTTGATAAGCCTTCATCTGATGATGGGTTGCACTGGTGGTAACGAGATGTGTAAGGCCTCCATTGGTGGTCGTAGAGGGGCGTGTCCTCCTACTTGGATCCAGTGGGGTGGCAAATGCTACAAAGCCATCACTGAGCCCCTGACATGGTCGGAGGCAAAAGAGGAGTGCATCAAGATGGGAAGTGTCTTGGTTGTGCCACAGTCTCAGGAGGAAACTGAGTTCCTGATCCAGCTACAGCAATCCAAGTTTTGGATAAACTGCAATGATGTCGAGGAAGAAGGTCAGTTGAAATTTTGAATTTACAAAATTTCATCAAAATAATACCAGACCATTGTGAGCTTGTCTGTTTTAAAGAATCAGTGTTTGTCAATTCCCACCTCTGTATTTATTTCCATTCTATTTTTTTTTCAATAGGTACTTGGAAGTGTGAGAATGATGAGGCCGAGTTCAGGAATTGGTCGACACAGTGGGGGCCGCAACCTGATAACTGGGGAGGTATTGAGCACTGTGCCGAGGTGTGGGTAGATCAAGAAGGAAAATGGAATGATGTGCACTGTGATGCTCAACTCCCTGCAATATGCAACCAACCTGCACCACAGCTGCACTTTTAATCAGCAACAAGTAATTATAGACTGGCAATCAAAAATGGACACCATGTAATTTGCCTAACTTGTAGAGATTCGAACCCGCAATATACTCAATCTGTCAGTCAAATATAGCTTCCCTGTTTAAGGACGGAAAAAGGACTCCAGCAATAAAAGACAGTGACCATAACAGAAATCGAACCCATCACCAAAAGAATATATGCTCAAATTGACAACACTCAACCAAAGGGTCCAAGCTCAAAAGGTTCTAGACACATGGTAGAAAGAAATCATATAAGTGCACTTGGTTCAACTAAAACAAAATTGAAAAGAATAAAAAATAGGAATGCTGCCAACAAGGTGTTGTCAAGTGCTGTATGTGAAAACTATCAACAAGAGTTTACTACTTATTCTTTTTCTAAATTACTTACAGAATAAAAGTCTGAAACAGAGTGTAATTTGTCCTAGAAAATAGGCAGTGTTTTAACTCTTTCAGAAATGATTTAGAAAGGATGTACAAATCTACTTGATCAAGTTGACATTTCTTTCAAAATTGGCTTTATAGCATTACATGTGTGTCAGCTGGTCTGAGGACCATAGTGTTTGTTTTTTTTGCTTTGGCAGTTCCTCTGCGGACATACGGTTGTGTCTTAGGTTCTGTATTAGTCTATTTAACGCTATATTATGTATCATTTGTTATCTTAATGTATTGTACTGCTTTTATTCGATTTTTAAAAACTGATAAAAGTAATTTAATAATAATAACATAATGCTGGGATACAGGATGCTGAAATTGTGATTTTGCACATAAATTGGCGATTGGATCTTGAAATAAATTAGATGCACCTTCTCGGAAATCAAGTTGAAGCAAGAAAGATCTTTTGTAATATACCGGTATTTTAGATTTGGCTAAAATCCCTTTGTTAAAAATGTTCCCTTTTCCAATACCTTTTCTCCTTTAAATTTTTTGATTTTGTAACTTGCAGCATTTTTATGGTTACTCTGGAGTTTTATTAAAAAAATACAAAAGACTTACAAAAAACTGGAGCTCCCCTAGGCTGATATCTGGGCATTTTCTTGAAGGTGGCACACTCCCCCACAATTACCCACTAGTGCATTTCCAAAATGTATAGCATCTTTTAATGTTTTTTATTATGGCAAAATGCATAGCAACTTTTAATAGCTGCAAGCTATGGTCATTATTGACAAAATGGACACTGTGCAATTTGCCAACATACCGGTACAAATGTAGGATTTGAAGCTGCAAGAATGAGAACAAAATCCCTGTTCAAGACACAGTAATAGAAGACAGTGATCATTACAGGATCGAACCTATCACAACAACAACACGTGCTCAAATTAACAACACTCTCAATATGAATCCCCAACTCAACAGGCTGAAGGCACACCTGAGAAAGAAACCATACATGTACAGGTTTCGGTTAAAGCAATCAAACAAAATCTAAATTACCAAAAAAAATTGGAATGCTGTTAAGGTGTTATGTTTACAAAGTGAAACCAATTGTGAACAAATATCAACAAGCGTTTACAGCTTATAAATGCTTTGTTTAAAAGGGAAGATACAACATTTGCAAACATCAAAAAAACAAAATGATCAAATTATCACAAAATATCTTACTCATTGTTAGGGAATGAAAGTCCAAATCATCCGGTAAAATCGTGGTTCCTGGTTTGCTGACCTTTTCAAGAAAACCTGTATTTTTCCAATGCTGGTCAGCCATCCATCATTGGAGAAAACTGGCTTTTTTTCAAAAACTGCTCCTAATTGATCATATTTAGTTATTCCGCATTTTCTGTGCAATTGATTACACACCTGTGAAGAAGTACAAGCCTGCTTAACTGATTCTCTGACCTTTTTCCACAAAGTCTATAAATTGCTCTGTATCATCTTAAGAGGGATCACAGAACCATCTACTACACAAGAACATTATTGGTTTTCTTGGATTTTCCAGCATTTCCGAACATAAAACGTGAAGCAAGTTAATTAACAGTATTTGCTATAACATACCTGTCCACCAAATCCATTCATTTCTGAAAATTGCAGCAAAAGCAAATGTTGCGCATTCCCTTTAAATTACTTTGAACATGTTGAATGACTATATTTTATCTTCAGATACATGTACTGGTATATGTACAGTACTGCATGCCTTACAAATGATTGTAGTATTACTATTAAGGGTATTATAAAATGAAATTCTGAATTAGAAATTCATTTGTCGTAGAAGGTAAGCAATGTTTAATCCTTGCAAAAATATTCAGAGGGGATGTAAAAATCTACTTCAAAAAGTTGATAATATTTTCAAAATTGGCTATAATACATGTACAAAATCATGCAACAAAACATACCATAATACATGTACTGGGATACAAGATGATGGAATTATTGTGTAGCAAATTTATTGGCAATTGTAAGCATTTTCTCGGAAATAAAGCTGAAGCAATGCTTCAGCTTTTTTTCTAAATTACTTATAGAATAAAAGTCTGATATGGAATTTGATTTGTCCTAGAAAAGAGGCAAACTTTAAACTCAAGCAACATCAAGCAAAAATGATGTAAAAAATTCTTTCAAAATATAGCGTTACATGTGTGTCAGGAGGGTAGATGACCATAGTGATTTTGTTTCGCTTTTGCTGACCATTTTGTCCATGCGGTCATAGGTTTGTCTTATTTCTGTGTTAGTCTATTATGTTATCTTGCATTATATTGTTCTTATTTAATTATAGTAACATAATGCTTGCATACAAGACGTTGAAATTGTGGTGTACCAAATTGATTGGCAATTGGATATTGAAATAAATTACCCGGTACATGTAGATGCACCCTCTCAGAATTAAAGATTGAAATTTTTGTTATTGGTTTTCCTCTTCTCTGATGTAACTTGAGCTCTATATTAAGTTTTAATGAAGTCAGCAACAAGTCATCTCAAGTTATCACAAGTCAATCACAACACATCCATTTTCAAGTTGTGTCACAAGCTACTCAAAGGAAGTGTTTGTGGCAATGTTCCATCTCATGGCTTGTGAAACGCGCTGCAAAGTCTGACTGGGTTTCCATCACTTTTGACTGGGCGTGATATACCTTAAATTATGATTTGACTGACTTTCACTTTTGGCGATAAGTTGCACCAATCTTGCCTCTGATAACAAGGTTCAATACAGCGTGGCCTACTTGCACATTGATGGCTCCTTCAAATCTCTATTTGATGGAGTCTTCCAGTTAATGAAACCAAACAACAACTTCTGGTAACCACATGTCAGTTATCATTATTGAGATTCTTTCATGGTCAAAGATGACTCAAATCATTGTTGCTTTTCCTGTCATTGATTGACACACTAAGCAGAAGTGAGTGACACCGATACAATAGAGAGACACCCAGCATGTTTTGATATCTTCCCTTGTGAAATTAAAAGAAAATATCAGAGTTGGGGCATGATGCTTGTCAAGATCAGCCCCCTTGATGTGCAGTCATTTTAACACTGGACTCCAGTTCAGTGAGATGTGGGAGATGATGGTATCTAGAGGGTTCATCTTTGGCTTGATATGCCTTCATCTGATGATGGGTTGCACTGGTGGTAACGAGATGTGTAAGGCCTCCATTGGTGGTCGTAGAGGGGCGTGTCCTCCCACTTGGAACCAGTGGGGTGGCAAATGCTACAAAGCCATCACTGAGCGCCTGACATGGTCTGAGGCAAAAGATGAGTGCATCAAGATGGGAAGTGTCTTGGTCGTGCCAGGGTCTCAGGAGGAAACTGAGTTCCTGATCCAGCTACAGCAATCCAAATTTTGGATAAACTGCAATGATGTCGAGGAAGAAGGTCGGTTGACATTTTGAATTTACAAAATTTCATCAAAATAATACCAGACCATTGTGAGCTTGTCTGTTTTAAAGAATACCTCGGTATTTATTTCCATTCTATTTTTTTTTTCAATAGGTACTTGGAAGTGTGAGAATGATGAGGCTGAGTTCAGGAATTGGTCGACTAGTACACAGTGGGGGCCGCAACCTGATAACTGGGGAGGTATTGAGCACTGTGCCGAGGTGTGGGTAGATCAAGAAGGGAAATGGAATGATGCGCACTGTGATAGTCAACTCCCTGCAATATGCAACCAACCTGCACCACAGCTGCACTTTTAATTAGCAACAAGTAATTATAGACTGGCAATCAAAAATGGACACCATGTAATTTGCCTACTTAGTAGAGATTCGAACCCGCAACGATGAGAACAAAAGACTCAATCTGTCAAATATAGCTTCCCTGTTCAATATACAGGATGGAAAAAAGAACTCTTTATAGCAATAAAAGACACTGACTATTACAGGAATCGAACGCATCACCTCAAAAATGAAAAGTCAAATTCACAACACTCTACCAAAAAATTCCAAGCTCAGAAGGTTCAAGGCACACAGTAGAAAGAAAAATACATGTAAACTTGGTTAAAATACCAAACAAATTTAAACGACAAAACAATGAGAATGCTGCTAAGTGTTATTTTTATGTATAGTGAAGCTAAGTGCGTAAAGTGAAAAATACCAACCAGAGTTTACTGCTTAAGCTTTTTTTTCTAAATTACTTATAGAATAAAAGTCTGATATGGAATTTGATTTGTCCTAGAAAAGAGGCAAACTTTTAACTCAAACAACATCAAGCAAAAATGATGTAAACAATTCTTTCAAAATATAGTTTTACATGTGTGTCAGCAGGTCTGATGACCAGAGTGATTTTTTTCCGCTTTTGCTGACCATTTTGTCCATGCGGTCATAGGTTTGTCTTATTTTCTGTGTTAGTCTATTTGATGTTATCTTGCATTGTATTGTTCTTATTTAATAATAATAACATAATGCTTGCATACAAGACGTTGAAATTGTGGTGTACCAAATTGATTGGCAATTGGATATTGAAATAAATTACCCGGTACATGTAGATGCACCCTCTCAGAATTAAAGATTGAAATTTCATTATTGGTTTTCCTCTTCTCTGATGTAACTTGAGCTCTGTATTAAGTTTTAATGAAGTCAGCAACAAGTCATCCCAAGTTATCACAAGTCAATCACAAGACATCCATTTTCAAGTTATGTCACAAGCTACTCAAAGGAAATGTTTGTGTCAATGTTCCATCTCATGGCTTGTAAAACGCGCTGCAAAGTCTGACTGGGTATCCATCACTTTGGACTGGGCGTGATATACCTGAAATTAAGATTTGACTGACTTTCACTTTTGGCGATAAGTTGCACCAATCTTGCCTCTGATAACAAGGTTCAATACAGCGTGGCCTACTTGCATATTGATGGCTCCTTCAAATCTCTATTTGATGGAGTCTTCCAGTTAATGAAACCAAACAACAACTTCTGATAACCACA
Source organism: Patiria pectinifera (assembly GCA_029964075.1). Lineage (NCBI taxonomy): Eukaryota > Metazoa > Echinodermata > Asteroidea > Valvatida > Asterinidae > Patiria > Patiria pectinifera. Next base: position 19,816,958 of record CM057133.1, on the reverse strand, counting down.
TGTCAGTTATCATTATTGAGATTCTTTCAGGGTCAAAGATGACTCGAATCATTGTTGCTTTTCCTGTCATTGATTGACACACTAAGCAGAAGTGAGTGACACCGATACAATAGAGAGACACCCAGCATGTTTTGATATCTTCCCTTGTGAAATTAAAAGAAAATATCAGAGTTGGGGCATGATGCTTGTCAAGATCAGCTCCCTTGATGTGCAGTCATTTTAACACTGGACTCCAGTCCGGTGAGATGTGGGAGATGATGGTATCTAGAGGGTTCATCTTGGGCTTGATAAGCCTTCATCTGATGATGGGTTGCACTGGTGGTAACGAGATGTGTAAGGCCTCCATTGGTGGTCGTAGAGGGGCGTGTCCTCCAACTTGGATCCAGTGGGGTGGCAAATGCTACAAAGCCATCACTGAGCCCCTGACATGGTCGGAGGCAAAAGAGGAGTGCATCAAGATGGGAAGTGTCTTGGTTGTGCCACAGTCTCAGGAGGAAACTGAGTTCCTGATCCAGCTACAGCAATCCAAGTTTTGGATAAACTGCAATGATGTCGAGGAAGAAGGTCGGTTGAAATTTTGAATTTACAAAATTTCATCAAAATAATACCAGACCATTGTGAGCTTGTCTGTTTTAAAGAATCAGTGTTTGTCAATTCCCACCTCTGTATTTATTTCCATTCTATTTTTTTTTCAATAGGTACTTGGAAGTGTGAGAATGATGAGGCCGAGTTCAGGAATTGGTCGACACAGTGGGGGCCGCAACCTGATAACTGGGGAGGTATTGAGCACTGTGCCGAGGTGTGGGTAGATCAAGAAGGAAAATGGAATGATGTGCACTGTGATGCTCAACTCCCTGCAATATGCAACCAACCTGCACCACAGCTGCACTTTTAATCAGCAACAAGTAATTATAGACTGGCAATCAAAAATGGACACCATGTAATTTGCCTACCTAGTAGAGATTTGAACCCGCAATGACGAGAGCAAAATACTCAATCTGTCAGTCAAATATAGCTTCCCTGTTTAAGGACGGAAAAAGGACTCCAGCAATAAAAGACAGTGACCATAACAGAATTCGAACCCATCACCAAAAGAATTCATGCTCAAATTGACAACACTCAACCAAAGGGTCCAAGCTCAAAAGGTTCTAGACACATGGTAGAAAGAAATCACACTTGGTTCAACTAAAACAAAATTGAAAAGAATAAAAAAATACGAATGCTGCCAACAAGGTGTTGTCAAGTGCTGTATGTGAAAACTATCAACAAGAGTTTACTACTTATTCTTTTTCTAAATTACTTATAGAATAAACGTCTGAAACAGAGTGTAATTTGTCCTAGAAAACAGGAAGTGTTTTACCTCTTTCAAGAATCATTTAGAAAGGATGTAAAAATCTACTTGATCAAGTTGACATTTCTTTCAAAATTGGCTTTATAGCATTACATGTGTGTCAGCTGGTCTGAGGACCATAGTGTTTGGGTTTTTTTGCTTTGGCAGTTCTTCTGCGGACATACGGTTGTGTCTTAGGTTCTGTATTAGTCTATTTAATGCTATTATGTATCATTTGTTATCTTAATGTATTGTACTGCTTTTATTCGATTTTTAAAAACTGATAAAAGTAATTTAATAATAATAACATAATGCTAGGATACAGGATGCCGAAATTGTGATTTTGCACATAAATTGGCGATTGGATCTTGAAATAAATTAGATGCACCTTCTCGGAAATCAAGTTGAAGCAAGAAAGATCTTTTGTAATAAACCGGTATTTTAGATTTGGCTAAAATCCCTTTGTTAAAAATGTTCCCTTTTCCAATACCTTTTCTCCTTTAAATTTTTTGATTTTGTAACTTGCAGCATTTTTATGGATTCTTTGGGGTTTTATTTAAAAAATACAAAAGACTTCAGGAAAACTGGAGCTCCCCTAGGCTGATATCTGGGCATTTTCTTGAAGGTGGCACACTCCCCCACAATTACCCACTAGTGCATTTCCAAAATGTATAGCATCTTTATAGTGATTTTTTTCCGCTTTTGCTGACCATTTTGTCCATGCGGTCATAGGTTTGTCTTATTTTCTGTGTTAGTCTATTTTATGTCATCTTGCATGGTATTGTTCTTATTTAATTATAATAACATAATGCTTGCATACAAGACGTTGAAATTGTGGTGTACCAAATTGATTGGCAATTGGATATTGAAATAAATTACCCGGTACATGTAGATGCACCCTCTCAGAATTAAAGATTGAAATTTTATTATTGGTTTTCCTCTTCTCTGATGTAACTTGAGCTCTGTATTAAGTTTTAATGAAGTCAGCAACAAGTCATCCCGAGTTATCACAAGTCAATCACAAGACATCAATTTTCAAGTTATGTCACAAGCTACTCAAAGGAAATGTTTGTTGCAATGTTGCATCTCATGGCTTGTAAAACGCGCTGCAAAGTCTGACTGGGTTTCCATCACTTTGACTGGGCGTGATATACCTTAAATTATGATTTGACTGACTTTCACTTTTGGCGATAAGTTGCACCAATCTTGCCTCTGATAACAAGGTTCAATACAGCGTGGCCTACTTGCACATTGATGGCTCCTTCAAATCTCTATTTGATGGAGTCTTCGAGTTAATGAAACCAAACAACAACTTCTGGTAACCACATGTCAGTTATCATTATTTAGATTCTTTCATGGTCAAAGATGACTCAAATGATTGTTGCTTTTCCTGTCATTGATTGACACACTAAGCAGAAGTGAGTGACACCGATACAATAGAGAGACACCCAGCATGTTTTGATATCTTCCCGTGTTAAATTAAAAGAAAATATCAGAGTTGGGGCATGATGCTTGTCAAGATCAGCCCCCTTGATGTGCAGTCATTTTAACACTGGACTCCAGTCCGGTGAGATGTGGGAGATGATGGTATCTAGAGGGTTCATCTTTGGCTTGATATGCCTTCATCTGATGATGGGTTGCACTGGTGGTAACGAGATGTGTAAGGCCTCCATTGGGCATGGATGGGCATGTCCACCAACTTGGTACCAGTGGGGTGGCAAATGCTACAAAGCCATCACTAAGCGCCTGACATGGTCTGAGGCAAAAGATGAGTGCATCAAGATGGAAAGTGTCTTGGTCGTGCCACAGTCTCAGGAGGAAACTGATTTCCTGCTCCAGCTACAGCGATCCAACTTTTGGATACACTGCAATGATCTCCAGGAAGAAGGTTGGTTGAAATTAGAATTTACAAAATATCAACAAATTAATACTAGAATATTGTGTGCTCGTTTGTTTTGAAGAATCGTTGTTTGGGAATTCCCACCTCGGTATTTATTTCCATTCTGTTATTTTGTTCAATAGGTACTTGGAAGTGTGAGAATGATGAGGCTGAGTTCAGGAATTGGTCGACTAGTCCACAGTATCCACAACCTGATAACTCAAATGGTGAGCACTGTGCCGAGGTGTGGGTAGATCAAGGAGGGAAATGGAATGATGTGCGCTGTGATGCTCAACGCCCTGCAATATGCAACCAACCTGCACCACAGCTGCACTTTTAATCAGCAACAAGTAATTACTGACTGGCAATAAAAAAATGGACACCATGCATTTTATTCAAAGCCATGACGAGAACAAAAAACTCAATCTGTCAAATATAAATATAGCTTCCCTGCTACTAGACAGGACTCTAGTAATAAAAGACAGTGACTATAACAGGAATCGGACCAGTCACTAATCACCAAAAGAGTGCATGCTCAAAATGGGTGCATACCTATGTTCCTCAATACCTATGTTCCCCAATACCGATGTTCCCCGACCCTAAGGTCCTAACTCGGCCTTACCCCTAACCAACCCTAACCCTAACCCTAATCCTAAGGATTTCGGGCAACATCAGTATTGGGGAACATAGGTATTGGGGAACATCGGGTAGACCCCCTCAAAAATTCCAAGCTCAACAGGTTCTAGACACACAGTAGAAAGAATGTACACTTGGTGAACAACTGAAACAAAATTTAAATGAATTAAAATAGAAATGCTTCTATCAAGGTGTTGTCAAGTGATGTGTGTGCAAACTACCAACAAGCGTTTACTCATGCTCATTCTTTCTCTAAATTACTTAAACAGTGTGTATAAAAAAAAATGCAAATAAATACAACGCAATGCCATGTGTAACCAACATAGATAATACAGGTATGGTTTGAAAGATACACTTTTCACTTTAAAATGAGACATCAAATATCCAAATCTTATAACTTTTGACAGAGTTATGAGTAATTTTCCAAGAGAGGTCAAATTGACCACGGGACCAAGTTTTCAGTTTTAGGCACTGGGATGAGGGTAGCCTAATTGCCTATGTGTGGATATTTGCCTGGCCTACAGAACAATGTGTTTAGCAAGTAAACACCATTGTAAACACTTTCTTGCTATCAGTTTATAAACATGTTTACATGCTAAACATGTTTAGCTTGAGGTGATAGCAAGAAATTGTTAGAAAATATTGTGTTTACTCACTAAACACACTGTTTGTAGGCCAGGCAATTATCCACCTATATACTAGTAGGCAATTGACCTATGGCAGTAAAATAGTGTTAGAATCACGTAAACGCAGCTTGTGGAATATTGTCCGATTACTTGATATACAAATGGACGTGGAACGCGCAACATCTGAGACAAACAAATCTAAGTGCACAAAAACTCAATAGGGTTGACTATTGGGGCATTGCTAACTCGCAAACAGTGATAGGAAAATTAGGCTACCTTGATCTCAATGCCTAAAATCAAAAGCTTGGTACCGTGGTCAATTTGACCTTGTTTGGAAAATTATTCATAACTCTGTGAAAAATGTTCAGATTTGGGCTTTTGATGTTTCATTTTAAAGTGGAAAGGCCTATCTTTCAAACCATACCTATATTATCTAAGTTGGTTAAGAATTCTACTTCTGGCATCCTGTTATGTTTTGTTTGCATTTTGTTTTGATACACACTTTAAAATAAAAGTCTGAAACAGACTGTAATTTGCCCTAGAAAATAGGCAGTGTTTTAACTCTTTCAGAGATCATTTAGAAAGGATGTAAAAATCTACTTGATCAAGTTGACAATTCTTTTAAAATTGGCTTTATAGCATTATATGTGTGTCAGCCGGCCTGAGGACCATAGTGGGTTTTTTTGGTGTTATTGGGTTTTTTTTCTTTTGCTGTACCTCAGCGTTGATATGGTTTTGTCTTAGGTTCTGTATATTTATGCTATGTTATGTATAATTTGTTATACACGTATTTAGATTCAGAGATCTTTCATGCATACAAATAACGGATGTACATAGGTAGTACTTGTGGGGTAGTCAAACAACGGGAACAGTACCCCACTTGTGAAATCTTTAGAAAAAAAAGAGTACTCCACAAGTGAAATCTTTAATAGTGATAAAAGAACAACAATGCTCCAAGAGTCTTACCCCGGAACTCCCATCCACTAGAACGCCCTTACAGAATTTAGGACTGATTAGTTCCTCCCAAACCTAGTTAAGGCGACACAAAACTAAACAGGCTACTCTACCAACTAGTATATGATGCTCTGATCCAGAATTTTTCAAAAACTTCACAATTTCTCAATGCCCATGGCTATAAACTGATGTTATTAGGCTGTTTCAAGATGATTAAAATGTGAAGTTGAAGTAATAGTGGATGAACTACCAGGTAGTCAACAGTATAAATAACACAATATAGTTTTTGTACTGTTCCTGTTTGAAGTTTATCTGCACAGAAAATGAAAACCTAGGATATAGAATTGTTCCTTACCACTGTTATGTCAAATTTAAGGTATGTGATGAAGAAACCATGTAGTTGAAGTCAGAGAGTATAGGCCTAAACTGATGTTGTAAAAGATATAAATGTGAACATCAACACCACACAATTCAAGTAAATCAAAGTGTCAGTGATCAGATGGTGTAAAGGACAGCTGATAGAGCTTTGATACATAATGAAAAATGAAAAAGAGGATTTCTGTGTGTTGCAATCTAATAAATTGGTGAAAAGAGACTTTGTCTGCAATATGTTTCAAATCATTTTGTAATATTTACATTCAGAGATATTTCATGCATACACGTGTCTTCCTTTCAAACATGTCAGACCACAGCTTTTTGGATGATTTTTAATTGAGATTTGGTAGAAATGAGTGACAAAGTAATTCAGCTCTACTTGGCCCAGTTACAATCTCACATCTCGCGTCTCTATTCAATACATCCACAGAAATCAAATCATCTTCGAGTTAATGAAACACCCAGAACCTCTGCATACTATTCAATGCATTCAGGGTCCATTCTTATAATTTGAGTTGTCTCATTGTTACAAAAATGGGGACAGGAGTCGCAATGGTTGTTTTTATTTTTACTACCTATGATCAATATACTGCACCAGTTCATATTGTCCGTAATACAAAGGCCGAGCTTCCAACTTGTGTTGGTATCTTCACTCTCTTAATTAAAAGAAAATATCGCAGGCAGAATTTCTTTATAAAATGATTCAGCGTGAAATGCAGTCACTTCATTGCGGTACCAGACACCAGTTGAGTAAGGCCTGAGAGATGGTGGTGTCTAAACGGTTCATCTTTGCCTTGATAAGCCTTCATCTGATGATGGGTTGCACTGGTGGTAATGAGATGTGTAAGGCCTCCATTGAGCATGGATGGGCATGTCCTCCTACTTGGTACCAGTGGGGACGCAAATGCTACAAAGCCATCACTGAGCGCCTGACATGGTTGCAGGCAAAAGATGATTGCATCAAGATGGGAAGTGTCTTGGTCATGCCACAGTCTCAGCAGGAAACTGATTTCCTGCTCCAGCTACAGCAATCCAACTTTTGGATAAACTGCAATGATCTCCAGGAAGAAGGTTGGTTGAAATTTTGAATTTGCAAAATTTCATCAAATTAATATCAGAACATTGTGAGCTGGTTTGTTTTAAAGAACCACTGTTTGGCAATTCCCACCTCTGTATTTGCTTCCATTCTATTTTTTTTCAATAGGTACTTGGAAGTGTGAGAATGATGAGGCTGAGTTCAGGAATTGGTTTAGTCCACAGTGGGGGTCGCAACCTGATAACTGGAGAGGTATTGAGCACTGTTCCCTGTTAATGGTAGATCAAGAAGGGAAATGGAATGATGTGCACTGTGATGCTCAACTCTCTGCAATGTGCAACCAACCTGCATCACAGCTGCAATTTTAATCAGCAACAAGTAATTATAGACTGGCAATCAAAAATGGACACCATGTAATTTGCCTACTTAGTAGAGATTCAAACCCGCAACGATGAGAACAAAAGACTCAATCTGTCAAATATAGCTTCCCTGTTCAATATACAGGATGGAAAAAAGAACTCTTTATAGCAATAAAAGACACTGACTATTACAGGAATCGAACGCATCACCTCAAAAACGCAAAGTCAAATTCACAACACTCTACCAAAACTTCCAAGCTCAGAAGGTTCAAGGCACACAGTAGAAAGAAAAATACATGTAAACTTGGTTAAAATACCAAACAAATTTAAACGACAGAACAATGAGAATGCTGCTAAGTGTTATTTTTATGTATAGTGAAGCTAAGTGCGTAAAGTGAAAAATACCAACAAGAGTTTACTGCTTAAGCTTTTTTTTCTAAATTACTTATAGAATACAAGTCTGATATGGAATTTGATTTGTCCTAGAAAAGAGGCAAACTTTTAACTCAAACAACATCAAGCAGAAAGGATGTAAAAAATTCTTTCAAAATATAGCGTTACATGTGTGTCAGCAGGTCTGATGACCATAGTGATTTTTTTTTGCTTTTGCTGACCATTTTGTCCATGCGGTCATAGGTTTGTCTTATTTTCTGTGTTAGTCTATTTGATGTTATCTTGCATTGTATTGTTCTTATTTAATTATAATAACATAATGCTTGCATACAAGACGTTGAAATTGTGGTGTAGCAAATTGATTGGCAATTGGATATTGAAATAAATTACCCGGTAGATGCACCCTCTCAGAATTAAAGATTGAAATTTTATTATTGGTTGTCCTCTTCTCTGATGTAACTTGAGCTTTGTATTAAGTTTTAATGAAGTCAGCAACAAGTCATCCCAAGTTATCACAAGTCAATCACAAGACATCCATTTTCAAGTTATGTCACAAGCTTCTCAAAGGACATGTTTGTGGCAATGTTCCATCTCGTGGCTTGTAAAACGCGCTGCAAAATCTGACTGGGTTTCCAACACTTTTGACTGGTGCATTACCTTGCATCAAGATTTGACTGACTTTCACTTTTGGCAATGAGTTGCACCAATCTTGCCTCTGATAACAAGGTTCAATACAGCGTGGCCTACTTGCATATTGATGGCTCCTTCAAATCTCTATTTGATGGAGTCTTCGAGTTAATGAAACCAAACAACAACTTCTGGTAACCACATGTCAGTTATCATTATTGAGATTCTTTCATGGTCAAAGATGACTCAAATCATTGTTGCTTTTCCTGTCATTGATTGACCCACTAAGCAGAAGTGAGTGGCACTGATACAATAGAAAGAGACCCATCATGTTTTGATATCTTCCCTTGTGAAATTAAAAGAAAATATCAGAGTTGGGGCATGATGCTTGTCAAGATCAGCCCCCTTGATGTGCAGTCATTTTAACACTGGACTCCAGTCCGGTGAGATGTGACAGATGATGGTATCTAGAGGGTTCATCTTTGGCTTGATAAGCCTTCATCTGATGATGGGTTGCACTGGTGGTAACGAGATGTGTAAGGCCTCCATTGGTGGTCGTAGAGGGGCGTGTCCTCCTACTTGGATCCAGTGGGGTGGCAAATGCTACAAAGCCATCACTGAGCGCCTGACATGGTTTGTTGCAAAAGATGAGTGCATCAAGATGGGAAGTGTCTTGGTCGTGCCACAGTCTCAGGAGGAAACTGAGTTCCTGGTCCAGCTACAGCAATCCAAGTTTTGGATAAACTGCAATGATCTCCAGGAAGAAGGTTGGTTGAAATTCTGAATTTACAAAATTTCATCAAATTAATACCAGAACATTGTGAGCTTGTTTGTTTGAAGAATCATACCGGTACTTGGCAATTCCCACCTCTGTATTTATTTCTGTTCTGTTTTTTTTTTCAATAGGTGCTTGGAAGTGTGAGAATGATGAGGCTGAGTTCAGGAATTGGTCGACTGGTCCACAGTTTCTGCAACCTGATAACTCGTATGGTGAGCACTGTGCCGAGGTGTGGGTAGATCAAGAAGGGAAATGGAATGATTTTCGATGTGATGCTCAACGTCCTGCGATATGTATTCATCCTGCACCACAGCTGCACTTTTAAGAAGCAACAGTAATTACTGACTGGCAATATAAAAAAAAATGGACACCATGCAATTTGCCTAACTTGTAGAGATTCGAACCTGCAACGATGAGAACAAAATACTCAATCTGTCAAATATAAAGATAGCTTCCCTGTTACAGGGCGGAAAAAGGACTCTAGCAATGAAAGACAGTGACCATGTCTGGAATCGGACCCATCACCACAAGAAATGCTCAAAATTCCAAGCTCAAAAGGTTCTAGACACACAACTTGAAATCATACATGTACACTTGGTGAACGACTGAAACAAAACTGAAATGACTAAAAAATAGGAATGCTGCTAACAAGATGTTGCCAAGTGCTGTGTGTGAAAACTACTAACAAGCGTTTACTGCTTATTATCTTTCTAAATTGCTTATAGAATAAAAGTCTTAAACAAAGTGTAATTTGTCCAAGAAAATAGGCAGTGTTTTACTTCTTTCAGAAACCATTTAGAAAGGATGTAAAAATCTACTTGATCAAGTTGACAAGTCTTTCAAAATTGACTTTCTAGCATTACATATACGGGTCATTCCATGTCGGACCAACGCACTTTTTTTACCTCATGTCTTCCGATTTTGATAAAAATTGCTGTGCTTGTAGGTCCTAATGAGCAATGAATACACACCAATTTTTAGCCTGATCCGACCTTTTGTGTGGTCAGGGCAGAAGCCACAAAAAAATTGGCATTTTTAGAGTAAAATACCACCCTTTTGGTATAAATATGTCAAAACTATGGCAATTTTCATCGAATATATGTGAATTTGGTATTAAAATAATGAGGATTGCATGTTCAAAGCACTTCTTTTGTCAAAATTAAATTTTTATGAAAAGTAGGTCACATGTCCTTTAATATGCCAGCGTGACCTTTGACCCATTTTTTTGTAATAATGTATCATTCCGAAAATCAACGAAATCAAAATAACTTGCTAGAGCATGTCTTCCTCTATCAGAATCTACTAAAAATCAGTTGGGGTCTTCAAAATTTACAACTTTATGACTACTTTTGTACAGTTGGTAGGTTACAAATGAGTCAATTTATAGACTTTACATAAGAAATACACCAACACAACTTACTAAAATTTTCTAAAATTTCTAAAATTTATCTTGGTTTTTGAATTTCTCATTCTGAGGGCTGATGAGGTCTAACCAGACTCATCATGCTCATAGTGTAAATTATCAGCAGTGGCGCACCCAGGATTTGGCTTTTGGTGGGGGGAGGGGGGGGGTCATAAATCGTTTTTTTGTTCAAATTTCTGTAAAAGATTGGACCAACAAAACTAGCCTAAAATCAAACAAACAAATTGACAATGTTGGGGGTGGGTTCAAGCCCCCCCCCCCCCTCCTGGGTGCCACTGATAATTAGTTATCCCACGAGCGCGCTTGGAATATGAAATAATGCAATGCTGCCGTGACCCATATGCCACTCGATGCACTACATAATTCCGTGTTCCACGAGCGCAAGTGGGATTTATAACCAATTTATCTTCAAGCAAACTTGATATCAAATGCGTACACGCGGTGAAGATGTACGTGCATACATGTAGTGTATTGGTCCGTTCAGCAGGAAATAACACAACGTATGTACACGTACATTTTTAATATCTGGGGTGCAATATAGCTGTGCAATATTATATAAAATCACACAGTTGTTGCTATAGATGGACTAATCAGGGTCTAGGATTCAAGTTTGCTTGAAGATAATACTTAATATTACAATCAAAGTTACCTTACTCATTCATCACTGTGCTTCTTGAACTTTAATGACTCTCACAGATTTTGCATTTTGTTCCTTTGAGATGAATTTCACCTGGACGTGAGTCCGCTGTACTGGGTGAAGGCCTGGTTACTGTTAGTGGTTAGCACACTTCCGAGTCCAGATATTCTGATTAGACAGTTTCTTTGGAATCAGAAGGTAGAATTTTGTTTTTGCTGCATTGTACTTTATACATAAAAATATAGATAAATTTTAGTAACTTAAGAAACAGAATAGTAAGTTGTGTTGGTGTATTTCTTATGTAAAGTCTATAAATTGACTCATTTGTAACCTACCAACTGTACAAAAGTAGTCATAAAGTTGTAAATTTTGAAGACCCCGACTGATTTTTAGTAGATTCTGATAGAGGAAGACATGCTCTAGCAAGTTATTTTTATTTCGTTGATTTTCGGAATGATACATTATTACAAAAATTGGGTCAAAGGTCACGATAGCATATTAAAGGTCACGTGACCTACTTTTTACAAAATTTAATTTTGACAAAAGAAGTGATTTGAGCATGCAATCCTCATTATTTTAATACCAAATTCACATATAGTCGATGAAAATTGCCATAGTTTTGACATATTTATACCAAAAGGGTGGTATTTTACTCTAAAAATGCCAATTTTTTGTGGCTTCTGCCCTGACCACATAAAAGGTCAGATCGGCCTAAAAATTGGTTTGTATTCATTGCTCATTAGGACCTACAAGCACAGCACTTTTTATTAAAATCGGAAGACATGAGGTAAAAAAGTGCGTTGGTTTGACATGGAATGACCCATACATGTGTGTCAGCCAGTCTGAGGACCACAGTGATTTTTTTTTTTGGATTTTTTTTTTTGCTTTTGCTGTTCCTCTGCAGTCATATGGTTTTGTCTTATGTTCTGTATCAGTCTATTTTATGCTATGTTACATGTATGTATAATTTCTTATCTTGTTTTGTATTGTTTTTATTCGCTATACATGTATAACATGATCTTGTATTGTATTGTTTTGATTCACTATATAAAATGATAAAAAATAATAATAATAACACAATGCCTGGTTACAGGATGCTGAAATTGTGATTTTGCAAATAAATTGGCAATTGGATATTGAAATAAATTAGATGCACCTTCTCAGAAATAAAGTTGAAGCAAGAAAGATATTTTGAAAATATTCCGGTATTTTAGATTTGGTTGTTTAAAAATCCCTTGGCTAAAAATGTTCCCTGTTTCATGACCTTTCCACATATTAATTTTTTGATTTTGTAACTTACAGCATTTTTATAGATTCTTTGGAGTTTTATACAAATTAAAAAAAAAGACTTCAGGAAAACTGCAGCTCCCCTAGGCTGATATCCGACATAATAACAACTTGTGCAATTGCAAAATGTATAGAATCCTTAAATAAAGGAATAAATGTGTGATTGGAAGGTATTAAACACTCTGTTTAAGACCGGTTGAAGTCTGGATGCTGATAGTTAACCGAGCTGAATAATTACCCTTTCGTTAAAAAAAATCTAAACTTTTCAGTCCACAAGAGTAAAAAAAATTCAAAAATTACAAATTCCAATGATTTCGTTCAACAAAACATCACACAATGGTAAGGCCCTCTGGTAAACAACAACTTATATGGAATACTGCGTGATGTCGTGCAGAATGCAAATGTACGGGTGTAGTGTGAATTTAGGACTATGATGTGCCGACTCGCTGGTAGCATTGCGCATGCCTGCGTGAGGATTGTGAAGGTGCAACCAATAAAACCGTGCTGGCACTGGATTTCATACATGTAAGAGTCCAACTCCAAATTTCACATGAAACTGGACAAGTAATTAAGACGAGCCAGCCATGTCTTTATCAACCATTTAAAACCGGCCAGGTAACAGCTGGCTCTTGACCAATAGGAATGGGTAAACTGTCTGAGGTATTAATTATGAATGTTTTATTATTATATTATTATTATTATTATTAATGATTTCTGGTAATGAAACCAAGGATTCCTCAAAAGCGCCCTAGGCACTGTAGCTCGCAAGCCTGAAGAAACCTGTGGAGAGAAGACAATGAGAAGAAATTACAGTTTTAGAGGTGGGAGGAAAAGCCCAGAAGAATATTTTGGGGAAAACCCACGGAATCAGGCAGGGACTGAAAACCCAATCCACATATTGGCCCAGGTGGGATTCGAACCCGGGTCACAGCGGTGGAAGGCGAGGAAAGTACCGCTACGCCAACCTGACTCCCCTATAGAAAAACACAAGAAAAAGAAAATTATAGACAAACACAACGTTATTACATGTACAAGGTTGCCTTGTACATCTCAACCTGTCACGCAAATATAGCTTCCCTGTTCAAGGGAAAAGGACTCTATATACATAAAAGTCACTGACCATTACAGAAATCGAACTCATCACCACAAGAATGCATGCTGAAAGTGACAACACTCTACCAAAACATTCCAAGCTCAAAAGGTTCAAGGCACACAGTAGAAGATAGTTATGTAACCTCGGTTTAAACAACCACATGGAATTTAAATATAAAAAAAATTAAAAAACAGAAATGCTGGTAAAAAAAAATTGCATAGTGAAACCAAGTGTTTTATCTGAAAATACCAACAAGAATTTAGCTTATATACATTTTTTTTTTTAAATAACTTAATATAATTTAATTTGTCCAAGAAAGTAGGCACTGTTTGAACTCCAGCACCATCATTCACAAAGGATGTCAAAGTCTACTTGATAAAGTTGATGATTCTTTCAAAATCGGTGTAGCATTACATGTGTGTCAGCAGGTCTGAGGACCAGTGACTTTTGTTGGCTTTTGCCGGCCCTTCCCATGTGGTCATATGGTTTTGCCTTATTTGTTCTGTGTTAGTCTATTTTATGTTATGTTATAATTCTTATCTTGTATTGTATTGTTTTTACTCGCTATATAAAATGATAATATTCATTTATAACAACATAATGCTTGAATAAAAGATGCTGAAATTGTGATGTGGCAAATAAATTGGCAATTGGATATATTGTAATAATTTAGATGAACCCTCTCAGAAATAAAGTCGAAGCAAGGAAGATCTTTTGGAAGGTGGCGCACTCCCCCACCATTGACCACTAATGCATGTACAGGGCGAGTAAAACAAAAAGAAACCCAAAAGGAGCCCCCTGTATTAAAGGGAATATACATCACTGGCTTTTGCTGTAATTTTCAGAAAGTTAAACTGTTGGACTTTTAAGTTAAACTGTTGGACGAGGTAATTGCCAAACAGCAACAGATTTACGCATGTGAAAATAATGGTAAATTTGGAGCAGTAGTTGAAAAATAGTTAGGTTTTTCCAACAGTGGTTGGCCGTTGGAAATGTATACAAAAATACCATTTTCTTGAAAATGACTTGACACCAGGTGCCATTATTTTACAGGATGCTTTAGACTGTCATTTACCAACATCCTAGTAAGGTATTTCGTAAAAACTTGGTAGTTTTATATTTCGATGTTTGTAAATGTTGTATATTTCCTTTAAGTTCTGCATGTAGCGCTTTCCAGATCTAGGATATGAAAGTCCAATTAATAAGCTTTCTTTTAGTGAAAGAATCATTCAAATCACTCAAGTACTTTTTCCAGTTTTTAAGCTTGTCCACGGATCACATTTAAGGTACGTGATATTTCAGTGAATATGATACCAGTCGTATCCTAGAAATGATATCAGAATAATCCCATAAGTCTCCTGGGTAGCCAAGTAGAAGGCAGGGCAAGACTATAAACTCTTGACATTATAAAGCACATTATTTTAACATTGTAAGCAGTAGGTTTTTTAAATAAATGTTGTGATAAAAAGTAAAGTCTGTCCCGAGCCAATGTGGCTCATCAGGCTGGCGTTCATCTCCGGTTTCAGTAGCATGAAAAGACTGAGAATATTTCTACTCCCCCTGGATGGGATGCTAGTCCATCACAGGTTACTCCCCAGCTAATGCCGGTACCCATTTATACTCCTGGGTGGAGAGGGATAAGTGGGGGTGAAGTGCCTTGCCCAAGGACACAATATATGACCAGCGGCTGGATTCGAACCCCGGACCCTCTGATCATGAGTCACAAACCCTAACCACTAGGCCACACACTCTCATGGTTATGAGAGTGCTGTGATGTGATTTTTGATCTGTGAATAGTTTTCGTTTTGCTGAAATATCACTTACCTTTATTGTGATCTGAGGACAAGGTCTCCCTGTGGTTGGTAAACCCAATCAAACAATTTGCATGAATAAGGATACTGATCATATACCTTTTTCATAAACAACTGCTTTAATACCTATTCAAAGCAGGTCTACTTAAACTAAAGACTGGACTAAACCCTAATGTTTGAAATAAATAATATTATTATGCAAGTGAAACGTTCATAGGACTTCCAAGTATAATCTAAGCTTATTCATGTTTTATCACGTCGCCGCCAAGACAAGTGCCAGTTTCAATCACACGCATGACCGTACTGAATGTTAATTAAACAAAAAAACACATCAAAAAGAACTTGGCCGACCCTAAAAAGACAAAGATTTCTTGCATTTGCTGGCTGATTAAATTGCTCTTTGCGCGGCATTGTTGATTTTTCCGATTTTTATTTTCGTTTCAGAACACTTTATAAAGTTACTAAACATGCTCAACAAAAGTGTTTGACAACGAAACACCGCGTACACGTGTGTTGTGACTATTTCGTGCGTGCACTGAGAATTCCTAAAATCCAAAGGGATTTTCCATTCTAGTAAGAAAATACTCACCTCTGTTTACCTACATTTGCATATCAGCGCGCATGCGCACAAACATTCGCTGAAAAGAATAGCGCCCAAGCCACACCCTCATTGTCCACTGCATGCCCCATGCCCACAAAGGACCCTGTAACGTAATAGCTCGTCCTAGTTTTTTTTTTTTTTTTTTTTAAAGGGAGGGATGGTAAACAGAGGTGAGTATTTTCTTACTAGAATGGAAAATCCCTTTGGATTTTAGGAATTCCATTACAGAAAATACCTCACCTCTGTTTACCTACATTTGCAGAGTAGCACCGAAAGTCTCAAGGGGGGGAAGGGACATGCAGTGGTACGTGAAAGTCTAAACTAGGCCTACATGCAATTCTAAATAACATGCAAAGGTTGTCTAGACATACCCGGGAGCTGCTTATCTATTTCAAAGAAGCTGTGCGGGCTGAGCGGGCTGCTGATCGTGCTGTTTCTTGGAGGACTTTCTTGCCCATGTGTCCCTCCGATTGCACGACATCCTTCAGGTAGCATGATGTGAAAGTCGAAGGATTTTTCCAGCAGGCCGCTTTCATAATCTCTGAAAGAGGAACTCCAAGCAGATGGGCCCATGAAGTCGACATGCTGCGTGTCTCGTGGGCTCCTGATTTCGATCCTCGATGTTCGGAATGGCATTGTATGGCCACCGAAATCCATCGAGCGATCGTGGTCACAGAGGCTTTGTGATGAGGCTGTATGGTCGTAATAAACAGTTGCTTGATGTCTCCTCTGAGGGGCTTGGTGCGAGCAATGTAGTACTTGAGTGCTCGCACGGGGCACCACCATTTATCCTCTGCTACTGAAGAGAACGATGTCAAACTTGGTACAAATATGTCGGGTGGTGAGAAACCCATTGATTGATTCTTGGTGAGAAAACCTACCCTTGGAATTAGTCGTACCCCGCCAGGTTCCCATCGAATATGGCCTGGTTCCACTGACAGAGCATGGAGTTCGCTTCTGCGAGCTGTAGCTGCAGCCAGTAAAAATGTGGTTTTAACTGTAAGATGATAAAGGGACGAACTACCTGCTGGTTCAAACGGAGGTTTGGAGAGAGATAACAGGACGGTACCCAGATCCCATGAAGGTATCAGCTTCCTGGTAGGAGGCCGATCATTAAACATACCACGTATCATGTGAGAAATTGATGTATTGGATGAAGTTGTTGTGCCATCATGGAAACCCTGATGCAGGACACCAATAGCTGACCTGTAGCCCTTAATTGTGGAGATTTGAAGGCCTAAATTAAAAAGGTGAAGAAAGAAATCCCCAATCGAGGTTACAGATGCAGAACGGGGATTGACAGCTCTCTCCTCGCACCATTTGGTGAAGTGAAGAAGTCTACTATCATAAGTTCTTCTGGTGGATCTCCGTCTGCTCTTGGTTGCCAAGGACGTAGCTTCTTCCGAAAGTCCAGCTGATCGGAAGGAGACTTTGAGAGCATCCAGGCACAAAGATGGAGCGTGGATGGATCCGGATGCAGAATGTGAGACCCGGGTTGTGACAGGAGGTCTGGCCGGTTGGGAAGTATGAGGCGAGTGAACCAGGAGATCCAGAAGGCGAGGAAACCATGGCTGTCTTGGCCAAAATGGAGCTATGAGGACTACTCTGGATAGCTCTGTCTCGATCTTTGTCAGGACCCGTTGAATGAGAGAGATCGGGGGGAAGGCATAAGCATGCATTCCTGACCAGTCGAAGCTGAGGGCATCTACCTTCCACGCCAGAGGATGAGTGTGACGGGTGCAAAAGGTTGGAAGTTGGTTGTTCAGGTGAGATGCGAACAGGTCCACATGTGGAGTTCCGAGTATGTTGAAGATGTGTTGGACTACCGGAGGGTGGAGAGACCATTCTGTCGGAGAGACGCGACCCCTGGAAAGGGCGTCGGCGAGGATATTCTTCTTTCCGGCCAGATGGGTGGCTTGAAGAGATATATGACGAGGGATGCACCAGCTGAGTAGCTCCCAAGTGGCTAGGCAGAGAGATGGAGAGTGAGTTCCCCCCTGACGGTTGATGTAACACACTACCGTGGAATTGTCTGACTTGACCAGAACTAATTTGTTGAGGACTTTGGATTCTAGGGAACGTAAAGCCTTGTACACTGCCAGGAGTTCTAGGTGGTTGATGTGAAGTAGACTCTCTTCCATCGACCATGTGCCGGCCCGTGATAGATCGTTCAGGTGAGCTCCCCAACCCAGAGTAGACGCATCTGTTGTGAGGATAGCTGCTGGGGAGGGGCGAGGGAACACGACTCCACATAGGAGATTGTCCGGAGCTAGCCACCACCGGAGCTTGTCGATAATTAAGTGAGTAACTGGAACCATCTTCGATAGAGGATCCTTGCGAGGGCGAAAGTGGTACAGGAGATGAAGCTGTAAGGGACGCATGTGCATCCTGCACCAGGGAACCAAGTCGACAAGACTTGCCATGAGGCCCAGAAGGCAGAGCCAAGCTTTGGCTGGGAGGAATGGAGATGACCTGAAAATTCCGATGTAATCCCAGAGTGTCTGACATCTTTCCCCCGATGGCATCGCTCTGCCTGTCGTCATGTCTAGAACTGCTCCCAGATAGGTCGGTTGTTGAGTTGGAATCAGAGACGACTTTTCGACATTGATGATGAAGCCGAGATAGAGAGTAAGTTGAACGGTCTGTCGGAGGGCATCTACCGTGTCCTGGAAGGTCGGACCTACTATGAGCCAATCGTCCAGATACTGGAATATGTGGATCTGTTTTTGACGCAAGAAAGCCGCTACTGCTTTGGCTATTCTTGTGAAGACCCGAGGGGCTGTGGAGAGGCCGAACGGTAGGCAACGAAATTGGTACTCGGAACCCTGGTATAGAAACTGGAGAAACTTCTGATGATCTGCGTGGATAGGTACATGAAGGTAGGCATCCTTCAGATCGATGGAAGTAGCCCACCAATTCCTTTTCAGGGACAGGAGGACCGTGGAAAGAGTCTCCATGCGGAAGTGTTTGGGTTTGATGTAACTGTTGAGAGGTCGTAGGTTGATGATGGGACGCCAATCGCCCGACTTCTTCGGCGCCAGAAAGAAGGTTGAAGTGACGCCAAGAGTGGACCCCGTTGGAAGGAGAATGATGGCGTTTTTGTTTATCAGAGAGATGATTTCCTTCTCCAACGCCGTCCGGCGTGCAGGATCTGAGGGAACAGGAGTTGGTCGTCTTGGGGGGTGTAGAGGAGGGTTGCTGGTGAATTCCAGGCGGTACCCTGTCGAGACCGTCTGAAGAACCCAAATGTCCGAGGTTACGTGAGACCATCTCTGACTGAACTCCCCAAGACGACCACCTACTGGACCCGAAGCTGGAGGGATGAAAACTGTGTTGTAGTCAGATGCCCTTGTTACCTCGCGACCCCCGGGACTTGAAGGGACGCGAATATCTGGGGGGCTGTCTCCTGGTGTAGCGGGAGGAAGACGAAGAAGCCTGATGCCCCTGAAACTTGGACTGGTTGGAGCTCTTGTCAGTTGAAAACGGGCGTTGATTCTTCTTGCTGGGCTGACTTGGGACAGACGTAGAGGGGCGTTTGGCTGAACGCCGACGAAGATCGAACTTGTCTTCAGCTTTGAGGCGTTTGGCTTCATGTAACATAGTCTCGTCGAACCTGTTGTCAAAAAGATCACGCCCAGCCAGGGGAAGGTCTAGCATGCGATCCTTCGCCCCAAGTGAAGGGAGAAACAACTTGTCTACAACCATGGAGCGTCGCAGCAACGAAGTTGAAGCAAAACCCAAACTAAATTCCTTGAGGCAAAAACTCAGACAATCATCCAAAAAATGGAACATTTCGGGTATCTTATGTGGCTCACACAAGGAAGGATCTCCATAACATCGAGCAAGGGTATCCGATAACAGGATGGAGAAAGAGGCCACTTTGGCCCCTTGACGCAGATGGCTATCCAAGTAGGCAATTCTTTTGTCAAGTGTATACGTCTTAGCATCAAAAGTTTGCTTATGAGATTGCGGATTCTCACGTCTCAGCAAGTCTTTGGCCTCCGAAGACAAGGAAGGGAGTAGAAAAAATCTATCAGTGTCCGCTTTATTGGTGTTGAACAAGCCTGCAAACCTGCTCGGTCCCAAAGAGTGAAATTGCTTGTTTTGCACGTGATTAAAGGACTCATTCATAGTGTCAGCACACAATCTATCAATAGGAAAAGTGGGCTGCGAAGGCTTAGATTTACGAGTACCAGAATCTCTGCGATATGAAGGTCGAGAAGATTCAACTGGGGAAGAGGGTGGAAACTGAAGGATCTTACCCACTTCTGTCATCGTAAGATTAGCCCGTTGGACATTGGAGAGACTATCTTCATCCACTGTCTGGCCCGAGGAAAAAGAAGACCTTGAAGGAGATCTAGAATGTGAGTGTCGGCTTCGATGACCAGAATCCGACCGTGAGTAATCACGATCGCGACGAGAAGAACGATGTCGGCGCCGATGTCGATCGCCGGAGTCCGAACGGGACCGCGCACGAGACCGGGAACGGCGCCGTGAATCGCGGCGTTCTCTCCCCGCCCGGCTGGTGTGTTCACCGAAGCGTTGCGGAGAACGGAGTCTTTGTCCTGTGAAAGGTGCACCATGATCTCGCGGAGAAAATGAAGAACTACCCTGATAAGGCGTGTAATGGTGTGAAAATCCCATCGGAAAGGTCTGGGGATAAACCCGCGGGTCGTAGGCTGGAACACTGAGTGGATACGGAGTGCGAGTATTGTGGTCGAATTGACGAGGATCGTTCGGGAACAAAGACCACGTGTGAGGCTCCGAATGATGAAGAAAATCTCGCCGAGATTCGCTTGTAAAACTAGGTTGAGAATACGAACCCGTAGTATGGCTGACTGAAGATGAAGGTGGTGGTGGTGGTGGTGGTGGTGCCCCAAGCCTCTGTGACCCGGCGGGGCTGGTCGAATTACCGAAGAACCTTTGGGTTTCGAACGCCAAGCCCCGCCGTCCCGCCTGCACATGTGTGTCGACCTGTTGTTCCGAAGCGTGCATGTGCTCTTGCAGACTGCCGTAAGAATGCGGGATTTGTCGGGGAGTGGTCGTAATTCTCATTGGAGAATTCTTTGGCCCCGAAATTCCAACTGCCGAACCCGGGAGATTGGACCCAGTCGTAGCAGAGGAGTTATCACGCTTGGATTGAGTAGAGGGTGACTTTCCAGTAGAACGGCTTGAGACAGTTTTCTTCTTGGTTTTGGCGGAGTCCGCCATTTTGTAATCACAGCGAGAACAGCTAAAAATTGTACGTCTTTACACTACGCGTCGCTGAAAAAACTAGGACGAGCTATTACGTTACAGGGTCCTTTGTGGGCATGGGGCATGCAGTGGACAATGAGGGTGTGGCTTGGGCGCTATTCTTTTCAGCGAATGTTTGTGCGCATGCGCGCTGATATGCAAATGTAGGTAAACAGAGGTGAGGTATTTTCTGTAATGGAAAAAGAAAGTTGATTGACTGCACGTACAATCTGCCATACGTACTCCTGCTGGTACGTGTTGTTTACTAATACAGACATTTATTTTTGCGGTGGGGGTGCCGCTGCTTGAAGTATCGGCACACTCCGGGAATGGACTGGTTCTAGTTTGTGATACCATGTACATACATGTATGTACATCGTACAGTGGGAATCGTGAATACAGATTCAGTTCATGCAGTACATCGTTTACTTGGCTTCATGCATATTTGTCTGCATTGATTCAGCCGATTTTATGTAAAAGCAAAAGCAACTGTTGTACATGTTACCCTTTAACCCCTTGCTTATGCCAACAAAAGTATACATTTCTTAACCAGTTCAAGTAGGATGACGTGTATACACGCAAAGTTTTTAACGGTATTCAGAACAGATGACGGATAAACATGCAACAAGCGAGGCTGAAAATATCTGTCTGCGACCCGCTCGCAGTGAGCAAAGCCGGAAATATCAGGCTGTGCTACCCACAGATGACGGCCTGAACCCGTATGGCATTGAGGTTCGTGAAAACAATTCTGCGCCTAGGTCCGGTCAATGTCAAAATAATCCCGGCGTGAAATGGTTAAAGGTATGTCTGTGAAGGGAAACTCATTACAATATCTACATGTACATCTCCTCTGCACATACTCCATGGATGACCATATTGTCGTGTATGTGAATCCACTTGTGCAGACCAATGTTGATTTAACTTTTTACTCTTGTACAAAGTGTGTCAAGAGCATGATAAAATGGTTTACTGTCTGGAATACAGAGATGAGCTCAATATGGTGGTGTTCCCCAACGTGGCACACTTCGACGTTTATCCAACTTTCCTCGTGTAGTGTTGCCAACCTCTTTGGTGACAAACTTCAAATTCATGCAGTGAAGTACTGGTACTTTGACCTTATTAATGCTCGCTATTTAACCCTGGCCTTGTGAACAATTTCGGTTTCATGAAATTTAATCTGAAATTCAAAAACGGTGGCGTCCGGAAATTGGGCACAAACGTGGTGCACTTAAATAAATCTCGGAAAATTCCAAATTGACATTTAAGAATTCATGTAAAGTTGATAGATTCTGAACAACCATTAGTATCTCTACTTACATACCCAACCAAAAGTTTGTCAGAATTTTTTTTTCTTATTTTTCGGGGCATTTTCAAAGGGTTCACTTTGCATTTCAAAATAAAATCGGAAAATCACGCCAAAATGACTTTTTCTAACTTTGTAATGGGTAGAAAAACTCACGATTAATGAACGGGAGTGTTAAGAACTTGATGAAATTTCACTTTCTGTGAAATTTCAGTCAAAACTTTTGCTCTAGCTAGGCGCTACAGGCAAAAAATCAAAGTGTGCCACGTTGGGGGCCACGCCACTTCAACAATATACTAACTGATGATCTTCATTTTCTAATTACATCAAATCAAAAAAATGCGATGGTGGCAAAAGATATGTGGCAAGCAGAAAAACATTAACAGGCACAGCAGCTAAAACAACAGATTTTTTTATCTGTGACTTGAAAAAAAATGCTAAATAATAGATCATATAGAAGCTTAAATGAATGAAGAATTGTGAATGATCTGGATGTGCAAACTAGCATTGGAGACTAAACACTACGTGTCTCGGGAGTCTTTATGTTATTAGAGTAACTTGCCATTCTGTGGTTTGGTCTCACTGATCTGTTGCTCAAATGAGAGCAAACGCTCTTCAAATGAACTAGACAGTTCTTCTGAAGCAGAGGGAAAAAAAGCAGGGTTATAGTCAAGGCCTTTGCCAAGTTTCTATTTCAGTTATTATTAATATTATTTCTGTGGGAAACCCACAGAAAACTTAGTCCGAGTATCAACCATTGTCCACGGAGCCTGTCTCCAGTCCAACGTCTGATATATCTAAGAATGCAAATTTATGCAACCCCGCACGCCAGCCAATCGGAGTCGACTTTACTAAATTGTGACGTCATTTCATTCCGAAATCTGGACAAAGTTTTTGATTGATCAATTCGGATGCAGTGTTTTTGTAATACAACAATGGCCGGCCATAGGATCTACAAAACCTTGACACGACATTGGCACCAAGCTTGGCGCATCGCGTAACATAATACAGAGCGCGTGACCGCAACGTAAAAAAAAATAATAGACGTTGTGTCTAGGTTTTATTTATAGATGTCCATGACGCGACCATGATATACATGTATAGAAAGCGCCCGCTGAATGGTCAGAATGTCGAGGTCAAACACAGTCTTTTTTGCATAATTAATCGCCAAATTTGCTCACATTCGCTTTCATCTCACCACTGTGGCCCTGGTTCGTTCCCGGCCAGGACCGTATGTGAGTGGAATCGTGCGTTGGTTCTCTCCTGTGCCACAAGGGTGTTTCTCCAGGCCCTCCAATTTTCCTCCCTCCGAAGAAATCAAACATTTTCGATCTCTGGCTGTGCTCCGTGGTCATATGGGTCGTATGGCCGGCTGCCAAATGCGCTTTTACATGCCTGCGGCTCGACCACGTTGTAGTGGCATCCTGCGCAATTCAGCTTCTCAGCTGAGAGTAAGGATGATTAGCCTCCCAAATTATTATGATCAAAAATTGCTCTTACCTTTGATTTCGTTCTCACTCTCTAGGACCAAGAGGAAAGCATCTGGGGACAATGCCTGGCCGGCTTTGACCAGGAGGGATCTCTTCATCCTAACGGTGCCCGACTCTGCACTCTTCCTGGCCTGGGAGGAGAAGACAATTGATTGATAGGTTATGAGACAAGAGTCTCAAGCATGAAAACAAAATAAGAAACTCATGCTGTCTCAATCAGGTGTAAAGATGTCAGTTATTCGTTATGCTGATCTTTATACGGACGAATTCACTGGATAATCAAGCACGTTACCATCAAGGGCCCAGTTATTCGCCGGGTTGGAGTTTCTGGTAAACCGGTGTAGCGTGAATATCCGACTCCATGAAATGTGGACTCATTGGTAGTACTGCGCACGCGTCAGTACGATACTACGCTATTTTTAGGATCGTTTCCGGAGAGTGACCTGTCACGTGGGAGGGATCAACCAATAATAGGGAAATAGGGGTCCGATTTTAATAGGGGTCGGATTTTCATGTGACACCGGCACCAAACTGAAGGTGTGGGAAAAAGGAATGCCCCACGGATCACCGAGGGAGGCTAGTTTTAAGCCGTGTCCGCACTGGACTTTTTTTTCAAGGTTTTACCGAGACGATGGTAACACGAAAAATGGTCAAATGTGACCACTGTCCGCACTTGGACTTTCGACACGGGAAATTTTACCCAGACCGGGTGGTAGAAGTGACCGAGCTGTCAATACTATAATGACTCACGCAGGAAATAAAATGCCGATCACATTTTTTTTCAGCCCCCGATACGCACAGTATGATATTACACACCCCATTAAAATGCACAATATGATCATTACATACGATATTATTTCATCTTGACACGATAAATCTTGACGAAAATGCCTATATTTCTGACGCATTTGGACAACATCGAAGCCATGCTGCTGTACGATGTTCCGTGCGGCAGCAGTTCCATCGGTAAACGCTGGTTCCCACCGCATGCTAACAGAATTAAAGCTATGATGTAGGACCGGAACCAGTAACTGCGGCCTAGGTACGGTGCCATGCAGACTACACGGCGTAACAGGACAAATTTGGATCGTAGAAAATACCAAACAAACATCGGTGGGGAAAAAGAATAACTGCAAAGTAATTCCCAGAACGTGATCTTGATCTTTTCTGTGTATGTATTTGCCGTTAAAATATATTTATAACGAGATTTTACCACTCCGACTGGACACACCGCAGCTCACGTGTTTCCACAAAATGTTCTGCCACATCACGTGTACGTGTGGGCCATGGGAACGTGCGGTCTCTGTATGCATGATACTCGCGCTCGGGTCGGATGTACGCTTTCCCGAGCCGCTTTTACCAACTCGCACTGTCCGCACTGGACTTACAGTCTCAGGAAAAGTGACCTGGTCAGTTTTCCTGGACGCCTGGTCAGTTTTCCTGGGCAGCAGTTGGCCAGTAGAAGTAACCACTGGACTCAGGAAAAGTAACTGAGAGGAAAACGTCCTAGGCTGTCCGCACTGGACTTAAAATGGGAAAAGTACCCATAGTCTCAGTAAGTTTTACCCAAAAAAAGTCCAGTGCGGACAGGGCTTAACTGTACTTCGAGTTTAAGGTACATAGCATTATTTGCTCTTAGTGGACTTTTTTCATGTGAAGCAACAAAATTGCTTAAACTCTTAACCCACTAGCAACTGTACTACATGGTATTACATTGAGTTTATTCATTGATTACTTTGACAAGAACAGAATGAGACGCGGGATTATTTTTCACTCGACCTCAAACCAGGGCGGGTTGAAGCCATTACCCTCGGGCAGCACACTGTGCACATTTCTGGCCTCACTCGCTGCGAGTGGGTCGCTGCAGGATATTTTTGGCCTCGCTCCCTGCGTATTTATTTGTCATCCATTCCGAGTAACCGTAAAACTTTTGCGGGAATACACGTCACTCGGCGCGAACGGGTTAATATCACCTCCTCTATAGATTGTGCTGAGTTTATCTACCTGTTCAATAATCATGGCTGCTTGGTCTTCCATGCTGTCAGGTGGTTTGTACAGCTCTGCTCTCAGCTTCAATCGGTGGAGAGCAGTCTCTAGACGTTCATGGTACTGCCCACCATCATCCAGACTCAGAGCCTAAAAATGCAACAACCCGGACACTCAAAACTTCAAACTTTAAACTGCGAACTCTATGCATCAAATTAGGTTTTGCCCTTCACCGACGTTTAAACACTGTATACTCAGTGTGTTATCTCCCAAGTGAAAGTTGGAAAAATCACTCGGGTGGGACTCAAACCCACGAGTCCCACCCACAACACACTGAGTATACAGTGTTTAAACATCGGTGAAAGGCAAAACCTAATTTGATTTAATATACCACACCAAACCTGGGCACAATTTCATAGCGCTGCTTGACAGTTAGCAGCAAAGTTGTGCTAATACTATAGCTGAAAACCAAGCTTCTGCTTACCCACTATTTCATGACGTGGATGTACAAATGGTTGTGCGCGCATGGAGATTTCTATTGTTACATCACTGATTCAAGCGTCTTTTTCCTTTAAGGTTAAGCGTGCCTTTGCTACAGTCTCTATGAAATAGACGGAGGCTCTGTTAGTACACAATTGGCTGAAATTGGGCCATGATTAAAAGCCATTTCATACTATTGAGAGTGAAAAGCAAAACAATGGCAATGTGTACACATTTTTCACAAATTGACAAGCAACATTTCATGTTGCTATTAGTGTGCATGTGTAGGTTACGTCAAGAATCACCCACTCGTCGGTTAAAGGTGATATACAACATTTGCTTTTGCTGTAAATTCAGAAATGGGTGGATTTGGGGGATACTTTTTCATAAGGGAATAAATGTGTGCTTCGGAGGTTTTTATCACTCTGTTTAAGACCACTTAGAGTCTGGGTGCTGATAATTACCCGAGCCGGAGGCGAGGGTAATTATCAGCACCCAGACTCTAAGTGGTCTTAAAAAGAGTGATAAATACTGACGGAGCACATATTTATTCCCATTCATAAATACCTTTTCGGTAAGAAAAAAATCATATAATTCGTTCAAAACATCCCGATTTTGTTCAACAAATTCACTTTATGCTTTTTGAAACATCCCTCCTGCAAAATAATGGAGTGTTCAGCTGGTGAGTAAGATGTAAACAACCCTTTTATGGAGATTGACGCGCGCGTAGCATGTTCTGCGCGACATGGACGCGATGTCGCGCAGAACGCACCTGGGGCGTTGCGTTTTGAATTTAGAACTATAAAATTTTGACTCGCTGGTACTGTTGCACATGCCTACGTGAGGACTGTGAACGTTCAACCAATAAAACGGTAAGAGGCACTGGATTTTTAGGAGTCCACATTTTATGTGACACTCGAAAAGTGTTTAAGACCAGCTAGCCATGTCTTTATCATCCGTTTAAGACCGGCCACGTGACGGGCTCTCGACCAATAGGAATAGCTAAACTGTCTGAGGTATTTATGAATAGCAAATACTGTTACACTGACCTGTTTAAAATTTTGGTTAAAGTTTTCACAGATGCTGGAAAAAAAACAAGAAAAAACGCTGTTCTTGTAGTCTGGTTCCCTGACCCTACGAAACGGAGCAATTTATAGACGTCAGGCAATTGTCAGGTTGGGGAATTAGACTAGCTGGCTTGCACCCCTTCACAGATGTGTAATAGATTGCAAACAAAATGTTGACTAACTAAATTTGGTAAACTAGGGGCCATTTTTGAAAAAAAGTCAGCCGACAATCATTGGAAATTGATACACAAATTCCACTGTTCTTGAAAATGACAGCAAACCAGGTGCCATGATTTCACAGGATGCTTGAGACTATTATTCTCTAACATTAAAGTAAGGCACTTCAAAATAATTTGGTAGTTTTGTTTTTTGATGTTTTCGCAAATGTTGTATATTGTTGTCGATAAAACCTGTTCATGAATCAGAAAATCCCGTTTCCAGTCTTTCCCGTCAGTGAGTTTCCCTACCTTTTTGAGGTGTTCCATTGCCACTTGTATCTGTTCCTCATCTTCCTCACATTTAGCCAACTCGGTGTGGATTTGACAGCGGAGCAACACTAACAAACTGCAATGCCATAAAATAATCATTCCTTCATGAGCAAATTGCTCAAGAAAAATTCTACTTAACAGATTTCACCCCCCCTCCCTTCCTCCTTCTAACCTTGGAAAATGCAATGTGCAATTTTTATTCAATTTGAAACGCAAGTACAAACATCACTGCTTAGTGCATGTGCAAAGTTTAAGCGCGATCAACCAAAACATTTTTGTAATTTCTGTCCACCCTTCTTAATAGTTCCACTACACTTGGTCAATGAAAAACCACACGATTTGTCGGTCTCCTGCATTGAACATTTGACCTTTTGTGCTATTGCTACCGGTTCCTCCAATTTTCATGACAATGTTGGCGAAATTTCAGTACGACAAAAGCTTGAAAAATGATCAGAATGAAAAGATCCTGTGACCACGAAGTTGGAGAAAATATAATTGGTGGAGCCCCAACCTCATACCCATGGCGTCGAGCAGTACACTACCACGAGCAAGTACATGTAGCAAGTTCAAAAATCTTGCACATTATAATAACTGGTAGGTACAGAATAGTGTGGTGCCTTGCTTTAACTCATTTTAAAAAAATTATGCAATGTCCAGAGCACAAGGGGTCTTGCAGGAGAAAGATATTATGTTATAATTTAACCTATCCAACATGCAGTATTACTATAAAAGTAACTATTATTATGTTTTTAAGACGGGTTGGATCGTACTAATTCACAGAAAGTGTAAAAAACACGCAATACACTTTGGAAATAAAATAAGCAAGAACACAAAATAAATCCATCAAACTGGAATGCCGCTATATCAAACACCGTTACACAGATCATTCGGCTATACCAAACATCATCCTTGGCTTCCCGTTTTCATGTACAAAACGTACCGAACATTGTTGTTAGAAAAAGTCAGCAATTAACAAAAAAATCTACCGGTTATATTCAATGCTATTTGGGCCATTTTTGTTTTAATCCCGAACATCAAAGGACCCATGGTTACATCGTGTTTGAATGTTGAAGAGTGATAGGTGGCTAGCATTTTTCCAAGGAACAGAACGGAAAAGCCACCCGGTAAGAAAATTTTTTTGCACATCAAAATGGCAAAAATGGGGCATAAACACACACTCAACAAATCCAGTCAAAAGAGGGTGCACTTCAAGTAGGGCACAAGGGGGCGCTATTCAAATGGACAGATGCCATTTTATGTACCGGCGTCTCAAAATGTTATACCGAACGATCGCTATCTCAAACATTTTCTGTGGATCCCACGATGTTTGTTATAGCGGCGTTCCACTGTACATGCTATTGCAGGACCGAATCAGAATACAGAAAGTGATTTTTCCCTTCCAGGGTCTACAATTATTTTGAGGGTTGAAAGTAGACACTGGGTACGAGGTTGACGTACCCTTTTCTTTGACCTAACCACACATTACCTTTGGATGTTTTCCAAGGCTTCTGCTACCACAGTCAGGGGCTTACGACAGTGTTCCCTCAGGTTGGTCTGAAGTAATGGTAGACAGAGATTCCATTGGGTCACGCAGCCAGCTTGGATAATATTTGGGTCTCCGTAGCGGACCGCGTTCATCAGGGCTTCAGTCAAGCGGTTAATGGCTTGGATGCGGACCTACATGTACAGTGAAAGAGGGATTTATATCATAGGGCTAGGCTGTTACGATTATTCAGTTATTTGATGAATTGATCAATTGACAGCCGGTTATTCGGCTACCTTTTGCAGAACTTCAATTAACCCCAATCCTGCCAGACGCGTGTGTAGAAGTTTGTGGGACCTTGCTGCATTGAGCCATCCACACCAGTGCATAAACTGCCAGTTCTAAAACACTTCTGAAACAATGAAAGCTCCCATTGAACAGTGTCACAGTTGTATGCTTCAGTTGGGTACCGCATATTCTGAGGCAGTTTGACATTGACATTTCTGACCTGATGGATCACGTTACCCTGGGATGGCCTCACAATATTGTGACAGGAGCTGGGCATCTGAACCGGGTACCTGAGTACCAACCAGGAACCGGTTCCAGATTATGGAATTGAGTACCTGTAACTAACTTTACATATTACTTTATATACCGGTATCTGCTCAGACAATGCAAAAGAAAGGTTTTAAATGTCGCTTCTGGAGATTTTCAACATGACTAACCAGGTTCACAATTATGACACTTGCAAAAATGTAATTTACACCGTAAAGCTACATATTGAGATCCCTGTACACACTTGTATCTTGCTGGTTTGACGCACCGATGTGGTAGTATTATCGTGCACACCTTTATGAACAATTTCAATTTTGGGTTGGTTTCTTTAACAGGTACATGTACCTAGGTACCCGTGAGTTTTGGGTTTTTTTTCCATTTGGTACCGATTCCTGTACTATCTGTAAATGCACACCCCTAATTGTGACTCCTGCATGCATTTCGGAAACGATTAAAACAAAAGCTACAATCTTTAGAACGTGGACAAAAACATCATAGCTACAGTACAAGTACAATTAGCTACGGTATCCAATATTTTCAACTTTATTATTATCAACTTAGGAAAAATATCACATAAAGTTCTTACCTCAACGGACATTTTACTGTAAGATTCCTGCCTCTCCCTTAACTTCAGCACCATCAGAGAACACTCAATGAACTCCATTTGAATGAACATTCCCTTGTCCTGTGCAGTGAAAGAAAACGTCAGTCATTTACTTCACTAATTAAAGGTGCATGTATAGGATCATTTGCTCTCAATTCCTTTTTCCATCTGAAGCAAAAGAATTGCTTAAATTCTCAACCTTGAGAACTCTTTACATCGGCGGCTACTATACATTTTGAGAATGCAGAGCAAATGCACAATTTTTGGGGTCCCACAACTGGATTCTGTTGCCGACGCACGTCAAAACGTTCGCTTGCAGTCAAACTATTTTCAAACCACATTCAATGTTGATTTTCTTCCAAAGGATACCTAGTCTGAGTTTCACCCGTTGTTCAACAGAGCCATCTGCAATTGAAAATATACGTCTACAATGCAAACTTATGCGAGCACTGTGCGCCAGCCAATCAGAGATGACTTACAAAAAATTGTCACATTATTTTCTGCAGAAATGTGAACAAAGTTGTTGATTGGTCAAATTTCTGCATGGTTGCCGAAGACCCGATAGAAGGCGCCCGCTGAATGGTCAGTATCTGGAGGTCAGGTCGAAGTCTTGTTTTGCACTTATAATTAATCGCAGAATCTGCATGGATATCATAGATGCTTGCTTCACAAGTGGCTCTTCCACAGACTAAAAGGTACCATTTCAGGTGGAAGATTTGCCGGGTTTTGATACCAGTCCTATCTTCACTTTGATCAAGGTTCCTGTCATTAGGAACTTTTCTAGGTCATTGCAAATGATCCTACATGGCTTTAATGGTACAGGAAGACTCCTAGATGCTGTTATACCTTGATGTGGGTGTTTTTCATTCCGTCCAGACATCGTGCCACAAGATCCGGTTGGTCGTACTCGATGCACAGATTAGCCAGTTCTAAAAGAAGAGGAGCTCTACAAAAGGCCAAAATAATCAGCATAAAGTTGGAAAAAAATAAAACAATATTAAACAATTCTGAAAAGAATCAATCCAAAAATGTTTGTGCATACTTTTGGGGGAAGAAGTCTGAATTCAATGACAGGAAAACTAGTTTGGGAAAACTACTTTTGACCTTTTTTTTTGACGTTCCGTATATGTTTTAGTAATGTACTGGTAGATGGATTTTTCTTTTATGAGCAAAAGACCTTTTGTACAGCAGCCATCTTAGAGGGCAATGCCTTTGTTTTGGTGGGATATGCATGAGTGATTCTTGAGTGCATTCTTTGTTATGGAATTAAAATAACAAAAGATGCCCTCTAAGATGGCTGCTACGAAAACAAAGTAAGGTCTATTGACTTCCAACATTGTAATGTTTTCAAGAAAGGAACAGGCATGCACATCTTTGAACAACCAAAGATAAACATTATTATTATTATTATTATTTTAATGTTACGGTTAAGACTGTCAGTTTGTTACGTAATCATTTAAACTACACGATTAAAAATCCTAATAGTAAGAAAACTTATCTGGTACAGTTGTTAATGTACACGTATGAGTATAAAGGGTAAGTAAAAACAAGCGAAACCCAAATGCCGGGACTATTGTTTTAGTGAAGTTCTGCATGTAGCACTTTCAAAATTTACGATATGAAAGCCAAATTCATAAGCTTT
The DNA here is from genome assembly GCA_029964075.1 of Patiria pectinifera. Classification (NCBI taxonomy): domain Eukaryota; kingdom Metazoa; phylum Echinodermata; class Asteroidea; order Valvatida; family Asterinidae; genus Patiria; species Patiria pectinifera. The sequence continues at coordinate 19,784,780 of CM057133.1, read as the reverse complement.
CTTATAGTACAAGAATCATTCAAATCACTCAAGTACTTTTCAAGTTACAGAATTTTAAACACAACCACTGTTTTAAAGTTCTGTCCACGAATCACAAAAAAGTGCGCATTCTTTCAGCAAAACGAAAACAATTCACACACATCCGTATGTGATTTGTTTTCGTTTTGCTGAAAGAACACTTACCTTCTTGTGATCCGTGGACAGAACTTTAAAACGGTGGTTGTGTTTAAAATTCCATAACTTGACCAGTACGTGAGTGATTTGAATGATTCTTATACTAAAAGAAAGCCTATGAATTGGGCTTTTGTATCCTAGATTTTGAAAGTGCTACATGCAGAACTTCACTAAAACAATTGTCCCGACATTTGGGTTTCGCTTTTTTGGACTCACCCTGTACAGTGAAAGATTCTACTTGTACAGTATGTCACAATTCTATCTACAAGTTAATGGACAAATTAGAAGTGTACTAGTTTTAAAAAGTTAAGGAATAAAAAATATGAAAACTTTATAACAGTAGGTGGTAATTGTTAATTCTACAATTCATTAAAGTGCTTTTGATATCTAACTGCAGTAATAATTATCAATAATTCAATTATTAAATTTATCGTTATTTACAGAATATTTGTTTGCACAGGACCTCAACAGCTTATTCAATTTTTGGACATGCACGATTTAAGTTGACATGTTAACTTTAATCAACTTAAAGGATGTGTGTAACAATAAACAAATAATGCATATTTATGAGTGCAATGGTAAGAATAATTTCATGAGGTGACAGTGGAATGGAACATTCCATCTGTCACCCAATGAATTTTTTTCAATGCACAAATGTGAAACATTCATTATTTGTTTTATACAACACCTGAATAAATCCTCGTCATCTGATTGGTCAGAGCCACCAATAGTGTGACCGTGCAACGGAACTACTATTTACCGTGGAATAGAACTTCTATATTGGGCGTGCGGCCACGCTGTGCATTGGGACAAACAATTAAATGACACATGATTCTGTATGCACACTGCATTGTCAATTGCTCAATTTTCTCAATGCTTGAAAAATCATGTCGTAAAACTATATACCTAGTTCTGTGCACACAACAAACAGTTGCACGGTGAAAAATGGTGCAATGCAAAATGGTGCAAATGATCCTGAACTCAGAGAAAAAGTTGTGATTTGAGAACTTCTGAAAACAACAATAAGCTACAACAATTGGCATCATTCTGTGTCAAAAGTGCACGCAAAACAATATGAGTGACCCAAGTGTTGCTACAGGGAAGTGAAAAACATAACTGTGCACTGTGCGATATATCTGCTCTTGGTAAAACAGATTTGAGTTCATGCAGCGGCCATCTTTGTCTTATACCCACATGACAACATGTTATCTTTAGCAATTTGCTACAACACTTCACTAATTTGAGGATGTTCAATTGTTTGGCACAAGTAAAATGTTGGAGTCGATTCCAATAGACTCATAATTCCTGGACGAAAGCTCGGGATTCATTTTCATAGTGCTGAAGTTGCCAATGCCAACCAGCCTTGTACTTTTTCAGTGAGAGATCCCAGATGGTATCACTGTACCGGTACCACACATCAGAGCTTGTAGTTCGTGAGGTACATGTATTCTGGCAAAATGAGACAGAACTGGCAACAGCTATAGTGAAGAGAGATGCTAAAAACAAAATGGGGGGGGGGTGATTTTTTCCCTCAATTTTCAGACTAATTGATATTTGCAATATGTCTACTGCACGTACTTTCAAGAAATTGTATAAAAATCATGGAATGAAAGCGTTTCTTAAGGCATCTTTCATTTTCATGAAAACAAAACTCAAGCTTTTTCTTGGTAATTTACTTTGTTTTCATGTTGATAAATGTGAACTTTAATCAGCCATAACTTGTCAAGGGAATACCCCATTGAAGTGCAACAAACAGTACCGTAAGGAGCATTTTATTCTTTTCCCTAATGCCAACAAACCCTCATTTCGACTTCTGCTCAGTCCTCATTTTGCCACAATGCCTCACATACACGTATGTAGGGCTGAAGTCCATTTATGGAAACAATCCATAAATGAGAATTTCAGGGGGAAAAAATGAGTAAAACAAAGATGGCCACTGCATGGTTCAGTAAGGACTGGGGGTATAAAAACTCACTTTTCCCATTTCGAGACTGGGGTGGTTGGGAGGGGTCTCCATTTTGAAACCACAGACCTCCTACCAAATTGACCAATAGCATTGCAGAAGGCAGGTAACCGTGGTAACACAGATGAGAAAACAGAAAGCAGCCGGGAAAAGGTGCAACAAATGAGTGAATTCAGTAAATCATGCAAAGGAAATGTATAAAATCAATTGCAGAGCTGTGATCGGGCAAGTACATGACAATTTATACTTAAATGAATTACTATTTGACAATGGGACTAATACAGGGCGAGTTCAAAAGAAACTGACCGAGTTGGGGAAAAAAATTTAAAATATATGGCTCGTTCCATTTAATATAAATCACATAGGAATAAAGTACATGTTATTGACTAGTAACTGTAAACATTTCACTTCATTTGTATACTCAATTCACAAGTGATTTCTATTTCGATAAAGATACCACAAAAATTCAGCTGTCCGACACTGGCCATTATACCAATACGCATTGATGTACCCTTTAAACACAATGAACCATATGGAAGTGTTTCTATTCCCACATGTACCTCTGTGAATGAACGAAAACTTGTGAAGGAAAACAGACAAAAATCACCGTCATCGTTTCAGAAAAAAAAAACTTGACTTGTTCATGGTATACAAAACAAAAAGTCTAACAGTAAAAAATAATGTTTACGTCTGGACTCAACGATTCAAAATTCATTTGTTTTCGGAAAATGACATTAAATTGTTTCTAAGTCAAAAATCTCATGCAAAAGAAAAATCACAGTTAAATATAGAGTATTTATAACAAGTATATTACTTGTTATAAATGTGCATTTTTTTGTATTTGAAGCAACATTTTTTTGTATTTGAAGCAACAAAGGTGCTCAAAATCTAAAGCAGGGTGCTTAACAACTAACCTGGTGAACTTTTAGCTCAGTAAATGCTGTAAATTTCAAAAAACAACAATATTCTAGGATCTCCGTTTCAATTGAAAAGTTGCCGAGTCATGTTTCGTATTGTGCCCAAAATCAGCATCCGGGACACGTTCTCAATTCAGACGATTGCAGCTACGCGATGTCACGCACTGTACCGACAAAATAAAGCTACCACGTGCATTGTGTCAACACTTGCACCCATTCACGGCTTTGCTGAATAAATAAATTGAACTACTAATGGAAATTTACAAAAATGCGTCTTTATAGACGCATCGTTGGAAATGGCCTTCGTTTATTGTTCTCTTCCAATTGACAGCATACCAAAAAGAATAATTTCACAGGGAGCTTAATACCATTACTATCTTTAAACCACGTATGCTTTAAAAAAAAACAAAATTGGCAGTTAATTTTGTTGGATAGCTTTAAATGATATACTCTGCCTTTAAGCATTCAACAGTTTTAGCAGTGGTAATTTTTTGGGGGTGGGGTTAAATAAAACCTGTGCGTATGTATGCACTCAGGTGCATGTACTTTTCCTGACTTAATTTTCTCGTTCCTATATAAGCAATTATAAAACCATTATCCACTAATCAAATTATTGGTTGATGAAATTGTGAACCTTAAACCATTATCGGTTCTTGGCCAGGAATAAATCATTTTGAAGATGTGAGATTTAACACCTTTATTTAATTTGTGGCGCAGTTTTGAGGAACCAATTTTGTTGAGCAAATTTTCTCAGGTAAAGTGTTAAAGAGCTTTTAGTAAAATGAACGTCAGGCTTTCTTAATTTCCTCTGAAACGGGAAGATGACCCAGCATAGTAATTATATTAACCTGATTTCTTTTGGTTGATTTTTTTCTCTTTTATGGTGGTTCTTTTTTTCACATCCATGTGGACTTCAAATCTTATCTGATTGGATTCCACCAAATTGGAAAATTGCGACCTAGTTGGTGCCAGTGGAAATACCAGCACGGCAATAATCCCTGAGGATGTCTAGGCAAGCAGCATCTAGAAAGTTAGGGGTAAAACTAAGCTGTGACCACATTTTTAGACACTCTGATGCTCAAGTTATAAAAGCAATGATTTCAACAAAGTGAAATTAGTGTTAAAAAGAAGAGGCAATGCTGGAACAACTGAATGTTTGGTGTGTTTTTTTGGGCTGACCACAATTCTTCATCAAGAATAAAATATGCGGAATCAAGTATCTATAGTCTAGAAACTAATTACATGTATTCCCCACTTTTTACATACATGTGTAGTTTGTCGGGGAGTGTGGCCTAATGGTAAGTATTCATGGTTCGAATCCAGTTGCTGCTGGCCATGTGTTGTGTCCTTGGGCAAGCCACCTCACCCTACTTGCCCCTCTCCACCCAGGAGTATCAATGGGTATCGCCGGGGAGTAACCTGCGATGGACCGGCATCCCATCCAGGGAGAAAAGAAATATTCTCAGTCGTTTCATGCTACTGAATTCAGAGATAAACGCCGGCCTGATGGGCCATATTGGCTTGTGACAGATTTTACTTACTTTCACAGTATTTACACCTAACACAAACAAACATGTCCACTAACAAAAATTCACGTTTAAGGTAAGTAGGTCAGGAAAGAGAAAATTGATCTACAACATGCAAAAGAAAGTAGGCAGATTCATGCTCGAAGGCGAAAACAAATGGGAACGGAGAATTTGTGACATCGCACATTTCAACTCTGACAACTTTCACAGCGAATGTTTTGTGACATTAACATTGCCTCTGCGTTCGCATTTGCATGAAGGATGAACTTGCCTGAATGGTTATAACAATAAATGTCATGCAGTTTCTATTTCATGCAAATGAAATTTAAAGCAACATGCAAAGAGAATTAAAAATTCATGCACATGCATTACAATATTAAAACAATAAATGTACTGAATGTTTTTAAACAAAGGTTGCAAATAAAGCAATATTCTTTGAGGAAAGCCTTGAAAATAACCCAAAAAATATTCAAAACTCTTCACTTACCTGATGTATCACACAGAAAAGCAAAGGGCAAAACAGACAAAAACAAAAAGAAAGAATGTATTTAATCAGAAAATGTTTGCCATAGACTCATAGGTACCGTGAGATACTGACCTAATATCTAATATTGAGGCTCAACGTTTTGGGGGTTTTTTTTAACAAATAATTTGAATGAATTTCAGTTGTTAAAGATGTAATGCCTCAGCACAGAAAGACTATGATTAAGGTATTTTGGGCCAGGTGAGTCTTACAGATGTACTCTCCGTGCTCTTCAACAAATGACATTTTCTTTTTCACAATGATTTTTCAATTTGTGTGCTTTATTTTAACACCAAAAAAAAGGTTTATTCTTTTTTAGGCTTGCTCATGTTGAACTTGATCATTGCATGTGAAAATTGAATAACTGAACATTCGATTATACATGTAAAGTCCAAATTGGAATAATCGAATACTTAATTATTCCAAAATGCACAGTTCAAAGTTTACAATATAATGTAAGTGACCTGCATATGACTGTGTTGCCAACTCATTAATGCTTTTTAATTGTGGCTGCCAGATTAGTCTACCTGTAGACAAGAGCACATCAACTCACACAGTAAGCACACGTTCTGTGCAAGACACAGCAGTCCCTGGTTGGGTTGGTGCAGCAGCAACAGTGACAGCTGCAGGTGCAGGCACTGCAGGTGTTCGCTTGTTAGTGCGTGGGGGTCTAAAAGCAAAGAGTGCAATTAAGACAAAGCAAAGAAAGCTGTGCATGCCATGCAATAGGAAAATACAAGCAGACTGGAGAACAAGAATATTACATGAATATTAATGGGTGGGATGGGGTGTCCTCATGTGGATGCATGTGCTACACCACCCATCATGCCCATGGACTGGCAGAAATAAACCAGTTTGGTATTCCATTTGTGCATTTGACAATTTTCATTTTCAGGTAAAAACAGCAAGTACACGTACTGCGTGTCAAAAAAAACTGTCCTACTTTTGATCCTGAATAACTGTGTTGTTTACTGATTGAATGAAACCAAACTTTTCGATCATGTAAACAAGGCGTGACAAATTTTATGGATAGAGTTTCATTAGCTTTGCGCAAGAAGGTAAGATTTAAACACCTTCAGAATGTCAATACAGGGCATTGCTGGAGACGGTGGTGGAAGGTGCATGCTGCTGCCGAAAGCTTCTGAATGCAGGATCACCCCTGATGTCATTGCACGCCTCCTTGATCGTTTGGCGCAATACTCGATTGAGGTGTGCAATGACATCAGGAGTGATCCTGCATTCCTTCAGAACTTTCGGCCGCAACACACGCCTTCCGCCATCCTATCCAGCACTGCACAGTAGAACGTTGCTACACCGAACACCGCTATGCCGAACATTCGGCTATACCGAACATCAGCCTTGGCTCCCAATTATTGTGTACAAAACATTCCGAACATTGTTGTTGGAAATGCCGACAGAAGAGCAACAAATGGCTATTATTTCCTCAACAAATAGAAGGCAAAAGCCACCCATGTAAGCTCAAAAACTGTGTAATTACATGATTCAATAGTCGCACGTGTTCAAAGTCGTCATTCAGTAACTACCACGGCGCACAGGGTGAAGTTCTGCTTATGGAATTGAAAATATTAATGGACACATTTGGTGACTCCGCGCATGGTTTGTAAATACAACTACATAATAACAATGATCAAAAGAGGGCAGGGCGCCACTAATGTGTGAAAATCGCTAATCCGACCGATCGCTATTGTGAACAATTTCTGTAAATCCCACAATGTTTGTTATAGCGACCCCGCAGTCCACTGCATCTACGGTACCAGTATATTGGAGGACGTCAAGTCAAAAGTGGCAGATTCTGAAAGTGAGTATTTTTTTTTCCTAGGGCATATAAATCTCACCCTCTTGCACAAAGCTGATGAAATTTACTCAATCAAATTTGTCACGCCTTATTTACATGATCTGAAATTTTGGTTTAATTCTGTTGGTAAACAACAGATTTATATAGGATCAAAAGTAGGACATTTGTTTTTGCCACGTAGCACATGTGTGTATGAAAATAAAGTCTGTGGAGGCAGTGCTAAACTGAATCATACATAAGTTATTATGTAATCAAAAAAGATGACTAGTTTGCACTGAAGTCAGGGCATACAAATACATGCTACAGATTCAATAGTATTCACAATTTAAAATAGCCAACATTGAGCCTTTTGCCACTTTTGATTTGAGAAGCCCCTTTTTCTTTTTCTTTTTCCCTGTTCAAATTTGCGGATGTAGTTGCAGAGCCAGTATCCATATGTCATGTACATGTAGGTAATGGTCTCATCAGTCATTAAATTATCAGTTTATCAAACTATGAGCCAGCAAGCCATCTACATGTACATGTAGCTTGGAATCAAACAATGCCTTCCATTTGAGGCAGTTGGGTCCATAGATTACAGGCCTATGCCTCCTCAAGAGTAATGAAGTGAGTAACTGAGCGGACCCGACAATGTCCGATGAGGATAAAGTCTAAATGAGCTAAAAACAACGGTGAAGATCTAATACATGTAGCAACTACCGGGAGTGATATTGTACAAGTTCTCTGATTGTGGCCAACGGTAGTGGTATAGGGTTTGTGACTCATGATCAGAGGGTCAGGAGTTCAAATCTAGCTGCTGGACATATACATTTGAAATATTCTTTGTTGTTTATGCATATGAAACAAGTGATAAACACTTGCTCGATGACTTGGCAGAGAAAGCCATATTTGGTGGAGAAATTAGACCGTAAGTGAATAATTAATAGCCTTAAGCATCCTGTGAAATTATGGCACCTGGCGTGCAATCAAATTCAAGGAAAGGGGAATTTTTTAATCATCCGGTTTTTTTCTTTCTTCAAAACTGCCATAATGAATTTACCATATACCTGGTAGTCCACATTTTGTTTTCACTTGGTTACACATTCGTGAACGGGTGCAAGCCAGCTAGTCAGGTTCCCTGACCTGACAACTCCCTGACGTAGAATTGCCCAACGAAAATGAGTATCAGGGGGATTCATAATTTAATTGAGAAATCCAATTTTCTTGTGAGTCATTCATGACCAAAATTAAATGTGCGATAATCCAATTGACTGTGCCAGTGACTTGTGACTGGGGATTTAGTGAAATGGGAATGATTGGGTGTTGTTTTGGCTTACACTGATCCATCCCCAGCTGACTGGCTTTTCGTGCTGGGGAAAAAAACGGAATTGTTTGAAAATTAACTCTTAGTGCAGAACATTCTGTAATAGAAGGTGAAGAAGTCCATGATCAAAAATAGGGATCATTGGGGGGCATGTGAATTACATGTAAATGTATTATTGATTTTAAAAACACATCTGTTTTGGTGGGTTTAACTCTTCATACCAGTAGTTACAATATAAAGTCAGCTTCCTGTTCTCTGTGCCTCCCATAAATCTCCAGGCATTGCTATTAAATGTTTCACCAAAATTGAGCAAGATACGGATTTGCAAATTGTGAAATTGTTTCTTGTTCGAATTTTTTGGCAAGCACAGGAGAGACATACTGAGAAGCAGTTGTGGCTCCATTAGTTTGCCTCAATAGAACGTGCAAGTTGACCTCAAAAACCTGCAAGATTTTACAGGAAAGTAGTACATCTGGGCACCGTGTATCTACATCGAGTAAAACATGTCCAGACTGGGCTTATCCAGTCAAGGACAATAAATGGGTTATTTGAAAAAATAGAAAGCATTACAATTTACAATATACCTTTGAAAATATTGCAAATTAATCAATATAAATGAACTGAAAAATTATGACCTCAGCTCCTGTTTAATCGATCACGCAGGTATGAACAATTGGGTAAATATGGCATGACTAGACCAGTTAAGTGAATGTGACCCGGCGAGACTTGCACGCTCTATTATGCTGTATTAAAGCAAAACAAGTTTGTGCAGCACCTTGTTAAATAAGCAATGGGTTTTTTTTAGAGGCAGAAAATAGGCAATGTACAAATCTAGATGAGAAAGACAAGCACAACAGTTGTGGTCACGGAGCTGCTAAGATTAGAAATTTGCTAATTGCAAATCAGGTTACCAGTTAATATGTCATGCAATTTTATTCTTGTCATTGGTTTTCTGCTGAGTTGCAGTTGCTGCTCTCATACACGAACAGTGTATGTGCAAGTACATGCAACAAGTTATAGATAAAATCCTAGTCATTATGATTAATCATATACACCCCGTATATGTAGGCCCTTTTTGCTAACATGGAACTGTCCTCAATTCTGCAAAATCCTCCAATTGCCACCACGTACAAATTTTATTCAGCCTTAATATCCAAAATCATCCACTATGTCTTGAAGTTGTTCTTTTCGTTATTTCTTGAATTTGTTCAGTGTGCAAATTCGAGAAATAACGAAAGAACAACTTCAAGACATAATGGATGATTTTGGAGGATTAGTGTGACCATTGCCTCAATCCTTCAAAATCCTCCAACAATCACTGTTTATAGGTTGAGGCAGTGCCAATGACGTTCAGAAGCAGTGCAGATGATATCGAGCATAATGCAGGACTCAATTATGCATTGCTAAACATTATACGGGGTACATGTACGGGGCCAAAATCAACTGACACTTGTTTTGCCATTCAGCCTCAATCCTCCAAAATTCTCCAAAACTTCCTGGAGGATTTTAGGGAATAGGGTTAGGGTTAGGGAATTCTCATAAAAAAAATTACTAAATACCACGGAAAAGAGCAACTATTTTTCAAAACTACGAGGCAACTTTTAAAACTACACTAACCTTCTAAATGGATAACAATATACATGTAATAGCAAAATGTGAAATTTTGTTTGGGTTGGTACTTGTAACACACATTTGTGTAGGTCTACACTATTCTTGCACTATGCAAACTGCATTTGTAATTTACTAAAAACAACGAAGCAATGAAATAAAAAAATCAAGAAGTAGGCTAAAACTATTTGCTATTCTACACGACTAGAAGTGAATTAAAAAAAGGATTGTGATCTATAATTTGAGAAAAAAAATCTAGGTAAAAAGCTAGAAAGACCAGGTAGTAGAATAAACAGAATTGTTTGAGAGTCGTTTGATAAAAAGGGTACTCTATGTCAAGGAGAGGGTGCTTGGCCATGCAAAATCCATGCAGTTACAGAAGTGGGCGTATACACTTACACGTCACCAATCGCGGCTGTGACCTTTGACACAGAGGTCAAAGAGGCAGGGGAGGAGGCATCCTCCCTATCTGTCTGCTTACTGCTTACAAAGTAGGGAAAATGGGGTATCAAATCATGGGCAGGGTTACAAAACGGACGATTTATTAATTGGACGTGTATGCGGTAACAATAACTTGGCTTGTTACATTGTTTCTATAATGTATTTTTATTTGTATACATGGTCGCGTGAACCCTGTTAAAATGACATTTTCATTTCGCTCATATATATCCTTCCTTGCACACCAATTGTCAGTGCTGTGGTCGAGTCCCTGCAAGTCCATCACAAGTCCATCACAAGTCCTTCAGTCTCAAGTCAAGCCACTAGCTATTCAAATGAACTGTAACAAATTGGCACTCCTTTCTTCATTGTTAACCCTAACCACCCCAACTCCATCAATATCCATCCCCCCCATTTTGGTGGATTTGGGGGGACTTGGTCCAGAGGGCCTGGCGTGACTAAATATTGATGGGGTATGATGGACTTGGGCCCAATGGCCTGAAGCAGTGCTAGGGTTATCCGATTGGTTTTGCCTAGCTTCCTGTACTGCCATTGTGATATGAGCCATGTGTAGCAAGTCCATGAATGTCAGCCAGTGTGTCAATGGTGGATTTCATTCTGTCATGTACAGTTTTGTATTGGACGCACAGTGATTGATGGATTTTGATGGAATTGGTCCAGTTCCTAGTAAAAGACGCTAGGGAGTTAGGGTTTTAATCCAGTTACTTATGACTGGGCTTATGAAAAGACTTGTGACTGTATCTGTGAAAGTATACTCGTGATGGACTCGACTACAACACTGAGATTTGTGTCACTGCAGGCAGCGATACCTCTGTTTCAAAAATTAACTTTTTTGAATCCTGACACAATTAAAAACACAAGCTGACTGCTGTGATGCAGGACATGTGCATAAATATCTTAAAACCCATATTATGCCTTCAACAAAATGTTTCAATTCTGAACAAAACAGCGTATCTCCATATTTGCTCGGTGAAACCTTGACCAAAAACTATAATGAAGTAAAATGTCATCCGGTAAAAGTATAGTTTAACCCTAACTCCCTAGCGTCTTTCACTAGGAACTGGACCAAGTCCATCAAAATCCATCAATTGCTGTGCTTCCAATACAAAACTGTACATGCCATAATGGAATCCACCACTGACGCACTGTTTGACATTCATTGACTTGCTACACATGGCTTTTATCACAATAGCAGTATAGGAAGCTAGGCAAAATCAGTCGGATACCCCTAGCACTGCTTCAGGCCATTAGGCCCATGTCCTCCATTGATATTTAGTCACGCCAGGCCTTCTGGACCAAGTCCCCCAAAATCCACCAAAATGGAGGGATGGATTTTGATGGAGTTGGGCTGGTTAGGGTTAAACCAACAACTGACGCAAATCCCATAAACTGTCTCTTCAACATTCAAAGCAGAATTTCTGTGAATGCAATAATCATTACTGTCTGCTTTAAGTTTGTGTTTTGGTCTTCCAGCCAACAAGACACGTCATAAGCAACTCTTCTACAGGTTCACACCACCACATCCAAATCCAAAGAAATCAGCTACATTCACTGCATTATATTCTACATCTAGGATCAATCTGCTACTAAATCTATGAAAACTGCCACCAAATTCACACTCCGCTGTTGTCGTGGTTGTATTGCTGGTCAGATGCCACATGATCAAAACCATGATAGTGGGGCAGATAGGGGAAACATTTGGGGAAATTGTGCCTTTGATGATACAAGCATGGCATTTGGCACACCATCATCAGAGTATGTCTTAAGAAAGAAATTTGGCTATAGGGCCATTGCAGATTTGTCCTTTGAAAAAATAAAGGTACAATAAAAAGCAATTTTCAAAATTTTCAAAATAGCTGCCATAGCTTTTTATTGTACCTATATTTATTCAAAGGACAAATCTGCGATGGCTCAATAGCCAAATATCTTTCTCAAGACATACTCTGACTGTGTGCCAAATGCCATTCTTGTATCATCAACCGCACAATCCCATCACCTATCTGCCATACTATGACAACCAATGAAGGCGGCCATCTTGGTAGGCAAAGAAGCACAACATTGCGAACCACTATAGATCACTAGTATCTTGAAGCAAGGCTACATTCCACCAAGATGGCGGAAACAGGAGTCATGACATCATCTGCAAACCCTCTAACATTTGCCAGCAATGCTGACATGCAACCACTTCTCAACAAATTATGAAAACAAGTTGAATACAAAAAACTAAATTCCAGAAAAAAAAATTGTAAAGATGAACTGGCGTACCTGACTTCTTCGGAGACACTGACGGGCGTAGCTGTCTTGCGACCACTGAGAGCGCTGTTGGAGCGCGATGGGTCTTCCTCCATCAGGATCTGACGCAAAATTTTGTCTCCTTGCACCTCAAGATCAGAGATTTCTTTCTGCTCCAGTGAACTAAAGGAATAAACAAGATAGGCATGCATCATCAATGCTGAAAATTCTCAGGCTTCTAAACAATTAATAATACTGTACTTCATATTTGAAATTACAATGTATTTACTCATTGAAAGAAATCCAGCAGTTCCAACTTGTTCTTATAATAGTTGTAATGAAAATGTAACACTTTGCTCTGATTTTTACCAAAAGCTTTTCACGCTTTTGCCATTGGGGTTGCCTTTAGAGTTTTGCTTTTGACGACACACACACATGTATGGCCTGAGAGAAAATCTGACGTATATCCCATTTATTATAAGATGGAATTTTTTTTACATCAGATTCGAACCGGCCAACCGATCCGGTTAGCTCGGTGGTCGAGTGGTAAGACATCTGCACTAGAAAGCAGAAGGTCGTGGGTTCGAGTCCCACCCGAGTGATTTTTTCCAACTTTCACTCGGGAGGTAACACACTGAGTATACAGTGTTTCAAAACGTCGGTGAAGGGCAAAACCTAATTTGATGTATATCCCATTTCATCATCATCATTTCACAGAATATTCTAATGAGTATTACTTTTATTTGAAAGGTGATGTAGTTCTGTAAGTACCACATGGAAATACTTACACTCTGAGTTTGACCAGCTTGTAGTACGCCGTCAAGTCTCCGCTCTGTTTGATGTCCTTGATTAGTTTACTGTGATCCACAAGCTGATGACGAATCTAGACCAGGAAAGTGATTATAACTCAATGTATCTCCTTTAGAAAGTCCATCATCCACGAAAGAATTTCAAAATGCCTGCTAATGTTTAGTCTTTAGTGAAAGGGCAAAATAAATTGGAAATCAATCACACTGTCAGACTTCTCATAATGCAGGCACTTTGTAGAACTCACCATGTATCTTACATTTATAAGCCAGTCAAAATCAAGGCGAAGTTATGTATGGACTTGATGCATTTGATCAGAACTTGTTGGGAAGTTTATAATTTGGGAAGTTTTCCCAGACTTAATTTGGTCAAGTTGACAAGTCTCCGTACGTTTCACCAAAAAAAGTCCAATGCAAACACTACTTACCGGTAAGTGAGTAAGATTTGAGGCTTTGCATATGCTAATGAATGAAAGGTTTGTGGAAACACCATGTGCGAATAATTTCTCAACTAAGAGAATGGTTCTGAAAAGAACCAGAGGTATAAACTTGATGTTTTGCTCAGTATGCTGTGACCGTCTTCAGGAGAGAGTGTTCTTTTCAGAACCATTCTCTTAGTTGAGAAATTATTCACACATGGTGTTTCCGCAAACCTTTCATTCATTACTACTTAAGTGTGTGAATTATTAAAGCTTTGATTACCTTAGCGGGGTTAACTGGCTTAATAATTGAAAAATCTTGACGAAAGCACAAAATACGCCTCTGATTTGAACGATTTTGAATGCCCTTTGTTCGGCCCAATAGACTTTGTGCATGGTGTTTTTTAACCCCTTTCCAGAGCCCTATGGATGGGACACACAACATGCGCGTACTGGTTTGCACGTGTACGACACGAAGTATGTGCAAGAACCCTTAGCATCTTTGCATGAGCATCAGGCTTCGTCAGCAATGTGTTCCAATGTCTCTTCATGTGGTCTCCCCCACACTCCCCCTTTGTTTCTGTTGAGGGGTACATGTGCACAGAGTCCAAAATGTCATCAATAATGCCAACATCTCATTCAATTAACTTAAACCTCCAAGCTACAATTTTCTAATCCAAACAATATTTGTTGACAAAATACACAAAAAGAATAATAGTGGCATCAGTATGCATTTCAACTAATTTGTAATATGCAACATTTTTAAACTAACCCAACGGTAAAGCGTTTTGCATTGAGATGCAAGTGACATACACCATTTCTGCATGATTTTTTCATGCGCAATAGAAATACAATCTTATGACATTAAAGGGACACTAGGTCCTGGAACAGCCCAATTGGGCTACAAAACGCGCTTTGAATGAGATAAAGTTAATAGGAAAGAACATTTAAAAGTACAGGATATAAACATCCACACAACTATCCTTTAAAAACTGGGCGTTTTTGTGCTATTCCTGTATTTTGCGTGCGAGAACGAATTTCGGGGTCCACTTTTGCGACCCCATAAATTCAAGCTGTTTGGATGCTAGTTGTGATTCCATTCGTAAACTGTTCGCCTTTAGCGGACGTTGAAGAAACCACATTTCTTGCATTGGTGATTGGTCACCGCTGTTTCCGAGACACACAACGTGTATATCGTACACTGAGAATGACACGAAAGCGTATTCGTACTCCGTCGTGTCCGATGTAAACAAACAGGGATTTTTCCTCTTTTCTCGCGAACAGTAAGACATTAGGTTTGTTTCCTTTCAACCAGATGTTTAAAATTGGCTAAGTAAACAATCCAAAACATGAAATTTTCGGGGATTTCAGGAGCTAGTGCCCCTTTAAGTTATAACTACCGGTATCCAATACCTTTCAGCATATTAAACTCAGACAAAAGAATCCTTTCTTCAACCATACAGGAGTACAAAAAGAACCTGATTTTTGACAAGTTTGGTAGTCACAATGCTTCTTGCACTGACACAACGATTTCTTCTGTAACAGGAAATGTACCTGTAATCCCAAGACCTGTTTGTACAACGCTGCCACGTTGGTCTTGGTAAACTCCGCCGTGGCTTTGCTGACCTCCGCGGCCTCTTTAACTCTCCCAGCATCCACGTGACACTCAATCAGCGCTATCATCAGCTGGGCCCGCCACTCGTAGTCCTTGTCGTCGATATCGTCCAGGGCCTTGACCACTGAGTGTAGGCTGATGGACAGGTACTGGCGGTAGCCCGGCTTGAGGAACGGACGGCAGAACTGCCAGAAGAGGACCGAGGCATTGTAGACGAGGAAGTGATATCTGGCAAGTAAATGATGATCAGATGAAATCAGGGGTGAGATTGAGGGATGAATGGAAAATCCAGGAAATAAATTGACAAAGGGTTTGGTGGACGAGGGCCCAGGGGCAAAGTAGGGTCTACATGTATGGTATACATGTACATGAAATACAATTATGTCATCATACCATACATGTAGATAATAAGTAATATTATTTTCAGGCATGCAACTGGGAATTCAGAAAAAACGAGGAAACGCCAAACCATACAAGACTTTGTACAGTATTTTTCAATTTGTAATGGCATTCATGAGAAGTAAACAAACGAGGACATCAGCAGATCTGAAGAAAAGTTGCACGCCTGTATTTTACCTCTATCTCGAATACTGTATTTTCATTGGCCTAGAACAATCAGGTGTTAAGTTTATAAAAGTCATGGCACACTCCCTGTGGGATATCAAGTACGTGATATCCCACAGGGAGTGTGCTATGACTTTGTACGTATACGACACGTACATGTACGAAAACACTTGACACGTGTGAAACGCTTGTATCATTGGTACCCACGCTATTTTCACCATGTTTGTACACATGAGTGGGAGCAGCGAAGTAGCAGATGATCGATGTTTGAAGCACGCGACATGCATATGAGTTGTCGTTAGATTGTCATGATTTATTGTGTTTACTGCCGTTTGTTTTCGTGATGTCTACTTAAAAATCCAGAGAATCCAAGACAGAGGTATAACAAAACAATGGTTGACTGCTGTGATGTGGGATATGACGTTTTGAACGCCCGAGGGGCGCATAGCACCCAAGAGGAATCTTCTACATGTGGTTCATATGTATATCCCCAAAAGAATACTTGTAAAAAATACTGAAGGGTGGCAAAAATGTGTACAAACCTTTGGTTTTCCTTAGCGAAATTAATTGCCTTCAGCAGATAGACCACAGCCTTTTCTAGTTGTGCCTGCATTACAAAAAAACGAAAAAGAAATGACTCAAGGAACAGAATTAGGAATGTTGCATCCTGATTCCACTTTTTAAAAATCATATATAGGTCAAATGATGTCACTTCCTACCGATTGCGACATGCATCGGCCTTTTGGGCGTCAAATTATCGTGACGCCATTGGCTGCACCGTATTTCGAAGAAATTTCGAGCAATATGCGCTTGTTTAGAACATTTTGCAAACACGCACCTGATGGCGTTGAATACGCAGTTGTAATTTTGCTACGAAGATGGTGTCCTGTGAGAGAGATCTATTTATCTCAATGAATTGCACTCATTGCAAAAATGTTGAAAAGAAGGAGTCTGGAATTGACAAACACTTCCAATTTTGTTAGAAAATACTTTGAAGATGCAGTCGACTCTCATTGCAAAATTTTTTGAAAAGAATGAATCTGGAACTGACAAACACTTTCAATTTTGTTAGAAAATACTTTGAATATGCAGTCGACTCTCCATAGCCTTTGTACACAACCAAGGAAGTGGCGTCTGGATACTTTCCTAGAATTACATAATTGTCAATGTGCACAAACTGAGAAACGGTCTTATATATTATTGTGTCCCTGTTCTTGCATCGTATATGGGATATATTTATACATGCTAAATTAAGGTGACCCAAAATACCCCCGTCCTTAAAGGGTTAAGCTGCCTCTGATCAAAATGGGATATTAGAAATGGAAACTTACACTGTCTTCAGCTGATGTGGGTGCCAACAGTTGGGCCTGGCATAGGTACGCTCTGCATAGAAACTGGTTGGGTGGCGACGCTTTCATGAAAAACATCTTGAGACATTCCTTGGTGATGTCGACAAGGCCATACTACGAGGAAGAAAGACAAAACAGTTTCTCCCTTTAAACTGAAGTAATTAAGTGGCTTTTTCAACAAATTTACCTCATGTTTTTTTTTTAAACACCCCTCTAGCTACATGAATCCAAATTTTATGTGACACTGGGAAAGTGTTTAAAGACCAGCCAGTCATGTCTTTATCAACCGTTTGAGACCAGCCACGTGACGGGCTCTCGACCAACAAGAATGGGTAAAATGTCTTAGGTATTTATGAATGATAATTGAAGGTGGAAAACATTTTATACATTGTCTGATGAAATCAGACCTTGGACCTTTAAAGGTATTACATAAATCTAAATCTATTTTTTTTTATGGAGAAAATTTAGTGATGAGACTATCGACTGGGACTTTAAATTATTACACCTTTAGATGGTTTAGGTATCAAAAACCTGCACTGGCAAAGTTGATTCATACCGACTGTATTGAAACAGATCAAGGAATGATTAAAGCAAGAGTACTGTAAGTGTGCTGACTGAACAATTCATTGCTATTCTACAAGAACTTAAAATTCAAACTTCGAAAAAACAACATTTAGACTCTGACCTTGACTTCAATCAAAACAATTTGGGGTAAATATGCAAAACCTATACATACAAATGTATTAGTAGAGGTGATGCTAATGAGGTTGGGTGTGTTTGAATGTGTTAACATCTCACACTTTGTAATTAAGTGGAATTGAGTCAATTTCAATAATTAAAATAAACCTCAATTAAATGCCAAAAATAATACTTTTACAAAAAACTGATTTCAATAAGTAAAAAAAAATTGTTTGATTTAAATCGGGACTTAAATCAGCGATTTAAATCAATGTGACTTAAATCAGCCAACTTTCGTCAATATAACCCCTGAAAAGATAAAAGTTACAGGTGTATAGGGATTTATTTATGGTTCTTGGGGAGTGGTGTTGGTTTTACATATATATGGTTTGTGTTTTAAGAACAGTTGCCTTTTAATTAATGAACAAGGGAAATATATTTAAATAAGATAATGGAATTTTTTAACTCAGGATTAATGTTCCATTTTAAATCTGGTTATCTATAGCCTACATCTTCTAGGGTTTTAATTTTGTGTGGTTTTAATTGCTTGGGTTATACATCGTCTGTTGTAATTAAGGGTTTTAATTTTGTGTGGTTTTAATTCCTTGGTTTTTTTTTAGTAATATATTCATTATGTCTTTTTGTAATTTTTTGTCGTTATTATATCATGCTTTTATGTAATCCAGGGCCCCCAGGGAGAACAGTTGATTGACAACTGATGGGGCTACCCTGGTAAAAAAAATAAATATAGTGCTTGTTGAAAAGTCTAGTCACCTGGAAGGCAATTTCTGCACACAGCACATAGAGATCTTGGCCAAACGGTAAGGGTCCATCTGACGTCGGTTTAGTCTCTGCAGCAGTCTTGAGCTGATCGTACGCTTGATGAAGGAAGGAGCCTTCTGATTCAACTGCAGTATTTAGAAATAGACAAAATCAAGGTCAAGAATGGCAGTGCAAAGTTGAAACTCGGTGAAAAGATTTTCTTTGTGTCACACTTTTCCAATTTTGTTAGAAAATAGGCCTAGGCTAGTCCCACTAACTGGGGCGCTAGAACTCCTTTTTTGACATTTGGGATGTTGGTCTGTCGTACTAGTGCCCCACTACAGAAGTATTGTCAATGTTACAATTTCAACAAGGCCCGGTACAAGAATACATTCGTAGGCGCATCCACCGATCTACATGCAGAGTTTGTTTTTCGGCACTGGTTGCGGTCGTGTCCCCCCCCCCCCCCTGCTTCACATACGTGTTTGTATGTGTACATGATGTACGTCCATACTACCATGCGTTTAATAGTAGATAAAAGCCATAACGTTTTGAATGATCGCTGTATGATGTCTGTGCAATAGTGGTTGAATTCCACGGATTTTCAACCAAAAAAAATATTTGTGAGTATCATTGAAGCCCCATTACTTCATCTTTGACATGTGGAAATGCCAATAGGTGCTTTCAAAGGTATTTTTGCCAAGTATTTTGCAAGATTTTTGTAGTGAACTTTGAAATTCTAATATTGACAATACTTCCCAGGGGTGTGAGTGACCACTGATAAAAATAGCTGAAAACAGCTGAAAAAGGTGTAAAAAAGCTGAACTTTGGAAATCTCCTATACTTTTGTACACAGCAAGAGGGAAAAAAGCTGAAATTCAAAACAAAAAAAGCTGAAATCAGCTTTAAAGCTGAGATTTCACACCCCTGACTTCCGTAGTGGGACGCTAGTATGACAGACCAACATCCCAAATGTCAGGTTCTAGTGCCCCAGTTAGTGGGACTAGCCTGGGGCTGGACCCGTGAACGTGGCTATATACTGTACATAGCCACGCTTCAATCTATATCTATCCGCAGTTACTAAGATGAAGTGACCGTTCTAGCCAAATTTTGGCTACATTTGACAGAATATTTGCATTCAAAATGAGTTGTACAGAAAATCTAGCAGAATAATTTTTTAAATTTATGAAGATGAAGGAAAATGAAAAAGATTAGAGAAATATGGCACATTTGGTTTGAAAACCTTCATTTTTTGAAAGATCCTAGAAACAAACCCTTGCACAATGGAACAGCAATATATAGGCTACTGGGTGATTTGGCAGACTTTCGAAGTGGATTTAGCAGAATTTTACATGGTATTACGGTCATCCTGTCATGTAAGACGGTTAGTCGGCTACCCACTAGTGGGCCTCCTACCATTTTGTGCATGCAGAACTCGGGTACCAGAGTGTCATGCCTGTCTTGATTTTTCTGATCAGTTTGAAAATGTTCGTTGTGACAAAGTTGTGCCGTACTTTACATCAAATTTCTTGGCAATGACAGATCCCACACTCGCGTAAATTCAAAGGAAGCCTAACAAGTAAGTGATTTACCTATGGGCAAAATTATACATGGTTATATGTAGCGGATCAAAAGATAGAATGATTTCGCTTGTATTTACCCGAGGGAAGCGTGTGGCCCTAGCCAGTAGGCCCTGGCCAGGGCCTACTTTGAAAATGTTCGTAATTGACTCTCCAAATTCTTCCAAAGGCTGCTTTGGACTACTAAAGTCATTTTGGAAACTTTGACAGTCATTTGCAAAAGTCATTTGTGAACGGAAAAGGGGGTGCCCCTAAAACTACACGATTACCCATTTAACATGTTCAACACTGCACTCTTCGTTAATATTTGTTCCCGTGACCGAGCACTTTTGCACCCAAGTACGACAATACTCCACTATGGAGGGATGTACTTTACTGGAAGAAGAAGAAGAAGAACAACAACAACAACAACATACATGTAGGCCATTAGCAGCCTACACGAGAACGGCGCGGCAATTACGGCAACGGGGTTTCGATTCCGCCAAGTCAAATGACAAGCGACTACGGACTAGGGCAGGCCCTAGCGCCTAAATAAAGTTAGCAACGATAACGTCAACTGGACTAGTAAGCTGAAATATACCTCCATACTGCTGAGCAGCAGAGAGAAGTTGTCGTATATTGCTGTCCATAATTGTCAAGTCTTAAACATTGAAAACGAGCTTTATAGAACCATTCTACTGCAAAAAGTTAACATTCTGACGGCTCTCCTCCATTCCTGCCATTCACACGATATCCTGGCAACGGATACCGCTCTGGCGCTCATTGCTATAGCGTACGCACAGAAGTGACAATTGATTGATTTGGCCAGTGCTAAAAGATATTTAGTTTCTCTCTTTTCCATATTATTTTTACTATTTGGGGGAACGAGAGGAACATTATTTTTAAGTCCATATAACAAATCTAGGGCTTCCACCAAATCATTCTAAAACTGCAGAATCTGATAAAACTTTGTTAGTTTGTAACATACTAATTGTGAGATGCTTTAAAACAATCTGAGTGTTTGGTGTTGTTGATAGACATTTTACGGGGCAAATTAAACGATTAACACAGCAAAATCTCTTCTTTTTGTTCCAGGAGGGTATTCTGTGGCTGTTGACGGTTGTCGCCGGTGTAAATCTCTGGCTAGAAACTTTACTAGGCCGGAAGTTCATCCCCTACAAAATAACAATTTTGCATGTGTGTTAAAGCCAGAGTCCATCATTTACAGCTATCCCAAAAGTAACTGGCGTAATTATTGTTGAAAAAAATACTTGGTTGAAGATAGTAAGGGGACTAAACTCGTCCCCCGCTGTGAAATTATTCTTTCAGGCAAGCTGTTATTTTGAAAAAAAATCAACGAAAGTAGGCCTTTCCAACAGTGCGTCTTAAGAAGCACCGTTGGAAATTTCCGTCAGTAGTTCGCTTTTTATTCGGCGAAGCGCGCGCAAGGGTTGACACGACGCACACGCGCGCGCAGTTGCTATAATTCGTCGGATCAGTGCGCGACATCGCGTAGCGCTGCAATCGGCTCAGTGAGAACGTGTCTCGGACGCTGAATTCAGGCCCAATTCAAAACATGATTCAGCAACTTTTGATTTGAAATCGAGATCCTAGAATGTTGTTTTTCTCGAAATATACAGCTGAAGCTAAACTTTTTCAGGTTAGTTGTTCAGCACCCTTCTTTAGATTTTGAGCACTTTTGTTGCTTCAAACGAACGAAATGCACAAATTACAAATGATGGACTATACCTTTAATGGACCAATCCAGTAAGCCCCTCCCACTTCGTGCAACACGTGCTCCTCTCCAATGCCACGTTGCATTTTCCTGCCGCGCGCATCATACGCGCGTACACGCATGTCGGACTTTTGTGCACGCATGTCGGACATAAATCACGGCTGTGATTGGTCAGAATATCATGGGGCGGTGCTTACACTTTGATTTTCTTCATAGCACGCACCGAAACTTCTTGTACAGTGAAAAGTCTGGCATGATGGGGGGAGGGGGAGGGTGTCCGGTAGGGGATTGGCGGAGCAGTTAGTGTATGGGCTGGGGTTGGCGGGGTGTTGTCTGTGTCGGGAGGGGGGGGGGGGTGGCAGGATCGAGGGGGTGGCAGGGGGTGTTGGCGGGCCGGGGGCCGGATAGTCTGGTTCCCCGCCCTGACAATTTCCTCCGACGTCTACACGTCTAAATTGTAGGTCAGGCAGCCTTCGTGGCTAAAAATAAACATGACGGCATTAATGGCCCTTTTTCAAAGCGCGGCTTTGTTTCCGAATTCGCTTCATCACTTGTAGCTTTTAATGTTCTGATCAAATTTTTTAATAAATCACTTGCTTCGTAATATCATATAATTATAATAATACAGTTTGATGTTTTCGTCAGATAACATTGAGTAATGTTGATCTGGATTCTTCAAAATTACGGAACCAAATAGCACTGTTAGCAGGCGGAGCCGAATGAAGACCGAGTTTTGGAAAATCTCGGTAACGGTCGTCAAATTCAAAATTGTACATGACGCAGCAAAAAGTTCGGCCGTACGATCCGAGTATATTTGATGCACAAAATCGTCGTTGAATTTCAAGTTTTCTAAATGAAAACAATGAATATTAATTATCAACTCGTTTAAAATAAAATTAATAAACAATTAGCAGTTAATTAAACCTATATTATATACTCGGAAATACTCGGGCGCTATCCGATTGTCGACGAAACGACTTCGGCAAACTTCGGAAATTTTCGGAAAAAGGAGGAATTCCTCCCGTTTTAGTCACGTGACGTAAATTGTAATACATTGTATTACCGGAGGCTACCGGACCTAAGATTCATCAGGAATAGTCGGAATCTTTTGGTCTGGGAACCAGACTAGGGGCCGGAGAGTGAGTTTGTTTCTGCATTCAATAAGGGACGTTGAACAATAGGAGGACAATATAGGTCCCCAATTTCCGGTCCCCAATTTTAACTTGAACTGGTTCGCGATGTGTACAAGACATATTTCTAAAAGTTCACGTACAAACAAAAGAAGGACAATAGTCTACGATTGCAGGTAAATAGTACACACTTGCGTGTGATGGGGAGGGGGAGGGGCAGATGGTACCCTGCTATACAGGCCTCCCCCTCCCCAAACCAGTCTACCCGATGTTCCCCGATACGTATGTTCACCAATACCGGTGTTCCCCGAAATCCGTATAGAGTTAGGGTTAGGGTTACAGGGTAAGGGTTTCGGGGAACATCAGTCATGATTGGGGAACATAGGTATTGGGGAACATAGGTATGCACCCGGCCTCATGTCCCTCCCCACTCCGACGGGGGAATGAGCTTATATCTTTAAGAAACGGATTCAATGCCCCTCCAGAAAATGCCCCCCCCCCCATTATAGTGCACCCCCTGCAGCTAGGTCTCCCACGACCTCATGAACCTCATATATAAATACATAATTGATACACAATATTAAACTGGTTCATGAAATGTGTTTTTAAAGCAATCCTTGAAAATGCACCTTTGTGTCCCTTTATTTATATTTTCAACTTAATTTTGCCACTGTCAAGGGTATTTTGGTGGCTTTTTGTTTTTTTATGCTAATGTAATTTCTATATTCATGAGCAAAAGTGTGATGTCATCTCAGGCAGAAACCTAAATGTTGCAATTAGTTTATTTACAAAAAGTTGCAAAAATGTTGGATATTTCGTTGTCGTAAACTTTCTTTCATTGTGGATTCGTTGTTGTGTCAGTTCATGGCAGTGAGCCAATGAGCAAACTTTTCTCATCGTGAAATGTTTTCAATTAGCATTTTTTGGTTCACTATTTCAACAGAAAAACCGTGTCTCCCTGAAATGACAACAGCGCCCTCAGTTGTCTGGAAAAGCATGGGAAATTGAAAATGTTTAAAGAAGTGCACTTTTCAACAAAATTAACCAAAAAGGAATATCAATTAGTTTAAAAGTAGCACAAAATAAATATGATCCTAAGAAATATTCACTTTCACAAGCCCTTTAAAAATTACTCTCACAAAATTGAAACCTACCTCTAAACCTACCTCAATTGTGCCCGCTCCAATAGTCTGTTAATGGTTCTTGGATATGATTTTCGATTTGGTTTAATGAAATGAAATTTCTTAAAATTGTAAATTAATTTGACATTTTGTATTTGGATTTTTTTAAAATGATTTTGCATTTTATACAGGTTCATAAGATAAACATGTTTTTTTAGTATTAGTAGCCATATCTTCTCATTCCTGTGCCTATGATTTAGATACTGACGGCTGCTGCTGAAATGCGAAGAGGAAAGTCCCAGAAGAATGTAACGTAAGAAAACTGTTCACTCTATAATAAACTGATAAATTTGATTTCATAGGAAATCTGTTAGAAATGTTAACAACTATCGACAGAAACTAGGAGCCTAACTCAGTTTGCACAGTCAGTGATATTGATGATAGTGATAATTAATGTTATGATAATATGAAGTTTAAGTTAATGCCAAGAAGTTTTTGAGAGATTGATGGGCATGTTCAGCGAATTGAGATTGTTGTGCGCTTTCTAAGTCTTGCAATGTGCGCAGTCTTAAGAATGAGCGCGCATTCTTAAGAACGAGTGCGCATTCTTAAGAATGAACATGCAAACTTCAGAATGACTGCTCATTCTTAAGATTGCGTGGGAACATTACATGCGATTAGCTGGAGTTACCCAGCCCTGAGTTTTATCATTGGGTTGTCATCTAGGGCTGGAGCTCATTTTTCTCGAAAACGATAGTATAGGCAAAAAAAATTTGAAAAATGTTGAATTTTGTCCCCGTTACACACTAATTGCAACTGCAACTCACCCCAAACTTGCCTGGAATAACCATTACACAGGTCCTTGAAGTAAAAAACGATCCACGATGAAGATTCAGCCTACAATTGCAGTGAAAACAGGAGGAATAACCGCTAACCTGACAACCTTGCGAGCATGGCCAGGATCGCCAATGGTTTGTGCACAAAAAAAAATTGTGTACGACTGAATGGCGGTCGGTTACCGGTACCAGGCTGTCAACTAGTCGTTTTTGCCGGCTGGCGATTGGCTGTTGGCGCATGACGTCGCGCGGAAGCGTAACACCCGATGACTGTTTCATGCACTCATATTAAGTTTACCACTCGCATCACAGCTGCGGTACTGGAACCGCAACCGATAGTGCATGAAACAGTCATCGGGTGTTACGCTTCCGCGCGACGTCATGCGCCAACAGCCAATCGCCAGCCGGCAAAAACGACTAGTTGACAGCCTGGTACCGGTAACCGACCGCCATTCAATCGTACACAATTTTTTTGTGTGCACAAACCATTGGCGATCGTGGCCATGCTCGCAAGGTTGTCAGGTTAGCGGTTATTCCTCCTGTTTTCACTGCAATTGTAGGCTGAATCTTCATCGTGGATCGTTTTTTACTTCAAGGACCTGTGTAATGGTTATTCCAGGCAAGTTTGGGGTGAGTTGCAGTTGCAATTAGTGTGTAACGGGGACAAAATTCAACATTTTCCAAATTTTTTTTGCCTATACTATCGTTTTCGAGAAAAATGAGCTCCAGCCCTAGATGACAACCCAATGATAAAACTCAGGGCTGGGTAACTCCAGCTAACATGCGATAAGCATTGGAGCTTGAGTTACTCAAGCTAATGGCGACTGTGTAGTGTAGGGGCCCTGTTTTGTTTTGATTATTTAAAGATGGGGGGGGGGGGCCTATTCCCTAAGACCCTGGCCTAGTCCATCATTTGTAATTTGTGCATTTTGTTCGATTGAAGCAACAAAAGTGTTCAAAATCGAATGAAGGATACTGAACAACTAACCTGATGAAGTTTCAGCTCAGCTTCAGCTGTATATTCCGAGAAAAACAACATTCTACATTCTACTTTCTCAATTTCAAATCAAAAGTTGCTGAATCATGTTTTGAATTGGGCCCGAATTCAGCGTCCGAGGCGCATTCTCACTGAGCCGATTGCAACTTTACGCGATGTCGCGCACTGATCCGATGAATTATAGCAACCGCGCGCACGTGTGCGTCGTGCCAATGCTTGCGCGCGCTTCGCCGAATAACAAAACGAACTACTAATTTAAATTTTTCTACGGTGCGTCTTAAGACGCACCGTTGGAAAGGCCTTCTTTCGTTGATTACTTCAAAATGACAGCTTGCCAGAAAGAATAATTTCACAGGGAGTTTAGTCCACTTACTATCTTTCAACCAAGTATGTTTTTCAACAATAATTACGCCAGTTACTTTTCGGATGGCTGCAAATGATGGACCATAGCTTTATATTAGAGTCAAAGATGTATTTTATTGTTCAAAAATCACCTTTCCAATTCAAAAGCAGACTTCTCTCAATTCTAATGACACCTTTTTTTGCCATCTGTTTACTGCTGGTTGATGCCTTGCGAATCAGCGCGCCATGCATGCTCACGGTACATCGCGCGGTGATCGCCAACTTTATTTTTGGATTGCGTGTTGTCGCCGCACTGTCATCGTCATTTTACCTCCAAATTTCCCTCCAGAATTCCGCCTTCCTGCCCTCTATGACATACCTGTTTAGTTAGAATGTCGCCAACTAGTTTGGTCGGTCTAATAATTTTAAAGTGGATTTTGTTCCCTTATAGTAGAGCTGGTTTATTGTTGGATTTTCACTAGATGGCTGAACCACGACCCGACCTGACCCGAAAATCGTAAACGCGAAACAGAAACCAACCCGACCTGACTGAAATGATGGAAAGGGCCTGATCCAAATAGAAGTCGGTTTTGGGTCGGTTTTGGGTCGGTTTTGGGTCGGTTTTGGGTCAGGTTAGCACAGCAATAATCATGTATCAGTTTCAAATGGACTTGGTGACAACATCATACAGGCCTTAATATCTCAGCAATTTTACACTAACTTGGTGAACTAACTTTAAGTGAAAACAGTATTTTGGTACATGTAGAATAAAATATGACTTTTTAACCGTGTTTTCTACCTAGTTGTCTGAGATGAAATGGCATCCCGATCTGCGCCCAGAACACCAGGGAAGTCTCCCCAGCGGGCAGGTAGGCCTTCCCCTGGGGGTACCGGTCATGGGGCTGGCGAAGGTGCAGCCTCCAGACCTGTGAAGAAACCCTCCGATAGACTGAACCCCAAAACTATTGACCCCGTGAGTCCCTTTTGTTTCTTCGGTATAAAATCGGGTTTTCGCGGAGGCGGGTTATCGCATATATCAAACCATTAGGGTAAACTGGGGTAAAAACGCCCGATTTTTAGGTTTTTGTTAAATATCTCAGTACTACTTGGAGACACCAGGAAATAAATGTGTGGTTTTATGCAATACATGTCTCCTCTATCAGGTGCAAATATAATATCATGGTCATTATGTTGATATGGGGAAATTTTCCCCCCTTTTCGGGAGGAAGTTTGGCGGGCGTTTTTACCCGGGCCTCGGGGTAAAAACGCCCGCCCACATTTATAAAAAAAAAAATTGCTATACCACAGGTTTCCCTGTAGTATAGTCATATTTTTGTAATTAATTTAATATGGAAGGATACTTCATCAAATACAAATAACTTTTCAAACACAACTGGTTAATTATAACTACAAACTTGATCATTTGAAACAGGTATTTTTATGTGGAAGGAAGTGGAACATTAGCGTACATAATTCGCCCATAACAAACTTGTATGATAAGACCTGCCAATATTGAAAAATCTATTTCAATCTTGTTTAGCCAAATCATAGTTCCATGTTATTAGGCATTTTTGTATGTGTGCTTCTGGTAACCTAAGGCTTTATCAAAGGAGAACTACGGTACTAAGATACGCACATTTCTGTGACAACAAGACATATTTCTTTAGAGAAAAGAAATGTGTTCATGGAGAAACTTCTACTCTGTAACCACAAGAAAGAGGAAATTGCCAGTCATAAAAGACATACAATTTGAAATCTGTGAGCAATACATCATGAATGAAACATGACCAAAAGAACCACCTCTAGTCTTCAAGATAATCTACACACCACATATCAAAACCCATCAGCTAACAAAAGTATTGCTGAAAGACTGGCATTTAATTCCGGAACACCTGAAATTACATGTATGGCATCTGTTTCCCAGCGAACCAATTCCTGCCTATAAAAGGCCAAAAATCTTAAAGGTGTACTTGTCAAATCAAGGTTGATCAATAACCGGGAATTGGACTCATTACAAGGTTCACACAAAATGTTATTAGATGCACTTACGTGTATGCACCCTAACACTCGACACGACTAATTTAGCCGAATATAAAATACTGGATTTCGCTTACTACTGATGAAGCTCTGCTATTATAGCATGAGAGCAGAAACCGGTCCAGTTGGGTCTTAGAGCCATTTCTAGTCATTTTTACTTATTAAAAGTACACTTAAATCACCATAGAGGTGTTATTTTTTTTTCTTGAGAAAATGCCGTGAGCTCATGATTTCTCGAGCATTCCCTAATAAATGCTAGTCTGAGTATCACCCGTTATCCACGGAGCCCAGACTCCTGTCTGACGTCTGATATATCAAAGCATACAGATTTATGCGATCTCACGCCTCAGCCAATCGGAGTCGACTTTACTAAATCGTGACGTCATTTCATTCCCAAATCAGGACTAAACGTTTGATTGGTCAATTCGAATGCAGTGTTTTGTAATGCGACAACAGCCGGGCGCGTTATCGCATAACATAGTAACAGAGTGCGTTACGCAGGGCGTTTTAATCCATTGTCTATGACGCGCAACGGTGAATGACCGAAGACCCGATATAGAAAGCGCCCGCTGATTGGTCAAAATCTAGGAGGTCAAGAGGCGGGGTCTTTGCTAATTAATCAGCGAATCTGCTCACATATCATAGACCCATGGCATTCGCCACTAAACAAATGCCAGATTCCTTGCCACTTCGTAACGTCAGTTAGTGATACTGCCAACGTGTACCTCCCCACTTCACGCAATAAACTGTCAGGGGCGGATCCAGGAGTTTGGGGGGGGGGGGTGTTTCATTAGCAAAAAATCCAGACACTTTGCCTCCGTAAAATCAAAAACTGGGGGGGGGGGCGTGGGGGGCTGGTACCATATTTTAATAGGGGGCGCTGTTCAAATTCGACGATTATTAACACTAGATTACAGAATGATGTACCGTATTTCGAACAGACGAACAGTATATTTTTTGTTTGGGTGTCATAGCAGGGGGAGGGGGGTGGTTTGGACTTATTTTTTAGGAATTTGTATTATAATTTTTTTTTTTTTGACAAAGCTGGGGGGGGGGGTTGACCCCCCCCCCCCTGGATCCGCGCCTGACTGTTTAATATTTATGTAGTGGGACTCTTATAGCTAATACTTACTCATACAACAAACATAATGCTGTAGAAAGTTCTAACAGTGAGGTTTTTGAAGATAAATGAGGCTGCACTAGAGTTTGATATCAAGGAAAGTACTGGGCGTTTTTACCCCGAGACCCCTGATTTTGCCCGGGGTAAAAACGCCCGCTCAAAAAACGTTATTAAGCAAATATTAAAATAGATTTTAATATTGTAACATTTGTAATTATGTTCTTAACCCTTCTTAATATATATCAACTAAAGAATAATAAAAATATAAGATACTTTTTTTTATAAAATAATTTTAAGTGATATAGGGGCAATTCCACACCAAAGTGGACATGACACCAAAAAATTCAAATACATGTGATTTAAACAAATTTGGCATCAAACGAAAGCTAAAAGTCTATATTTTCAAGATTTGAAGTCGGAATTTAATTTTTTATACATTTCGGTACCAAAAACTAGGATTATGTAATAATCCTGTTTTAATCCTAAAAATGTGATTAATAATGATATGAAAGTATTCTACCAATAGACACACAAAAATATGCACTAATGCCATCAGTTTCTGTCATGAGGAAGTATTGGTCTTGAAAAACCGACTAAAACTTGTTTTTAACATTTTGCGTAATTTGTTTCGCTTCAGTGACTTCTAATATTTCAGCCTTCGAAAATGTCCTTCCGTTACCGAAAAAATACATATTTTTAATTTATTTTTAAAACTTGCAGTATGAATGCATTGAAAGTTATTGTGCAAAGCAAGTTTAGGTAGGCCTTCAATATGACATTATAACTGACACTGCCGTACTTCTCGTTTTTTAATTACAATTAATTAAATCACGTCCTTCCGTTACCAAATTGGTAACGGAAGGACGGTAACGGAAGGACAAATCGTATTTTTATCAAGTGTTACGACATTTGCGCTCATGTTTGAATAATGAAAATCACTGCAAATACATGCATGTATAATGAGCATTGAAAGGACATTCATGTGACCCACCTTCACAAAAGCGGGATAAGCAGGGCAAGGTGTTTATTACAATTTGAAGGCACAGGCATGTACAACATGTACAATGTACATGTACATATATGCCGATGTACCAGTACTTGTACATGTATGGAGTTGTTGCAGAAAATCAAACCATAAAGTTGCAGCCATCAGCATTCATGGACAATAGAGAAAGATACGAATTCTGTGAAGCCATTCCAGAAGCAAATTAAGTCAAAAATGAGATGGCAGAAAGTATCGGTACTTTGGGGCACTTTCATTCAATTTACATGTGTAAGACATGTGAGGTGCAGTCTTTGACAAATTATGCCCAAGTTAACTGTTTAATAACAACTTCAGTTTGGATGTTTATACATTAATTGTTACTACTCTAAATCATTGTAATTTGATTTCAAACATTGATTTTAGAGTTCAATTAAAAGCAACACCTACATGTAACTGAAGCCATCAGTTCTACCGGTAGATGTTTTGACCTTAAATGTACATGTAGGCTGGTCGCCCCCCCCCCACCCTTTAGGTAAACCTTTGAACCTACCGGTATTATTATTAAAAGTTGTTGGTGAACATGTAACCAATATACTCAAGAGTTCAAATATTGTGTATTTAAACTTTTAAGGATTGAGGTGATGGGTTTGAAGTCTATTTCTGTAGTAGTCCTGTGTTCGTGAATTATGTGTTTTGGGTTGTTTTCGTTTTTCTTTTGTTATAATTAATTAGCAGTCTTCTATCTTTATCTCAATAGTTTCTTGGGTATAATTATTTATGCCAGGTCTGCATATTGTTGATTTCACATTCAGTTACACATTTAAGCAATTTGTTTCACTTGTATAATTAGTGTAAATTCACATTTTGTTTATGCTATAATTGAGTAAACCTTTTGTCCTTCCGTTACCGTCCTTCCGTTACCAAATTATAATCTGCTTAAAACGTTGTAATTATATAACCGAAACACTTAAAGTCAAATGAAAGGTGGTATAGAATAGATAAAGCTTCAGGGATTCCATTTCCTACCTTTAAAATATAATTGCCCCATAAAATTCACAGAGTTTTTGCAAAACGCGAGTAAGTTGGAAAACCCTTGTCCGTTTTACCGTCCTTCCGTTACCGACCTCATTAATATTCATAATTCATAAACGAGAGGCATTCATGCCCCCCAAAAGTGTGGAAAATGAAAGTAGCATTATAGCAATACAATTGTGACATTTGTTTGCTGTAACTATGAACAGTGTCTGTGATACACACATTTGAAATTTTGTTTAATGAGTGAAAACGTCCTTCCGTTACCGTGGAATTGCCCATAGGCTAAACCTTCGACGGCCATTTTTTACAACTTTTTTTTAAATATTTTTTTCAACAGCACCTACGTACCCTTCAAATATGTTAATGAATTTAATTCTTTTTATTATTAGTTTTTATCTACATTGGACTTGTTAAAAATATATTCCATTGAACAATTCATCTTGTCATTTTTTACTAGCAGTGGAAACAAGTCAAGTGGGCGTTTTTACCCCATGGGCGTTTTTACCCCAGTTTACCCTACAATGTCTAGCCCCTAGACTAAAAATTGGAGGTACTTTACCAGTGAGTTGCAACGATCCTATTTGGCTTTAAAAGTTTTGGTCTCAAAATCGGACTGAAATTTTGTCAAGGTAGCGTTTGTTTATGGTGTAAATCGAGGACACACGCGTGCAACATCATCAGTGAATCGAGGACAGGAACCAAATCAAGGATGACCTCGATTAGAAAACATGTACAAAACCAATACGAGCTGTTGCAAAAAAAAGTTTGAGTACAAACAAAGGAAAAGAGAAGGGGAACAAAAGAAAATCCTCGTTCCATTACAGAAAATACCTCACCTCTGTTTACCTACATTTGCATATCAGCGCGCATGCGCACAAACATTCGCTGAAAAGAATAGCGCCCAAGCCACACCCTCATTGTCCACTGCATGCCCCACACCCACAAAGGACCCTGTAACATAATAGCTCGTCCTAGTTTTTTCAGCGACGCGTAGCGTGAAGACGTACAATTTTTAGCTGTTCTCGCTGTGATTACAAAATGGCGGACTCCGCCAAACAAAAAGAAAACTGTCTCAAGCCGTTCTACTGGAAAGTCACCCTCTACTCAATCCAAGCGTGATAATTCCTCTGGTACGACTGGGTCCAATCTCCCGGGTTCGGCAGTTGGAATTTCTCCGGGGGTCAACATGGTCAAAGAATTCTCCAATGAGAATTACGGCCACTCCCCAACAAATCCCGCATTCTTACGGCAGTCTGCGAGAGCACGTGCACGCTTCGGAACAACAGGTCGACTCGCACGTGCAGGCGGGACGGCGGGGCTTGGCGTTCGAAACCCAAAGGTTCCTCGGTAATCCGACCAGCCCCGCCGGGTCACAGAGGCTTGGGGCACCACCACCACCATCATCTTCAGTCAGCCATACCACGGGTTCCTATTCTCAACCTAGTTTTACAAGCGAATCTCGGCGAGATTTTCTTCATCATTCGGAGCCTCACACGTGGTCTTTTTCCCGAACGATCCTCGTCACTTCGACCACAATACTCGCACTCCGTATCCACTCAGTGTTCCAGCCTACGACCCGCGGGTTTATCCCCAGACCTTTCCGATGGGATTTTCACACCATTACACATCTTATCAGGGTAATTCTTCACATTCTCCACAAGATCATGGTGTACCTTTCACAGGACAAAGACTCCGTTCTCCGCAACGCTTCGGTGAACACACCAGCCGGGCGGGGAGAGAACGCCGCGATTCACGGCGCCGTTCCCGGTCTCGTGCGCGGTCCCGTTCGGACTCCGACGATCGACATCGGCGCCGACATCGTTCTTCTCGTCGTGATCGTGATTACTCACGGTCGGATTCTGGTCATCGAAGCCGACACTCGCATTCTAGATCTCCTTCAAGGTCTTCTTTTCCTCGGGCCAGACAGTGGATGAAGATAGTCTCTCCAATCATGGAGGAATTTTTCCTCCATGCTCCAATGTCCAACGGGCTAATCTTACGATGACGGAAGTGGGTAAGATCCTTCAGTTTCCAACCCATTCCCCAGTCGAATCTACTCGACCTTCATATCGCAGAGATTCTGGTACTCGTAAATCTAAGCCTTCACAGCCCACTTTTCCCATTGATAGAATGTTTGCGGTTCCAACTTGCGTTTTCAATTGGACTCGGACGGAGGATTGACTTCGGACATTCGGGCCGATTGGATTGTGATTACTCATTCTTTGGAGTCGTCTCCCATGTTCGAGATTACCTTCTGGGTTTTCACTTATAATGTTATTTATTCTGTGAAAATGCATGATAACACTACAGCCTTGCCGCCTTTCCATTAGCAGCACTCGACCGGCTATCGGTAAGCTTTCAGTTTCTCCATCCTATAACAGTGGGTTGGTCCTTTTGAGCATGTTCTTATTACAGACTCACATGTTTCTACGCTCAAGCTACCTTTGGATAGTACTTTTTAGTAGGATGCAACCTGATGCCACTTAGTTTGATATCATTAAAAAAAAAAAAAAAAAAAAAAAAAAAAAAGAGTCTTGACTATCCATAGACTGGTAGTCATGGTAGTGGTACTCAAACGTTACTGGCGTCTGGATGCAGCATTCTTTCCCTGCTTCTTCCCAATATATACGATTGGGTTGGGGTTTGTTGTGTAGGAGGATTCCTTATTCGGATTCTTGATATTCTATCATTGAATATCTTGCTTAGCTGGCCTGTTTATATATTCATCAGCCTGTTGGGATGGTTCGTTGATTTTACAATAGACCAAGGATTCTTACTCTTACTCTTCGTTGTCTGGTGCCCTTGCAAGTTGCCATGATATCTCCCTTAACTGATACAGTTTTATTGGAGATTTTATCATTCTGCTTTATTGTCTAGATTGGTGGAATTGCTTTTGGACTTATTGCTAATTCTGGCTATTTGGCATTCTTGTCTTGAATGAATGTTTCTTGGCATAACATCAGGTTATATAGCAAGACTTTATGGTGCAGGATTCCATACTTTGAGATAAGTTAATCCTCATAGGTGCTTGGCAATCATGTACATCCTCTACGTCGGTCTCCAACGGGTCTCAAACCAGCATGATTCAGCTAGGAGTTTGTAGACCGGCCTTCTCTTCATCCTTGGCTTACAGCAGAATCTCGACATATCCCCACTGCTTCGAGTCTTTAGAACAAGTATTTGTCCTACAATCCGGCCAGATGTGGTTTATGTAACTTCATACATAAAGGGGTTGTCAGACACTTCTTCGAAGCATTGTTCAGAATTCTTGTCTACCTCGGTTATCCCTGACCACGAGCTTCTGCCTCAACATGCACTTGTTTGTTGCTTTACAGAAGGTTATCTTTCTTTAAGGAATGATCTAGACCAGGATACTTCCCACTGGATCAGGTTTCGGCTTACTTCAATCTTCTCAGTCAGTAGCAGTCTGACGAATGGCGGCCCATTATCAGACTCGACATGCAACAAGGAATTCAGTTGGAAATGCTTTCTACTTCTCTCCAGTCTCTTGAGACGGTTGGTTTGCTGCTTCCATCAATCATTGGGATACTAATGTCCTTGTACAGTACCCATGCATGGATCATCGGAAGTTGGAGTTCTGCATACCTACAGGGTTTCGCTACAGACCTTTGGATTTTCACAGCTCCTTTGGTTCCTTTATAAGAATCACCGTTGTTACAACATTCCTTTACAGCAAAACAGATCTATTTGCTGTGGTACTTAGATGTTAGGCTACAGCAGACCTTACATGTAATTGTATCTCCAGTTTAGCCTTTAACAGTCTACCTAACTCGCACTTGAGGTGGTTTTTCATCTTCAGCATTAAGCTCCTTCAACTTTGTTTCAGGCTTTACTGGGAAAGGTTCAACACAACGTGATGACTTTCGAACCTTCTGGCATCTTGATAATGGACCTAGTTCCCTGGTGCATGACACACGGAAGCTCTGCCCAGCCTTTCCTTTGTCTTCCCATCAATGCTAAGGGTCACCTCCAAAGGGATTCCAGTTACCCATCTTAGCTATGACCTACTGCACCTTTAAGGACTATGTACCGGGTAACTACATATTCTACCATCGCATTGGGTACCCCGGACAGGGTTTGAGATTCCATCTGTATGGTCTTTCATTACCTAGCACTTGGCCAACTATAGACAGCCAGTTGCATTCCTTCACTAGAGCTATTGACAGTGCTCAAGACCTTGCATTTGCTCACCCAAAGTCATATTCAAGCTTGTCTTGGTCCGGATGGACAATTCCACAGTTCAGATGTAGTTTACTACATGCTTCTTCCAGGGAACTCGCTCTTTCTTCTTGCCTGTCCACTTTAGAGACACCCAGTTGGCTGTTGCTTTAACGTTTCACCTGGACAGAAAGAAGGTGTTGAATTCACTTCAACAGAATGATTCTTCTCCCGTCAGTATTCAGACAAAGGTCCTCAACATTCTCAGTTTGCTACCAGTACTTGCACCTATCTACAGGTATTTGCATCCCTTCCAGGCCACCAGCTTCCAATTCCAGCCTTTCGCCAAGTTTATACTCATCCTATAGTCCTCTGATCTAGCAGAATCCTTCAGCTTCAACGCGGCAGGAATTCATACATGTAGCTCCTTTTTGGCTACAGCAGCCATAATCCCTTTAATCCTAGACCACCTTGGTCTCACAACAGTAATTCTACAAGCAGACACAGCTACATGTACTCTCCATCTTGTACCTGGATGCTTTCATTATCTGAAAGCTACAGTCTTTACAGTCAGAAGCAAGTTGATTCCCCATGGGGTATGATAGTAGCTGCCAATCCCCGATCTGCATCTACACCTTCATTTGGGATTTCGCTGACAGTCTTTCAATCCAGTTTCAGATATCTACTGTCCAGGGTTACTGATGAGCCATAATTGTAGTCCTCTATCAGGGTTCCAATGATACATCTACAGTTTCCTCTAAATCACTCTGATACACGGCAGGTTTATCAGTTGACCGCCTACTGTAAAGTACCGGTAGATAGGCCTACCACCTTTGGATCCAAGTATCGTCATTGGGTCACTCACCTTGGCCCCTTGCGGAACCAACAGGTACATTGCAACTCTCCTTTTTGTCAGGTTGCAAAACCCACATTCTTACTGGTTGCTGCAGTAGCTTACCTTAAGAAGGGAATTTCACTAAGTTACTAGGTCATAGCCATTGGCACGTGACTGCATTTACTTTATTCCATGGGTGAAGTTCAACGCACGGAATAATTCAACTTATTTTCAGACCTGATATTTCCGGCCAAGTTGGCATCCTCTCCATTAGTAGCAAAGGATATGGTGGTGCCCCATGCGAGCTCTGCAGAACTACAATGCTCGCACTGATGGCCTTCAAGAGGCCTCATCATCAAGCAAATGCTCGTACAGTCATCTAGCATCATCTTCAAGCCTCTGTGACCATGATCACTCAATTGTCGGTGCCACCAAAGAGTGCCCTCCCGAAATCGAGGATCAAAATCTCAAGCTCAGGAAACACCCAGCGTGACAACTTCCTGAACTCAACTGCTTGGAGCTTCCTTTTCAGATACAGGGAACAGAACTCTCTCTTTTTCAGGTATCAGAAAAGCGGACTGCTGGAAGAACCCTTACACTGTGACACCTTGCTTATAGCTGTGGTGCAAGCAGAGGGTTGCATTAGCAGAAAGTCTTCCAGGAAACTGCACAATCAGCAGCCCGCAAAGCCCGCAAAGCTCCTTTAGAATAGATAGGCAGCACCCGGGTATGTCTAAGCAACCTTTTCATGCCATTTAGAATTGCATGTAGGCCTACATGTAGTTTAGACTTTCAAGAACCACTGCATGTCCCTTTTCCCCCCCTTGAGACTTTCGGTGCTACTCTGCAAATGTAGGTAAACAGAGGTGAGGTATTTTCTGTAATGGAATTCCTAAAATCCAAAGGGATTTTCCATTCTAGTAAGAAAATACTCACCTCTGTTTACCATCCCTCCCTTTAAAAAAAAAAAAAAAAACTAGGACGAGCTATTATGTTACAGAGTCCTTTGTGGGTGTGGGGCATGCAGTGGACAATGAGGGTGTGGCTTGGGCGCTATTCTTTTCAGCGAATGTTTGTGCGCATGCGCGCTGATATGCAAATGTAGGTAAACAGAGGTGAGTATTTTCTTACTAGAATGGAAAATCCCTTTGGATTTTAGGAAATTTACACCATAAACAAACCTGCTAGAAAAGGATTGTGTATTCCTTGGTGCGGGGAGACTAAAAATGTGAATTTCCCCATAAAATATTTGATGAAACGGATGTTCTTGTGTGGTGACATTGATTAATGCTTGAGTCGCAAGGGATGTAAATTATCCATGTCTTTGTTTATGCAGTCCAATTTGGTTCACAGAATGAAAATAAAACTTAATTATACCATGCTGTTCATGCGGCATTATTAAAAGATCGGCGAAGCGTAAACAAAAACCTGCTCATGAAGTTTTACTTGTCTGTAGCATTTTGTGTTTCCGCGGTCTAGTGCCCATGTCATTTGTGGAGTAGTTTCGCATCTATCAAAAGGTGGTGCATGGTACATGTGAGTTTTGGCCTGACCCATTTTCGATGAAATACTGTCTGGAATACTAGTATGGTTATTATTGTTGACATTAAAAACATTGGCTGAAGTTGCAAAACTACGGTAATTGGGTCATTTGTGTGCAGCTGCTCAGTGCAATTTGCTAAGCGTGAAGAAAAGCTAGGAACACAGTGAGAGCAAATTGGAAATGTTGGAATTCTTCAAATAGGCCTAAGCTAAAATGCATTGAAATTCTCGATATCAACCTTTAGCAGGCATGATCTTCCTGTTTAACAGGAATTCCTGTTGTTTTGTTTTAATTCCTGTTTTGTTTTTTAAATTTATTTTTAGCCTGTTTTGGGGCATTTTTGCCTGATTTCACATCTTTTTTCCTGTTTTTGCACAAGTTTCCTTTTTTTTTTCATTGAAATTCATTCTCATGCCTGATTTCAGCAAAAACGTTCAAACTTAAACTCAAACTTAAACGTTCAAAATCTAACCATTTTGGTGAGACATTTTGATTAAACTGAGATGACAATGTTCAGAAAGATATCGGTACACATTGTGAAGAAAACAGCCTTTTTTTCAAATGAAGGAGTACTATTTTTTTTTTACAAAAATGTATTGAACTTTTTATGCAGCAATTATTTTTCATCAAAAGTAAGTTCTTACATTAAGTTTGCAAAATTGCTATAGTCACTCAAGCCTTACTCACAATTTCCTTTTTTTTTGACCTCAAAATAAATAGTGCAAAAAAGTACCGGCTGCATCGTCTTTCATAATTGAAATAAATGGAGATTGATTTCAGTAAATGTACCAGTAGGTTGGATTAACACATCCAACCTTGGTTTTCGTTCTTGATAAGTCACAAAAAGGTTGTTATATAGCTTCGCAAACAAGAACAGAATTAAAATATAAAATTGGTGAAAGGAAAGATGGCAGATCATCATAAACTGCCAGGGACAGACATTTTCTGAGAATGAGAATCTTTGCTCATAGTCTGCTACTAAAAAGAACCTGTGGTTTTTGGTCTTAACAGTTTTTTGAGAGTCAAAATGTTGACCCCCGAAATTCATTCTCGTACATGGTCCTTGCAAGACTCAGGCCCCCCAAAAAATACATGTAGTTCTGCTTCCGATTACATGACATTCAAAAATAGGATCGGTACATGTACAAGGTAGGGAATGGGGTTTTTTTTTTGGCCAATTTTTTGTGTGTACATTTACAATCATATGGAGGTGTCTGCATGTAGTCAAGGGTAAAAGCTAGAAATTGAAGGTTTTGAGTATTTTTTTCCCCATTTTTCCCATAAAAAAAATTAGGGTAGGGGCTGTCAGAATAGGTAGGGAAACCGGAAGCAGAACTATTTTTTTTTGGGGGGGGGGCCTAATACAAAAACACCCTGTTTTTAAAGGATGGTTGTGTGGACATTTACATCCTATTTTTAAATGCTCATTCCAATTAACGTCACTTTGATGAAAATGCATTTTGTAGCCCAATTGGGCACATTCCAGGACCTAATGCCCCTTTAATCTTAAATGTTGTTTTAATTTTTCCCATTTTTTTTATCGCAGTTCAAAGAGTCCAAGAATCCAAAGTCTGCCTTCGCAAGTGTCTATGCCAGAGGAGGCATTCCATGCAGGTACACGCATGCTCAAATTGTCATCTGAATTCAGGGTTTTTTTTGCTTTTCCCCCCCAGCTACTACAACACTGATGTACCATGTACAGTACTCCCAAATTTAGGCATCTGTAGTTGATGGGCAGGTATCAACTGCAGATTCTGCCTGGGGGAAGGAGGGGTTGGTGAGACTAAATATCATGATACCGTATTTTACCCTATAGCAAATGCCTTTCAATCAGTGTAGAATTACTATTAATATCTGTTCGCAGCCTGTTTGCATTGTTGAGAAATGTGATCTTGCGCATGTACATATATACATAGATCATGCGTGTCATTTACAGTTTTCTTGTTAAAGTAGGAATGTGACATCATGGCTAATCATCATTGGAACTTGACCCATCATCAAAACATGTCCAATCTAAACAGAGCTTGCTTGTTAACTTTATGGACATCATGCACAAGTATCGAGATTAATAGTACCCTCTTAATAGTTACAGCTTCATTCACAAGTATGATCTGAATGGTTACAAAGAGAGATTTGGGGAGACCACTTGGAGGGACATTTATACATATTGCTGATGAAGCCCATGCTGAAACCTAATATGTTTGTGTGTGTGTGCACATTCGGAATAAAAACGGTCCTATGTACTATACAAAGTGATCAAAGAGAGCCATTTAACAATTGTTGACTGCTGTGATGTGGGATGTAACATTTTTAACACCCGAGGGGTGCATAGGAGGTGCATAGCACCCCAGGTGAGGCCATGGTTGCTACATGTACGGTATGTGCCTCGAGGGGGTTGAAAACGGCATATCCCACATCACAGCAGTCAACAATTGGTTTGTTATATCGTGCCACTAAGTCACAAAGATAAATGGTTGTAACTTACCTTCTGAGAAATAAATTTTATCACTGCAATGTAACCTTTGATAACTGAAGGCCCTGCCGGACATGAGACTGAACGTTTGACGTTGCAGTTCTCATTGCGCTAAAGCTAGCGCGCCAGCAGGTTCCACACGCGCGTGCAATGCGCGCAATGAACGCAGTGCGATATCACCCTCAGTGTGTGACATGCATTTTTATTGGCTACATGTTGACGCGTGGCTGTGCTTGAACAATGAAACTACAACATCCAAGCACACGATATATGCTAACAACTTCTGTTGATGCATGGATTCCATTAGTTTTTCAACAAATCCATTTCACTTCTCCACTACCTTCTGTTTGGATGAATGTTATAGCCAACTTTTCCAATTTTTACTTGGTTTTTTTTAATTGTTTTTTTTTTTTTCAAGATTTAAACTTGTTCTTCAGACTGTAAAATTTGATAGTTTTCCTTTTTTGTGAACCTCTTATCAGCTGGGGAGAAATCTGGCTTTTTCCACACACGTTTCCTATAATGCATGTTACATGTACTTCAGTGTTATCTTAATGATAACTGGGCACTGAATGCACCATTTAGGGACAACAAAAATAAACAGATTTATAGAAAATAACAGACAGGCAGAACTGTTCATGTCTAGCAGGAAAGCTAAACAGTGATCATATGGACCATGTAGACAATACATGATAATTGTAATTCAAGTCACAAGTTTTCTCCCTTTTGTTGGCATGATGTAACACAACAATTATATTGTCGACTGCATTCATTTTTCTTTTTACATGATCAAGTGACGTGTCTTTTTTAAGGTGTAAAAATTACATGCACAAATACAGTTCTAGTCAAGTACGGTACCGGTATGTTATGATTCAGGAAAGTGAAGGATTCCAATTTACAATGCATCACACTGTTCTCGGACCGCGCTATCAGTCGACTGTGCTGCCATCAGTTGATCGTGCTGCCATCGGTCAATCACCTGTTCTTTCTAATTAAAACTCGGGAGGGTTGTTTTGAAAAAGGGAAGTAAAGTCTGAGATTTCCTTCGGGACCGATCGATCAAGTGATGGCGCAGATCGGTAGACCGCGCCCAGCATATCCATAACCAAAAAACATATTTATGCTCGTAGTCATCCTGGACAGAATTATTAAAATTTATCGTTTTATTGGTTGTCTGGATCCTATGTCGTCAGCTCATGTTGCATGCATGTATGT
This sequence comes from Patiria pectinifera, assembly GCA_029964075.1. Classification (NCBI taxonomy): domain Eukaryota; kingdom Metazoa; phylum Echinodermata; class Asteroidea; order Valvatida; family Asterinidae; genus Patiria; species Patiria pectinifera. Next base: position 19,742,924 of record CM057133.1, on the reverse strand, counting down.
GCATATACATATCCGTTTTACTTGTCTGCAGCCGTGTCTGAGACGTGTTCCCCATGGAACACCAGACGTGCAACTTCACACTGATTACCCCAACTGTAACGGGCTGTTTAACAAGATGTATCCAACATGTCATTTACTTATTGATTCGAAACACTTGATACAGCACCCCGACGGTGTCCAAAATTTATTGGCATTCTTCACATTCACGGTTGGTGAAATTCACACCAGTCCAGAGAATACATGCCGGTTCTTCATTCATTCATTCATTCATTTTATTTATTCATCATGAAAATATGAAAACTGTCTTCCTAGTCATAAAAAACAAACTCACAAAAAAAACATACAAATACAATAAACGGTGGATACAACAAGTAAAAATGCAACGAAAGTACACAATTAAAATTAACACAGCACTTTGTATGAGCTTTCTCGAAGAGGATGAATCCGGGAATGTTAAATTGAAAAATGTACTTTTTATTAAACAAAGATCACAGTACATGTACTAGACAACATGACAAAGCCACAATTTCGGGAAAGGAACACCGAAAGCAATGGGGATCGGAATCAAGAAGGTTTAGCAAAATGAGATTAGAATTATTTTAATAATTTACAGTTCACAAATTACCTCACATAAACAGGAATAAGTAGATGGGAACATAAATTAATTGTACATCATAAATCAAGTAAATCATACGAATTAGCCATTTCTTGTGAGAGGGGAGGGACATGAACCTCCAGTGTGGGTGGAATCCTGGTCTTGAGTTTGCAGGGGGAACATATTTCGGAAGTTGCTAGAGTTCTTGTCATGATTGGAGTTATCTTGATCAGCGACCTCTGAGACCAGGAGCTTGGTGTGATGGACAGGCATAGACCGGATCAGTGGAGCGGTCAGGCTAGCTGACCAGTCGAAGGGCAATAGCCAGTGGGAACGGCACCAAAATGCTGGCCCAAGCCAAGGAGGGCCAAGCCAGACAAAATTGCCAGAGGTCAGTCCAGCAGCCGTTGTGGATTTAGGGAACGTACCCAGTGCAGACGGCAACAGGCAGGGCACGGCCAAGTCAGCGGCACTCAGGAAGCCTGATGGTCGGGTGGCATGGCACCACCAGAGAGGGCTAGAGTCCCTTAAGGGTGAATTTCCAATGCTTTTAAATCCGGCGGAAAATTCCAATGTCCATTCCACTGGTCAGGAATGTGGCTGAACTTCGGCGCAAATTCTCCCGTAGGGAACAAAAAAGTCATAGCAACAATTGGGACAAAGAAGGACGACCGAGGGATATTGGTCTTTTTTACTTAAGATTAGTAGTTTCCATTTACTTTAAAACTATAAATTTACTGACTGTACATTTAAACAAATTCTTAACAATATGTACATCATTGTCACACATATGCAGTGAAATGTGCCCTGATTTTACGTGCCTAAAAACATTTAAAATTCACACTAAAATCATCACGTGTACGCAATTACAATTACAATTACAAAGAAAGTAAACACATACACAAATATACATTAATGTTTATAATCTTAGTACTAAAACAGTATATAAATGGCAGCTAAAATATAATGATGAAAAAAGAAAGAAGCCAGTACAACTTAACTAGTGTGGCATAATGAAAAATAAAAACTGCAGTCGTGTTTACACCTACTGCGGTATTTTGGAGTGCCATGATCAAGAATACAAACAGCTATCGGGAAAAAAACTCGGCAATGTACAATTTGAACCAGATTTAATTGATTGATATCGGTTCTTTGATCGCATGGGCTGAAAGAAGTTGTGTGCCAGATAAAACATGTTGTCTACAATAGAGTTAGCCCTTATCTTAACTCGAGAGCGATACAAATCGTCAAGTGATGGGAGTTGACATCCAGTGATCTTACTTGCAGTACAAACGATCCGACTGACACGCTTCCGGTCCTTGGCTATGGCATTGCCCCACCAAACGATCATTATATTGACTGTGTCAAGGCACTTTCAATCACTGCCTGGTAGAACTTCAACAACAGTGTCTGACTGACATGGAAGCTTCTCAGCCGTCTCAAGAAAAACAATCTTTGCTGTGCTTTTTTAACAATGAAATCAGCATTAACTCCTCATTCAAGTTTGATGACAATGAAAACCAAGGAATTGAAAATATTGTACTCTTTCAACTTCAGAGCCGTTGATGACTATTAAAGGAGCATAACTTCCTTCGTTTTGCTAACATTCAATTGTAAATTGTTCTCAGAGCACCAGTTTATAATAGATTGCACTTCATTACGATATGATATGATGTCTCATCGTTTTTAATTAATCCACCCACAGTCGTGTCATCAGCATAATTATTTAACAATAAAATTGCCAGCAGAAGTAGTGACTCAATTGTTTGTAAATAATGAGTACAGCAAAGGAGACAAAATACAACCTTGAGGCGTGCGGGTATTTAAAACCAAAGGTTTGGAATGATTATTACCGACTCTGACAATCTGGGAACGATCCAATAAAAAGTCTAAAACCCAAGTTTACAAACACTGACATTCAACCGTAACAAAATCAACATGTCAAATAACTTTAAAGGAGAAATTGCGACAGGCTGAGCTGTAATCAATAAATAAAAGTCTGGCATAATGAGGGATTTTCTGATCCAGAAACTGTGCCACATTTAATAATAGCGACACTGCGTCTTGGGACAGCCCAATTGGGCTACAAAACGCGCTTTGAACGAAAAGATGTTAATCGGAAAGAACATTTAAAAGTAGGATATAAACATCCACACAACTATCCTTTAAAAACTGGGTGTTTTTGTGTTATTCCTGTATTATGTGTGCGAAAACGACTTTCGGGGTCCACTTTTGCGACCCCAAAAAGTCAAGCTGATCGGGTGCTAGTTGTGATTTCATCCGTAAAGTGTGCGCCTTTTGTGGACGTGTAAGAAACCACATTTTGTGCATTGGTGATTGGGCACCGCTGTTCACAAGTACTGTGCTGTTGACACACACAACGTGTATATCGTACATTGACTGAAAACGACAGGAAAAGCGTATTCGTACTCCGTCGTGTCAGATGTAAACAACTGGTGGTTTTTTTGTGTCATTTCTTGGGAACGGTAAGACATTAGGTTGGTTTCCCTTTCAACCAGATGTTTGAAATAGGATAAGTAAACAATCCAAAACATGACATTTTCGGGGATTTCAGGACCTACGGTAGTGCCCTTTAATAATGCGAGAGAAACTGAATCCTCTACCGATCTGTTCTTTTTGTATGCAAACTGATATGGATCAAGAGTTGGTGGGATATTAGTTAAAATATATTGTCATACCCAGAGGCTCTAGACACTTTGTAACCATCGATGTCAATGCAACTGGGCGGTAATCATTTAAACAAACTGGTGTACGTTTAGGCACAGGAATGACAAATGATTTTTTTGAATACTTTTGGCACATGACAAATCTTCAAAGACCAATTAAATACTTCAAGCAAGCACTGTGACTAGTCAATTCAGTCAACAGACAAAAACAGGCAAGTAGTAGGCAAAGCTGGCTTATCAATCACCTACAGTCAAAGCATAGCTGTATCAAGTTACATGTACATTAGCAGTCACAGCCAGTCGATCCTGCTTTCTGTCGGCTGGGGGCTCTTAACTGTTGAAAACAGTCACTTGATTGATTTTGACTGAAAAGACAGAATGTATGTTTGCATAGGAGGGCTGTGGAAATTGTTAAAACTTCTGCCGAAAAGTCGTACATAAATATAAACAAGTAGGGAATGGTTAGGCACAAGGCTTTAATGTAAAAAAAAAGGGGGGGGGGGAATTGTCAATTTTGAGATTGACAGGTTTCGCATCCTACCCGATACGTGTGCGCTAACCATATCTGTTCGCCTGCGAAACCTCTCTAATCTGATTAAAAGAAAAACCATTTGAAATTTGTTTTTAGGGTTGAAAACCTTGTTTACTACTTTGCTCTTCATCATTGACCAGAATGCACTGTATTGATCAGAATGCACCGCATGATGCATGATATCTTTTTGTATTCTTTGTTCGTTCGCAGACTGGTCCACGGATCGGTGAAGCACAAGCTGCAGTGGGATTCCAACCCATGCGACCTGCCCTTTGACCCCTTGTTGGTGACCCTAGCCGAGGTAGGTCATATTTTGTAAATTTTCATTAAGAATAGGGGTGCGTTCTTTGCAAACAAAGCTTCGTTTGCCATTTTTGACAACATTAGCAAATGGGGACTAACTGTTGCCACCAACATTGGTGAACGTTGCCAACAAAGGCAAACAGGTTTCATGGGTCATTTCGCTAAGATTTTCCAAAATGTGGCTGCCTCACACATGGTGAACGGCATGCTTCTGTCAAATCTTAAATTTGTTTGATGTCTTCCATCAAAACTCCACCAGGAATCATATCACTGGCAAAAGTTTACTTCAATTCACAAGTAATTTGTTTAAGGATTTTAAATGCTGCTATCTAAACAGTGACACACTTAGAATGGCACTGCCATTTTGACAACAGTTTTTTATGACATTGTTGTTCCACTTCAGGGTTGTACTTTAGAAGAGGCCTTAGCTAATGATTGATTATCATCAGTGAAACTCATTGTCAGGGGTATGGCAGATATACATGTATTGGTCTTAACCACCTGTATCCTTTGGAATCCACTCAGGAGGTTTTTGTGGATTTTGTAGGATCCAGGAAGGTACCTAGCAAAGCCTTTATTACTCTACATGGGTGTTTGATCCCTTTTAAAATAAGCACGAAGGATGTGCCAGTATTTTCCTGTGTTGTGGAGCTAATAAATTTTGCTTATTTGTCTTTCCTCAAATCATGTCTGCATTTTGTGTCATCTACCCGGGTAGATGAACTCTGGAACAATCTAACCCTTGAAATTCGCCAGTCATCATCATTGTCTGTATTTAAATCTTCTGTGAAAACTCATATGTTTACCTCACGTTTTTGTGTTTAATGAGTTGATGTTTATTACTTCTGTCACTAATTTCTGTTATTCAAATTTAACTTAATTTATACTTTAATTGTTTTGTATGTATTGTGCGCCATGAGCGTCTTGCTTCGCTGATATCGGCGCCTTGTAAATGTTCATTATTATTATTATTATTAGGTAGTGCCATGGGTGGCATTGGCGGCTAGTGTGTAAAGTGCTTGCCTCTCACCACTGTGGCCCAGGTTCAAATCCCGGCTCGGACCATATGTGAGTGGAGTAGTTTGTTGATTCTGTCCTGTACCACAAGGGTTTTTCTCAGGGCTCTCTGCTTTCCTCCCTCTGCAAAAATTAACACTTTTAATCTGGCTGCGCTCCATGATCAGACATGGGTCGTATGACGGCTGCCTAAGGCACCTTTACATGTGCATGACTTCAGCTCGACCACGCTGCGTCCTTCGCTTTTCAGCTTCTCAGCTTCGAGTACGGATGATTAGCCCTCCAAATCATTATCATTGTTATTATTCCATTTGCAGGGTCTCCAAGAGTTTAAGCATCCCTATCAGTTTGTATCACAGCAAGGGTTTAAGGAGCTGTTGGAGGTTCCTGATGCGAGCGTCAAGGCCTCGGTGGTCCTGCCAAGAATCATCGTCCCTCTCAGAACTGCCTTGGTAGGTTTATGGATTGTTTCTTTTTTTTTTAAAACACAAGCAATTGATATTGGATCACGACACATTGGCATGCTTGTTGTTTGACCCATAGTGTGTCCACTCGGAATACAGGGTGAGCAAAAAAAAAATGAAACCAAAATGTCTGGGACCATTTTTTTTAGTGAAGTTCTGCATGTAGCACTGTCAAAATCTAGGATAGGAAAGCCCAATTCATAAGCTTTCTTTTAGTACAAGAATCATTCAAATCACTCATGTACTTTTCAAGTTAGTATAAGAATTATTCAAATCACACATTTACCTTTCAAGTCAAAGAATTTTAAACACAAACACTGTTTTAAACTTCTGTCCACAGATCACCAAAAAGGAGTTCTCTCAGCAAAATGAAAAAAATATCTCATAGGGATGTGAATAGACCATTATCATGTTGCAGCCATTTGATATTTCCCCATTCAAATCAATGTAACCAAAGCGAGGCTGGAAGGAAAAATAGCCTGGTTCCTTTGTGCACAAAAAACATTATCACTCAGTACTGTTATTGGATGCAGGAAACATGCCTAAAATGGTGGCAGCTTGACAAAGGTCTATTGTTCCGGTTTTGCTGAAAGAACACTTACCTGTACCTGTTTTGTGATCCGTGGACAGAAGTTAAAAATGGTGTTTGTGTTTAAAATTCCTTAACTTGAAAAGTACGTGAGTAATTTGAATGATTCTTGTACTGAAAGAAAGCTTACGAATTGGGCTTTCATATCCTAGATTTTGAAAGTGCTACATGCAGAACTTCACTAAAAAAAAATGGTCCTGACATTTGTATTTTTTTTTTTTTTAACTCACCCCTGTACTTTGACTTGCTCTCACAACCGTCTTGGGAATATTCTGTGTGGCGAGTTGAACAGATTTTTGGCCTAGGGGGAGCAAATCAGCTATTACAAAATTTGGATTGCATGATCGCATGCGCAACTTAAATTTTCTGATCATGTGCAGTTCCAAGGACTGTGCCCAGTAAACATCTGTGTACAATAAACAACCTGTGTACATGTATGTACTGCCAGATTTCAAACGATAAAATTGGAGTTTTAAAATGGTCCTGTGGCAGGAATGGCATTCACAGTGTCACCAACAGTTACTGTTCCATGAAATATCAAATTTGGTTTGCAAAGAATTGTGACTTATATGAATTGCATGTCAGCAACTCCTTTCCATGCATGAGAAGACACAATAAAAGTGTTCCATGAAGATTGGGCTTCATGACAACTTACGAGAGATATGTACATACATATGGGATTGTGCTCGCTAGTTCACACTAGTCCCCAAACTAAAGATGGACGTGTGTGTGAGTTCGTTTCAGCATTCAATAGGGGACTTTGAACAATAGCGGACAATAGGACAGGGGTTTTCCTTAACTTTTTCCTTTACTGGCCGGCCGGGCCAGTAAACCAGAGTTTTCACTGGCCCGCAACCCATTTCACTAGCCCACATGTTTTAATAGTAATAGTAACTTTCAATCAAATCACCATAAGCATTTTTGATAACATTTTTGATAATAAATTATGCAGTATGAATACAATCGGCAATTATATTAATCATGTACATAATATTGCATGTAGTTCCTTTTTAAGTGATGTCAGTGTTTCTTTAATCGTGCTTTTAACATAGAGCAAGGCTTTAATTAACAGGAATCAAATAGGGGGAGAAGTTATAATCAAAATTTATGCAGTGTGCTTCGTTCCGAACTTAAGGCTTTAGGTGTTCTATTTCCGACATGTTTTGATAAAACACGAACTAAAAAAGCGTTATCTTGAGGAACAAGAAAACATTGCACACAATCGTGGTATTAATGGGAGTTTACCAAGTTAGTAACTGAACTGTTTTAACTTGTTTGAAAATGAGTGAGAAGGCCAGTATTTTAAAAAAAAAACATCTCTCGCGCGCGCCATGCATTTCTAGCGAAGAATGGTGCAATCAGCGTGCCTAGCCAAGAAGCGCTGCGGGCGGGCGACCAACGAACTTACGCTGGTCACATCAATCCATAACGTTTTCCGGAGCACGGTTCACTTTACATTCACTAGTCTTTACATTCAAAATAGGCCCCTCGAATCTCATATTGTCCTCATCTTTTCGGTACATTCGTTTGATAGTGTTCAAGAAATCATCCCAAGAATCCGTTCGGGCACAAGTTTTGGCAGTGAAACTGACATGAAAGTTTTCTCCTCACCACATTGTATGATACGAATACGATGTAAACGTTACGTCCGTCCGTACCGTGTGGACTAGACTCGACTGCAGACGAAGTAAATCACGTGCGCTACAATGTGTAATGGCAAATACACGTTGATTCGCCTCATGTTCGTCGTTGGGATTTCAATGCACAGCGCACTGCGAATATACACATGGAGTGATACGAATTTGAACTACCGATGTTTTTATTTCGGTCGGCGTGGCAAAAGTATTCATGTGTTGTATCACCCTTAACTTTTTATTTTGATTGATTGAAAAATACTGTTAGGGAAAACTTCGTTAGTTTTATTTTTTTTAACAGTTTTTTGACTCGCCCGTCGGACTTCTGAGAGGAGGGTTTTGACTCGCCCGCCGCTGTTTTCACTCGCATTTGGCGAGCGGGCGACCGCTAAGGATAAACCCTGTAGGATCCCCAATTCCCGAAGGTCCCCAATTTGGTGATCGTGATATGGGAGGTCTGGGAGTACAAACAAAACAGGGACAATAGGGCGTCTCCCATTGCAGTAAATGCGGGGTCCACTCATAAGTCCGACGCCTCATAGGTCCGACGCCTCATAGGTCCGACAGAATCGCATCCCCTAACCAAATATAGGCTCATAAGTCCGACGCCTCATAGGTCCGACGCCTCATAAGTCCGACGCCTCATAGCGCCGACGCCTCATAGCGCCGACGCTTCGTAAGTCCGACAAATTAAATGCCTCGTTTTCCGTTGTCGGACTTATGAGGCGTCGGACTTATGAGGCGTCGGACTTATGAGGCGGAATAAATAAATTTTATGCCTCATAAGTCCGACGCCTCATAAGTCCGAAATTTCGGACTTATGAGGCGTCGGACCTATGAGGCGTCGGACTTATGATACGGCCCCGTAAATGCACACTTGTGTGTTTGTGTGGGAGTGTGTAACACCCTCATTATTTGTTTTTGTCGGCAAAATCATTATCCTATTGGCAAATCTTGTGTCTGTCGTCATACAGTATGTAAATGCCTCAATGAATAGTGCTACCGGTACATATTGTCTGATGGTGTTTAGTCTCATTTGCTTTTAAGAGTTATCCCATTCGTAACATGGTGTCCTCCATCCCTCCCCCTTCCCCTCAGCTTTTATGTTTGCGAAAAAGTCCAGGCAACCTCCCAGCACAGAGTGGTCAGTTGGCAATTTGGTTGCTGCACCCCCTCCCCACATCCCCCCTCCCCAAGTGAAATTTGTTGGTTGAGCCCATGACATAAACCATCATTGCAGCAATGCGGTCAAGGCTCATCATTGAGGGGGTGTTTGTGCACAGTTTGCATGGCATGTTTACACCAAGACAGCATGTTTTGCCAATCACGGATAATTCATCCCCAATCATGCCAATAGTTTAATTTGCATACAACGAATACTTGCCATTTCTAAACTGAGGACTAAAGATAATAGAGTAAATATGATGGTAATTACCGGGATGAATATCAGCCAACCCCTGGCAGTCCATTATCAATCACTAATGCCCTGTACCAAGACTGTATAGACTTATTGGCCTTATATCCAATCAAGTCATTAGTTGCGCACTATTGCACCGGAAGGCAGGGATGAGTTAGTTATATGCACATGTTGATGTTGTACTTGACAGCTGGGTGTACTCAAGCTAATATCCATGCATGAGGCATTCTTGGTAATTTCCTCAGATCCGAGACTCAACCTCACCAAGATTGGATTTGTTTCATCTGTTGATAGCTCCCCCTGCCACCGCAGTAGCTTGACCGCGTGCACCACCTGCAAAAGGGGAGCAAAGGCAATGCTGGCGCCTGTATACATGTACTTGCAGACTGTAATTAGGTTATAATTCCTCCAAACTCCCTCTAGAGACATGCAATCAGTCACATGTAATTGGCAATCAGAAAGTCAGTTAATTGACAATGCAGAAAGTCAGTTAATTGACAATGCAGAACGTCAGTTAATTGACAATGCAGAACGTCAGTTAATTGACAATGCAGAACGTCAGTTAATTGACAATGCAGAACGTCAGTTAATTGGCAATTCAGAAAGTCATTGGGTCGTATGTATAAAAACTAGCATTTGCTTTTACTACCATTTTTTTTAGCATTTACTTGCATCTGTATGAATAAAATCGAAGCAAGTGCTTTTAATCATTTGCTAAAAACTAAAAGTACCGGTATAAACTTTTTTGTTTTTATAGCTTTTGCTAGGCTATTTATAGCATTTGCTTCGTTTGGTATGAATAAACAAAAGTAAATGCTTTAGATTTGGAGTATTTACTAGTCATTTTGCAAGTCAGGGTAATCTTAAAAAGGGAGAAGCAAATACTAGTCTGCAATGTAGCAGCTTTTTTAAACGTGGTTCGCAGGATACACGGAGGAGGGAGTGTCTAAAATCAAAATACAAGTAGCTGTACCAGTTTGAGGAAAGAATTGTGGCATGGCCATAGTCGATGGAGTATCCCCTGGCACGGCAAGGGTCTAGATGATATGCAAGCAGATTCGGTTACTACATCTTGATCTCCAGATTCTCCATAGGTCTTGTTATCATGTCAGCCAAATTGTCTAATCTACATGACTTTGTTCAGTTTAGTCCACATTTCTGATCGAAATGACATCACAGTAACTAAAGACCACTGCGATTGGCAGGTGTGCGAGCTAGGTCTCATAAAATTTACATGCTATCATATAGCAGACGTTCAAGTTCAACCGTGGCTCTGCCCACGTGAATATCTGATCCTGAGACTAGGGTGGCCGACCATTTCTAGGAAAATTCTGGGGAACGAAAAGGGGGAGCACTGCACTGCGAACCAGCAACATGAGGTTCATTTCACTTAATCACTCTTGTTAGCTTTAATACAGGTTGCTCTGTGTGTCTCTGCGTACGTGCACGTACACAGTAGAGACCCACTTGTTACAATCAGCTACAAGTGTGAAGCAATTACAGCTATTTCAATTACCAAATGCTACACAGGAAAAATTAATTTTTTATTTATACAGGTACATGTACATGCATTTGCTGTCCCTTAATGCTTTTACGCCAAAGTAAATGTTTCTACTGTTTGCTTAAAGATATAGTCCATCATTTGTAATGTGTGCATTTCGTTCGTTTGAAGCAACAAAAGTGTTCAAAATCTAATGAAGGGTACTGAACAACTAACCTGATGAAGTTTCAGCTCAGCTTCAGCTGTATATTCCGAGAAAACAGCATTCTAGGATCTCAATTTCAAATCAAAAGTTGCTGAATCATGTTTTGAATTGGGCCCGAATTCAGCGTCCGAGACGTGTTCTCACTGAGCCGATTGCAGCTATAAGCGATGTCGCGCACTAATCCGACGAATTATAGCAACCGCACGCGCGGGTGTGACACCCGCGCACGCTTCGCCGAACATGCCGAATAACAAAACAAACTACTAATTTAAATTTTCCTACGGTGCGTCTGGAAAGGCCTTCTTTCGTTGATTACTTTAAAATGACAGCTTTCACAGGGAGTTTAGTCCCCTTACTATCTTTCAACCAAGTATGTTTTTCAACAATAACTATGTCAGTTACTTTTCAGATGGCTGCAAGTGATGGACTATAGCTTTAACTTCCTGGCATTTGCTAGTTTTTATTACATATGACCTATTGGTTTGAACCCAACCTGCAGGTACAAAATGCCTGGCAACTAAGTTGTTACACAGTAACAACAGATCTCAGATTGTTGCTATGTCATCATGAGTGTACTATTTACTGCACATCTGTCCTGAATCAAATTTGATAACTTAACAATTTATCAACGCCATTACATTTTTACAAAATACAGTAGATGCTTGCAAGATGTACTTTTTTTAAAGTGAATTGATTCAGACTACCTTCAAATCTCTTGGGAGTTCTTTCATTATTTTCTGCGCTAAAAGGTAATCATTGTTGCATAAAAATGTATATAATTTCTGGACTATATGCACCTTTTAAAAAAAGATTTTAACAGTAAATATTAGAAAGTACAGTACCTGTACATGTACATGTAAATTATATTACAATGTAAATAATACAACCTTCAGAATTAGTGATGTCTGTAAAGTGCATAAAAGGGTTCAGTTTTGTATTTTATTGATGAAATAACTACAGACCGATCTGAATCAATCTATTTGCTGTACAAATGCCATATGTAATATGGTGTTTTTTGATGGCCTGCTCTGCCATTTGCAGAGACGTGCTCGGGGATATCCGTGTGATTCTATCACTAAAAACATATTGACTAACATGTCTTGTCTCTTCATGTAGATCGTTTGATCTGCAGCTAGTGTGTGCTTTTGTTCAATAGGGAGACACATTGGTAGACCTCATGTGGATCAGTGTTAATTAAACATAACAAAACACACCTCAAACATGGCTGCTAAATGCAATCCGTCTATTAAATGTTATGGCCTATGTACGTAGTCATACATACATAGCTTTATTTTAGCATTGGCATCTCGGTACTCGTTAAACACACACACATCCTGGCTGAATGGATTTACTTTCAATTTTTGAATTTTTTTAATACTCATGAATGATTTTCTCGATAAAATATAAAATACTTTCATTGACGAAAAATGGTTCCAGATGTTCAGCAACAGCATGATAAAACCAATTTTAAAAAGCCTGGAGCCAAAATTCCACTAGCAAATATTTTTTTTTTGGGGGGGGGGGTCTGTTTTGCGGTCGTAAAACATGTATGTCATCAAAATGTCAATTCGGTGTAACAATATTTGATCGGAGCTGCTCTTGATTGGCGTTTGGATTTGAGGAGCTTTAATTTGCATGTTTGATCCACATTCCTGAGAAAACCATGTGGATCATAGGAAGAGATTATTTGTACACTGATGAGTTAGATTCCATGGTGTTTGTCATTGATCTCCACTTCAAATTTCATCAAGAACTTCAATGTTTAATATGTACTCTGAAACGTCAGTGGACAGGAGCATTACTCCGAATGCAGGTCCCTTGATTCACAACCCAATTTTGCTTACATGCAAATAGGGCTTTGCCATGATATCTTAAAGGGAAAATACAACATTTGCAAACATCAAAAAATAAAACTACCAAATCATTTTGAAATACCATGCTGGACTGTTAGTGAATGACAGTGTAAAGCATCCTGTAAAATCATGGCACCTGGTATACTGTCATTTTCAAGAAAAGTGGTATTTTTGTATCAATTTCCAACGCTGATCGGCCGATCAGCGTTGGAAAAAACTGGCTTTTTTTCAAATACTGGCCCCAATTGACCATCACACTTGTTTGCAATCGATTACACACCTATGAACGGGTACAAGCCAGCTAGACTGGTTCCTTGACCTTACAATTCCCCAATGTATGTAAACTGCTCTGTTTCTTCTTAAATGGAGTCAGGGAACCAGACTACAGGAAAACGATTGTTTTTCCTGGTTTTTATAGCATTGTTGAACCCAAAACCTCCAAAAAGTCAGTGTAACTATATTTGCTATATATTTCCAACCCCCCAATTCCATCCATTTCTGAAAATTACAGCAAAAGCAAATGATGTATATTAAAGTTGACCCAGGGATGTAGTCCAGTCCCTCGAGTGTCTGCAATTCCTTGCAAGACCATCACATGTCCTCCAGTCCCAATTCGGTTCACAAGCTGTTCAAATGAGATTTGAAAAAAGCATTCCTTTGTTGTTGTTCCTTTGTTGTTGTTCATCCCACCCACGGGCATCACGAGGGGGGGGGGGGCAGGGGGGAGGCACAAGTGCCCCCCCCCCCCTTGGAAAAGCAACAAACAAACAAAAAAGAAAACAAAAACTAAAGGTGCAACAAGTCATATTGCTGTTGATTTCACGCACATTTAACGACATGGGCGTCTGCAGGGATGTCAAATTGTGCCCCCGCCCAGCCTCGAAAAAATGATAAATTGAGAATATGTTAGAGAAAGTACCAGTATAAGGATTTTGGGAAATTGTGTGCTTTATCCCATCCACTCCCCCCCCCCCCTAGAAAAAAATCCTGACAACGCCCGTGCTTCCACTTGTGAATGAACTTCTGATTTGCTTGTGACTTCCTAATTGTGATTTATTTGTGACTGGACTTGTGAACAGACTTTAGATTTATACTTGTGCTTTATTTGTGACTGGACTTGCGTTGATGTGATGACATCCCTGAGTCGACCCCAGAATGTACAAAATGTATACGTTTTTTTGTAATTTTGCCATTTTTCTTTTCTTTTCACGTGATTGGTAGTTATTAAGACATTGGCAGTCCAACGTTAGATGAACTGCCCTCACGCAGGGAGTTTCAAAACTTGGAAGCCCTTGGTCTCTGGCCTTGCTTTCATTTCTGGATCATTAACTCTAACTGGCCTTTCTCTATGCTCTAACCATCCGGCCTTCAGAATCCATCTGCATGTTTATTTGATTCTGTTGGAGCATAGAGATGGTTGGAGTGAGGGATGCACTACAGTAAACTAATTATGCAAACGCGGGGTCAGGCATAGGGTACCACCATAATCAGAGTTCATTAGTTTGGGTGTATGAGTTACCATTGTGGTGTTGGTGTTTACAAGAGTGAGGAAGATTCCTGGTAAATCACTCAAGAGGTTAGGGTTAAATACTTTTGAGGCCTTTTATATGTAAACCAAATGAAAGTACTCTAAAACTATCTGGCCTCATCTTATAGGATTTGATTTTCCTACAAAGAACTTGGACTCGTATTGAGTCGTAGGGCTGTACCAAATTTACTGAATACAATTCAATTGTCAACGGAATATGAAAATAGTAATTAATCAATTGAAATATTTGAAAAATGGGAGCGGTCTCGATAAGATGATGAAAAAGATATAAGTTGTGTGGTTTTATTGCTAGTCACTACCACACCTTTGTTGAAATGTTGAAAGCCATTATACTAATAAACGTACATGTACATACATCAATCTTGTGATGAACATTCCCCATTCATGTCCCAACCAACTAGTCGTATAGTCACTTTGCGGCAACGTTACTAATAAAATGAATGGAGGTCCCGACTATGATGAATGGTATAGTGACTAGTGATGACAAGTTGACTACATATATAGTCACACTCAGTGGTGGCACTACAGGGTATGGGGAATGGGGTGGGGGACATTTGCACCCCAAATTGTCTTCGTTGCCCCTCCCCTTCCTCAAGGTTCCCCCCTCCCCCCAAAAAATATCAAACTGAAGAGAAAAAAAGGAAAACATTAAGGCAAAAGAAAAGGGAAAATGAAATGGCCCTAAAGGCGGATATTAAAACGTACACGTACCATGTACATGCATTGTAAATACATGCTACGGTATGTTTTGAACACCCCAAGGGTAAAATGATATCCAGCCCTGCACGCCCGCTTTTCTTTATTTCCACCTGCACAGCCGGTGATTTTTCTATGTTCCCCCCATCCCCCCCCCCCAAAAGTATTTCTTTGCCCCTCACTTGATTGACCCCCAAATTGTAAAGTCTGGCGCCACCACTGGTCACACTAGGCGCACAGCGCACAAATGTACATGTAGACATGGTAGATGGAGGTTGCAAATTATAGCTCGTATGTTCTGTCGACATTTAGGTCGTGTTGGATTGTGGAGATATAGTTACAGGTACATTGTAGCTCTTGCCTCGAGGGAGAATAATGCATACATGTAATTAGTCACGCTGCAGTTACCGTATTTGGGGCCATCCGGGTTTATTGTCCCAAGTTATACCATTATTACTTGTGCCAATTATATTCGACCAACAGATGGTGGAGCTTCACTTGGGCTGATTTTGCATTAATTAAGGAGGAGCGATGACCACAGCATACTGCTTTCATTCATTTATTTTATCTAACATTTTATATGTTAAATTTACATGTACCGGTAAGTGGGATAAACCGTCCAGCAGATGTCGTAGATCTGTTTGAGCGCCCTACGAAATTGCAATGTTGCAAACAATCACCTTCAGTGATGTTCAAACAATAATAAACAATTTATTCAACTTGAAGCAACATCAAAATGATTCAGACATTTATAAAAGTATATTCACAGGAACTGCAAAAATCTGTGTAACCTATTTACAGTTTATATTAAAGTAAATATATAGGCCCTAGGCCTATTGCAAATGCCAATAAGAATCCAAATAATACAATAAGATATGGACATGTATGTACGGTACATGCCATTCATTATGTGTGGAAAATTAAATTATTATTTGTAACACTGGTGCTTGCAATATCTGTCAATCTTTTCAAGCCTCACAAATATTAATAAGGTTATTATGGTGTGCAGTAAAAAATTGCATAAAAGCCTCATCTTCGTGAGTTATTCCTTGGAGATAATTCAAGGTGTAACACTATCGTTTGGAATAACAGATTAAGCTGAAATTTGATATATATATACTTAGATTATATAAGTGTCCAACTACTCGTGAAATAACAGCTTGAGTAGATTCCTAGAAATTGAGATAAATACATACGTTTGGGGAAGTTTTCGAACGATTTCTTTCCGACTTAGAAGGTCAGCTGCAGTAACCAGTATTGACATTTCGGCGTGGATGACGGCGATTTCTTCACTGACATAAAGTTTAGAATGTCTTTTTCTGTCATAATTTAACATTTCAATCATCGTGAGCATAATTTTCTGATAAACACAATGTTCAAAATGCCATTTTTTGGGGGGGTGCATGAATTTCACTGCTCTGTTATAGCGTCTAATTACGTAATCGGATTAACTTTGTTTATCAACGAGCCACGCTTTGCCTTCGCAACCATATGGCTGCAATCGTCTACATGTATGCATGTGTTGACTTCAACACCTCATTCAATTGGAGTACAATACTATTTATTGAAATATAATGAAACTGCCTGAGATGTGATTGAGTAGTTGTGCTTCCAAATCATCTTAAACTGAATAAGAGCTCACAGGAATTTTTGATTCGGTGGGAATAAAACATGAGGGCAGTTAGAATATAAGGTTCCATTTTAGCTTGTTATTATGAACCCTGGACAAGACCACTCGAGCTGAAGGCTTTGCTGTAATACAGGTAGAGGGTTATTTGCTTCGCAGGGAGAGGAAAAAGCTCAGGAAAAAAGGGGGAAAAATCGAATCGCACAACTTCACATCCCTAACAAAAGTGCATTCTTGTAAAACCACTCAGCCACTCAACAGTCACTAACTTTCTCTGAATTGCGCTCGCGGTCAAATCATGCTCAAAATCATTAATGAATTAGGAATGAGACACCACGCTTATTCATTCCACCATGCCGTCAATTATAACAAGGGCCCCTGGTTATGGTTTGCAGAGAGCCAGGTGCTAAAAGGCAAGACATAATTGGCGATCTAACACAACACAGCCACCATGAAATTGAGATTAATTCCACCAACCAACCTTGAAATCAACATGAACTGTCAATGTGCATTCGATCATAGACGCATCAACTGGTTAGACATGACACCCCCTCCCCCCCTCCTATCCTAGACCAATCCAAGCATGCTAGCACAGTACATTCACAGAGGCCCCCTTCAATGGCAGAAGCACTGTGCCAGCTATTGTACAAAGCAACGCCCCATGAGGGATTATCTGAACAATAGCTGCGACATGCTTTCGCCATTGATGGGGGCCTTCATGAGCTTACGGTAGAATTTTATTAATAGTGGATTAGCCAAAGTGGAATATTACACTTTATCTTCAAGCAAACTTGTATCCTTGATCCTGATTGGTCGATCTATGGCAACAACAGTGTGATGTTACACTGTATCGCACAGTCCATATCCATAGGGTTGTCTTGGAGGGGCGTGGCTAACTCGCAGACGGTGAAAGGTCAATAATGTGCGGCATGTTATCTGAGCGTGTGAATTGTGACACATGTCGGATGTATGAGACTTGTTACATGTAGGTCTTTATACTTTGAACTCCAACATCCAATACCATACTAGCCTACTTTAATAGCAAATATCTGTACTTACAGGGGCTTAATGAGATTGGTCCTGGTCCTTGCATAATAATTAAACAATAAAGTTAACAATAAAGTTAACTGCTGTTATGTAGGATGACATTTTCTGTTTTGACTCAGGTGCCATACGTCCCTCAGGTATAAAAAAATCCAAGTTCCGCATCACGTCAATCATGTCAAGACAACTTTTAATAATTTTATTTAGCTCTGATATACTCAGTAAACTAATTCTTGCCTTTTGTATGGTATTATCTAGGGTTCATCCAATGAGTCGGTATTTGTAGGAGCCGTGGCTGCCCTAGTCCATCTCAGCATTGCGGTGGGACCTCAGCTTAATCCCTACCTCAAGTCGGTGCTCAGCTATGTGAGTAGGAGTAATAATCTGAGCCCCAACCCAACCTCTCACCTGCCACCGTGAACTCAACCTCACCCTACTGCATCCCCACCCCAACTTTACTCCACCCACCAACACACCTCCAACCATATCCCACCCACTCCACCCATAACCAGAGCTGCACCTCATTCCACTCCTTTTTCATTCAGCCCAAAACAGCCACACCCACATACACTGCATCCTACTCTTACTAGTCCAGCAGTCCACACCCCAACCCCCACTAAACCCATGCAGTGCCTCAACCCACCCATCTATACCCTCCAAATCTCAAGTCCCATCCCACCAACACCTCAGCCAATCGATAACAAGACCACACCCCATCTACCTACCCACAGCCTAACCCAACAACATCCCAATCTATTCCCACTCCACTCCTATGCTACTAAGAACCCCACCCCACTCCACCCCACTCACGGTCATCCCAACCCAGCAGCAAACTTCATGTAAGTTTCATCCTTAGGCCAAAAAATAGAAAGTCTCCGGTTTCTGGTGTGGGCGCGTGTCGCCGTAGCCATGCGCGCCGGCAAAATGAAACAGTTTTTTTTTTTCAATGAAAGATGATGTCTCAAAACCACCTAACTCAATGGTTTGACTGAATTCCTGCTGCTGCACAATTGTAACGTGTTTTTAGATGGGGTTAGGTTCGAGAATAAGCTTTATGTGGCCTCTCTGGACTCTCATATATTTGCACTAAGTTTAGTCGGGCACTATTTGCAGTCATCAGCCAACTTTTGAAGAAAAAAAACGGTAAAAACAAAAAAAAAGCTGCGTCGCCGCACCTTTTTTCGGGCAAGCTCCATACCAGAAACCGGAGACTTTTTTTTTTTTGGCCTTAAGAAAAATTAATTTTTTTTTTTTTTAAATCAAGTTTTCCAAAAATTCTGAATTACTTCTCCTGTGGCTCTTTATACAATGTAGCTGTCCAAGAAATTGATGGATAAGAATTACAAGGAATCTATCACAACAGCTCTGCAACAGATTGAACAAGCCTGTGGCAAGGTAGGTGTTAGCTAGGATTACAATCCCACGTTCATCGTCTACGTGCAAGGACCAAGAAAGAAATCAATTCTTTTCTGCCGTCTTTTTACTTGTATAAAGCCTACTCAGATGTACGTGTAACCTTAAGGCAGATTTAGCCTAGTTCATGCTTTAATGGCAGTCCCTGGAGTGTTGCTGTCTCATTCCTTCTTAAGGCTGAAATATTACAAATATAAAACCTACATCCGCCATTCCCTTGAAATTAGTTTTACGATAATCTTTTAAAAGCAAGTGATTACTTTGTCTGGAGGTTTAACATGTATTTTAGCCCCAAGTGATTTGAGACCTTTTCACTTTTTACTGCTTCTTCTAGAGTTTCTGTGAAGATTCCAAAATAACGTGATTTTACAAAATACTATCAACGTCACTCGTTCATCGGATTACATTAAGCCAAAGCATACTACATGGGGTAATAATGTCATGTTGTTTGAAGCTTACAACATCTCCCTCATGGCGAATTAACCTACTTGTCACAGTGCAATCCACAAGATTGCCTGCTTTCTAAAATTGAACCGCAAGTCCCACAGTGGTTTTTTTATCGCAGTATTTGACTGTATAGATTGAAATATCAATTATTTAGACATGTCGTTCAAAACAGGAGCCTCAAGACATAGAGTACACATGGCTTTCCCCCCAAACCTTTCGAGCTTGCCTATTCAGTCACAAAATTGAATTCTACATTTGGGAGGTTGTCAAATTGGGTATTTTTTGTTGAACCTGCACTAATTGAAAATCAGTGCAATTCCAAAAAAAGAGGAAGCCTCTAGATCATGGCCTATACCAGAATCTAGCCGGATGAAGTGAGATTTGTTTGGATGCTGCTGTAATTGCAAGTCAATAATTGATTTAAACCCCTCGCCGTTGCCGCAATCGCCAGTCGAATGCTTGTCATGGAAGTCAACATGCATGACGTCGTGGGTCAATTGTGTCAAAACCAGCCCCAGGCAACACTGGACAGCGTGAGCCAATTTCATCAAAACACCACTCGGGGATCAAGTGGGGATGTGCAAATGGCAACAGTGGAGTACCAATTTCCACCCCAAAAAAGAGAACAAGACTTTAGTTTCAAATAAGCTGCCGAAATTACCATAGAGCTCGTTGCTAGTATCTTCACGTGAAAGGATCTAATTTAGTGGGTGCCACATTATAAAAAGGGTTGACTTACTTTTTGGGGGAGGGTAGTTTGAGAGGTTTTTGAGTGGTTTTTCTACAGGGTTAATACTCAGGTTTTTTTGTAAGGGTAGTAGAAAAAAATACATTCTTCAGTTACCATTGTTACCTCTGACAAGGAGGTTTTTTTTCATCAGTGTTAGTTTGTTTGGTTGGTTGGTTTGTCTGTGAACAGGATAACTCCAAATGTTAGGGACGGATTTTCATGAAATTCTTTTAGGGATGGTCCTTGGTACAACTACAAATCGATTAGATTTTGGAAGTGATCTGATCTGGGTCTGGATGAAGGATTTTTTTAAAGGATTCTTCACCATTTTGTATATCTGTGAATATGCTATGTGTAGAGACCATGAACCTCTGTGTACCACTGAACAGTGTCGTGTGCATGCACTGACCCAGTGACCCTGTACGCCTTATCACCCACCTAACCTAACCACACAGGTCAATGGACTAGACCATTTTATACAATGGGGAGTGGAGAGGCACACCGATACAGGAATACATGTAGACTACACTATGTTTGAGTTTCAGGATTTGTTCTGTTGAATAATTAACAATGTCTTACACGATATAAGCGGGCAACATTTTCAATGTGCAATAAAATATGGAAGTTCAGTGGATATGTGAGCATTTCTTTTGGGTGTACTGACAATATGGCGGGCAATTGTCAAACCTCAGCTTTGGCGGAGGTTTGCGCCTCTGAGAGCTTTCTAGTTGAATATAGCATCATCATAATACACTAATTTCCCTACAATCTAATGAGGTAGCAGCAGACTATGCCAGGCCTAGACAAGTTCACCGGCCCATTCATTTCTAATTTTTTTCCCCAACAGGAAAGCCAGGCAATTATCAAATCAAAGATCCCTACCTATTCGTCCATCTTATGATGAAGGGTCAGAGGTCGTGTGCCATTGTACATATGCTTCAGAGCAGCTGCTGTAATTGTGTAAGAGGTGGATGCAGTGTGGTGAGGACAGAAAGAGTTACCAGTCACAACAAAAGACCATCAGCCGAATCATCAATAGGCCATGCGTTACTCAATCATCGTTGCGATTTTATCCCTTATGGAGTATATTCTCTGATTTGCCCTAATGCGGTTGGGTAACAAGCCAGCATTTTCAAAGACCGATTCCAAGGATGATGTACAAATGAGCAATTTACAAACATGTGTATATTGCTCCTTGAAAAAAAAACAACAGATTTTAATAGCAGGTGAAAATTTCCACTAATTGTCCATCAACCTTCTGCACTTTGGCTATGAGCGGTGCCTTAGGCTGTATTGATTTTGATGTGCATAGATTAGCTGGAGAAAAGATTCGGTGCTCTCCTCAGAAAATGTTTGCCCCAATTGTTTTTATGGTACTCCGTGTACATTCACCATTTCAAGGACAACGAATATTCATGATATGTAAATGAAGGTATGAGGACATTGTTGTGTTTTAGAGAGAAACAGATAAATTTATATGGCTTGCTGCCATATGTGTTGGTAAAAACAAAATTATATTTAATCATTAATGCCGAGTTTCAGCTGTGAATTTTGAGTCTAACAACTGAGATGTACAATGTACATGTTTTTTACAATCGTAATTGGATGAAGAGATAGATTGCAACCGCCAGAAATCCATACAATACTAATTTAAAAATGTTGTTTTATATCAACAAAATTTGTTTTCTACATTTAAGTTGTATTTTAATCCAACGTTCACTTCAATATACATGTACATACTAGTATTGACATGTGTAATGGATCTAGCATTAGGCCCTACATGTCTTTAATTGTTAAATTCCAGCTGAATTAGCTGATTCGTACGTGTCTGTAAATCAGGCAGTTTTAAAATTGTAATTTTAAAGAGTTTGACTTCTCAATCCGTGTGAAAATGTTATAACTTATTAATAATTGTGTACATACGTTGATCATCACACTGCTGTGAAATGACTTCTTCATCACCAGTGAAGATTTTTTTGAGTCTGATTTTCAGAACAAAACTAATTAGCGAAAGTTGATAATCAGCAGGACAAGTTCTTTCAGAACTAAATATCTTCCAAGCAGTAGTTATTACCACATGGTGTTACCGCAAACTGAAACGATATACTCTAATTTTTGTTATTCATTCTTATTTGGAAGTTATTTTTCCAACTTTCGTGCTGAATAGTTGCAGTGCGCTAAAACAGTGTGATTAATCAATTCAAGTATTAGCTTGCAAGGTTGCAGTCATTGTGTATTCAAAGGGCAAGAAGTATTTTGTAATATGTTGACACAGTGTGTGAACCTATTTGCACAGTTTTTCCTTGTGCTGGCAGGCTTTGAAATATTGCTATTTTTCCCTTATTTTTCGTCGAATTTTTATTACCTTGTTCCTCCTACTTTTCCTACTCGTTTCTTGAAGCTCCTGCTTTTTTGTCCCACAAATCCGAAAAACTAAATCTCATTGAATCATTTTTCATAACAGTGTTACACACACTGTCGTATGTAAGTCACCATGAAAGGCTTGGGTGCAAGAGTACTGCAACTGTACTCCCAAGAGCTTAGTTGAGGATGGAGCACAAGTGTTGTGAGTACAGAACATGCCAAATGAGGCTTATGATGCTGTGGACATGGGTGAGCATCAACGAAAACTACTCCTGAAAGCCTGCAAATGTCCTACTTTTATCCTGATTTTGTACTTCAAAGTCCTACTTTTGCCCTTTTTTAAATTTTGATCCTACTGTTCTAGTGTTCTAGCCTGTGTAGCCTCATAATCTTCTGAAGATGGCCCCAAGAATATTGACTGAAACGTTGAGTAGTTTACATGCCTGTTTCTTCTCGGAACCGAAACCACCTCTCACTTCAGAGTCTGCGAAATTGTGCGATTCAACACGCAAAACCTCAAATTGCAATTGTATGACCAAAGTACATGTACATGTACATTGAAAATCAAGAAATGTAGATTACTATGGGTGGACCCGGGTCTGTGTGTGTATGGGGGTGCATGTTATGGTGTAAATCGAGGGTACACACGTGCAGCAACATGGATGAATTGAGGACAGGAACCATATCGAAGACGACCTGGATTAGAAAACGTGTACAAAATCAAGGAGAGCTGTTGCTTAAAAGTATATACAAAGGAAAATGGAAGAGCAACAATAGAACATCCTCGATTTACACCATAAACAACCCGGATGTGTACGAGTTTATTCTGCATTCAGTAGGGGACGTTGAAAAACAGAGGACAATAGGGTCCCCAATTCCCGAAGGTTCCCAATTTAGAATCGTGTACAAAACATATGGGAGGTCTTCCTAAAAAGTTGATTACAGACAAAAGAGGGACAATAGGGGGTCCCTGATTGCAGGCAATACACACGTGAGTGTGTGTCCAAATGTCGCTGGGGGTGGGGAAAAGACACAGGATTCCCCCTCCCCGGTCACTGAGCCCCTGCCCCCCCCCGCCTCCCCTGATGCATGGGCGTTCTTTATTCATTGTGAACAAGGGATCAAGTACCAACAACAATCTAAGCAATAATAATGTTAGCTTTAAGAAAATCGAGATGAAGTTTGCGTTCTGAAAAATCTATAATGATGTTTTTATGAAGTACTGAGTTAGATGGGATTTACTTTTTAACTTGTATATAGTTTGAATACCGCATGATTCTGAGTTCACATTTTGATTTCAATGTACAGTTGTTTATGAGACTTTATCCTTGCTATTTGGTGCTGTATTGCCAAATGGCGTTGCTTCCGTTGGCCAAAAGGCAAGTTAGTTGTTCTATGTTGTTGAAAATGTATCAATATGCACTGTTTATGAAAAATATAATTATTTAATAAAGTTTTAATTGTTGACTTAGTGACTTAATGACGACTATTTTCCATGTGACTGGAAATGCCAATCGTGAAGCAATTTCTATTTCTAGTTTTCCGACCCATTGAATTTCCTTTTATTCATTCCTTAAAACGAAGCTTTGCATTTTCTCCAAAACCATAACTCCGATCTTACATTGCTTCACTGTACAGGGTGGATTAAAAAAAACAAAAAACGAGATATTATTGCTAATTGGAACAGAAGTAGGGCACGTGTGAATTGGAGGGAGATATCCTCTGTTATGGTTGAATCTCCTCTTTAAAATGACACCCTGGTCATGTCATTACATTCACGGTTGACTGAGCAGGGACCAATTTTATGAAAGAGTATATTTAGAGAATTTTGCCACTTTTAAATTGTGGTTTTTGTTGTGTCAATTGTCACAGAGTTAAAGGCTATGGTTGCCAATCAAGGCAGGTGTGGAAAAAAAAAAGATTTCGCCTTGAAAAGTGGCGCAATTCTCTAAATAGACCCTTTCATAAAATTGGTCACTGCTCAGTCAACCGTGAATCTAAGGACGTGATCAGGGTATCATTTTAAAGAGGAGATTCAACCCTAACAGAGGATATCGCCCTTCGATTCACATGTGCCCTACTTCTGTTCCAATTAGCAATAATATCTCGGTTTCCTTTTTTTGGATCTACCCTGTATTGTACAACATTTTAATAATGCTTTCAAGCATCCTTCATTGACGTAACAAATGCAGATGAAGGACCAATAGCTAGTCTACAGCTGTCGCCGCTTCTTTCGAAATGGATATATATTTTTCAAAAAGAATTTTATTTTTCTCACGAGAGCTGGCTTGGCGTGATTTCAACGATTTGATAGTCTTCAAAGTGCACAAAATACGTCAGCAACAACTCAACAGAACAAAACTTTCCACATTCCACAGAGGTCAATGTTATTTGAGTGTGACCTCATCAAGTTTATAATCACCTAATAACACCGCCGCGAATAAAAAAAAAAAAAGGTTTGTTTTAATAGGTGCGGGTCGAGGATCGTGTGAAATTGAAATACTATATGTTATTAACCTGTCGTCCAGCAGGTGCAATATGAGTAGGCTTGACAATTAAAATGACCGCACAGTAAAAATAAGCTGCAATTTTACAGCGGCGTTTTGTATGGAGATCGCCTTTCATTATATTACATGGTCTTGTGGAAGCCGCCTCCATCAAGCTACGGCCGACTGCGACGAAATTCACTCGTTCACACCTCCCTAATTAGTCTATAGAATATCACCTTGCACGGGAAGGAGCCAGAGAGGGCTCCCCTGGCCAACGGGCGACACTCGGACTACCTAATATCCAAGAGACCAGCCTAGTTCGCAAACCACAATGCTTTTCGTTTCTTTCCTGCACAATATTTTGTGAACAAGATTATTCGACACCAGTGTCCCTGCTTGCAAGGCATATAGAGTACATGTATAAACGAGCAAAGTGTACACAGACTGACTAGCAAAACAAAGGGAAGGATTTATGTTTGGATGGGGTGGGGGTTCGTTTAGCAGGCACTTGCTGTGTTTTTGGCATGATTTCCCTATTTTTGCGACCGTAAAGAGGGAGTTTTAGACCCCCTAACCCTCAGAAGAGGTCCTTCATTACCGAATGTCACTTGCGACTCAGACTGGTTGAAGGCTGGTGAAATTCGGGCAGTGCTTTCGTATAGGATTTCCACAGCGCCAATGAATAGGCCATGCGCGGTCCCATTGTGTAAACCAGATATCAGACGTATGAAAAGACTTCCAGTGAATCACCATTCTGATCATTGCGCACTGATATGATTTACAACCGACATCATATCAGTGCGCATATTAGACCGCTTTACCAGTTTGTCTTATTATTTTTATTGAAGTGTCGCCGTTGCTTCAATCCAGGGAAGGGTCTTTCTCTCGATCATAAGATCCTAGTTTGCACTTTTTTCCATATCGATTTTGTGAGGTTTTTTTGTAGCAAGGAGTGCATCGTATTTCAGTGAAACAGGTATCCTCAACGCTCGGCTGAATGGAATGGACACCAAGCAGGTCCGTTTAGTCATGAAATTCTATATAGGCATGGGAGAAAATAGCTAACCAGAAGCTATCAGGAAATGTATCTCCAGCTACCTGCTTCACTTGCCGAATACAATAGTATTATATTGAGATATATTATATAAAAAAGAGATCGAATAACTCTCATTCGTATCCAGGCGTAAAATACTATGTTGCTGGTCGTTCAACTTTAATAGGTTTTCCTGGACAATTTTGGAAAATGTGCATTTGAATTTGTAAAACATCAATTTAATCTGGCCCTGTTTTCAGAAAGACATATATATCCAGGTTTCGCTTTCGCAACAACAGCATAATTCACCATCATTCAAATAAATGAATAGGCGTAACGTTTCATTTAAAGGATTACAAATACTTGATTAGGCTTTCGGTTCGACGTATGCGTTGCCGATTATAGATTTTTAAAAGTTTTTGTTTTATTGTGACACGGGCTGAGTTGAAGTCTTTTGATACAGGCCTAATTTCAATTGAAATAAAGTATACAATCATGATATAACTTTGATTGCATCACTAATTAATCAATGTATTGTATGCCTTATTGATCAATAATGTGTTTGTTCTTAAATACACAAAGGCCTACGTGAAACGTAGGCAAATGAAATGTTAAAATGATATAAATCTGACAGGCATATATTGGGACGGTAAAAGGAAACATCACATGTCATCTTACATGGGATCTGGGGACTTGTTATTGTTGGTTCTGTATTGTTATGTCTTTCTGTATTTCTTAGAGTTCTCTCTCATTTGATCAGTTCGATTGTCTATCCGTCAATGACCTGTCTATACACCAAAAGACATCGAGGGAGATGTCTGAGAATAGTGCACTTCGCAGGTGTCATCTCTCCATCTCTCCTGGAGACAGAGGGATCTCCAGACTTGCAGGTTCACACCAGCTTAGACTCTTAATTGCGTCTTGGTCTCCAAATCTGTCCTGCCATTCAGGTAGCCCCAGCGTGCGCTTCCCTCCTGCCTTGAAAGCTGAGTGCGCCATTTCCGTTGGATTTAAGAATGGCGAGTACGGGGAAGCAGCTTGATGGTAAAATTGCCAGCATTAGGGGTGGTTAGGCTCGGATTATGCGTTCACCTGCGGGGAATAACATACCACATTACCGTACAGTTGTCGCTAAGAACTCCTCAAAAGTCCCTCTTGTCACAGTCCCTGATGATATCCTGTGAGCCACAAGTCCAACCTCACCAGAAATGGCAAACGTGGTGTTGACTTGCTTGCCTCTCTGGCCATGGACGACACGCCTCGCTTGCACTCCATGAGGAGCGCGACCATAAGACCGACGGATCTGAAGTTGTAACCAGTCTCGTCAATGAACACAGTGCGTCCAAAGAACCCCAACCAGTGAGAAACCAGTTTCCAAATATAACTCGTGCATCTAATACGCGTGGCTTATTCATGTGTTCTGGAACATCTTCCTCTAGTTTAAGAGTTATAAGCATATCATCTAGAGTTCTAGCGATGGTACTTGTGGTCACGAAGGGCTTATCGGGAAGATCAGCTCGCAGTTGAGCATTGAGTAGACGCAATTTTAGAAGGGGGTTATCATATAGATATCGTTGAAGGACATCTCTCATGTCGTCGTTAATCTTCTGGTTTATTGGTCCTCCTTTCGGCAGCTTGTTAATACGACGACCATCTCGGAGATATGTGCCAACGACTGATCTGGCCGTTGAGTGCTTGATGCCCAGCGTATCTGCTACCTGCAGATAGTCGGCGTCGTCAGCCTCAGAGCATCGATGAGGCGATTTCGGTCAACGTCTGAGATTCGTCTGTATCTCCCTCTTGCAGCCATTATTGAATATTTTAGGACGCCTATGTGAACTGTGACACTTGGCTATGTGCTGCGATTGTGACAAATGCTAAGAAAAAAAAGAAACCATTTTCTTCAGCTTGGGTTTTTATACAGTACTTGTTACAATAGTTGGCATGTTTCAAAAGACTACAAAACTTGGTTTAGTTCAATCATATGAACATTCAAACATTCAATCATTCAATCAAACATTTCTCATGTTACTTTTGTTAACACATAAATGAATTCCAATGCTTTACCATGCATACGTTAAATAACGCTGCGCGGGAAATCGGCTGCACGTTTACCGAAATAGATTGACGATAAATTATAAGGAAAACAGGATTGCGGATGTGACTTCGATTTCGCGTTAAAATGAAATGTCAATATTCTAAAATCAGTACCTTCTGGAAATCGTACGCTGATTTTTGTTAGTTTACAACTGAATGCACCTTCATGGAAATAAATTATTATTTGTTAAATAGAAACAGGGATTTTGAACGTTCATTCTATTTCGCACGAAAATGAATGCTCTTTTTACAAATTCGTGTACCCATTTTCCAAAATTGTCCAGGAAAACCTATTTATATGGCACGAGATCCGCAGTATACTTGAAGACAGTTAAGAATGTTAATTTCCCAAAATGTATTATTCCTTCCCAAATATTTCCAGGTATATGTATCTTTTGCATGCATCAGTCGTTTTTTTTTGTCTGCGAGATAGCAGGACATTATTGTTTAACGCATGGCCTATTGTAAAACATGTGTTGAACCTAGATCGTAGAAATACTTCGAAATGTTTATGTTGTTTTGGGTGAGCACGTTATGTCATATCCCAAAAAGAGATAAAGTATGCTTAAATGGTTTTTATTTTAGAAAAAAATAATTCAAAGAATGACGGATGTCATCATTAAAAAGATATTGAAGTTGTTGAGTATTTTCACTTTGGGCCTCTCCAGCAGGACCTAATAATTATGGGGGATTGTTTTGCGACTGTTCGATGTCTCTTTGTACATCTACGATCTGAAGTGCCTTATTTACCACTGTGAGACCCTCCGAGATGTTTAGATTGAGGCTAGTAATGTGGCGTGTTGGTCACGCATGGCAAGTCGGGTCACACAAGAAAAGGGAGCCTGACGAACAGTGACAAATTAATGCCCTTCATAATACAGTTCCTCGGAATAGCTTTGGGCGTGATTTGAATACTGGATGACTTGTGATTGGCTTTTGAGGAATTTGTGAATATGAAGTGTGAATGGCAAGTTGCAAAATAATAGTTTTTTTACTAGTCAAAGCCTCATGCAGTACTCTTTTGTGTACCTGACTTCACTAAAGATGGTTTACTGATTGGTTTTGATATCTCACTTATATACTGGTTTATACTGTATCTCACTGGCTTAATATATCTCACTGACTGACTGCCACTTGATTGAGCCACCAAATTGATTGAGCACTCCACCCATGTGCATTAGTCTGGCGCCGATGAATTATTGTTTAATATACTTCCATACATGTTTATACAGGCAATAAGTCAAATTTTCATGAGATAGTACATTGTGATGGGTTTTAGTTGTAATTATATGATTCTGATATGGAGTGCCAATGAAACATTCAATCCCGCAAAAGGGATATCTCTATATCAAAATAGGGATATCTCTATAGTTTCAATAGTTTCTAATATTTTTAATAGAGATATATATTTTTCTACAGAGAAATCTCTATATAGTTCTTTACAGATATATCTCTTTTTCTAATATCTCTATTCTAATTGAGAAACATCTCTATTAAAAATAGAGCTACTTTTGTATTTCGGGATGAAATGTTAACTTTGCACATCATATTCAGACCTCACTGGCAATCCGTTTCCGCAATCCGGTTCGTAAGACTCAGATTTGATTCATTGAAGTTGCGACTCGAGTCGACTAAAGTCATTTTGAGAAGTGACTCAAGGCAGCCGAGTCTAGTCATGATTATGTAAAGGAGGTCGAGTTGAATCGATTCACAGTGTGTGGTCGAGTCGAGTCAAGTCGAGTCAAATTTGTGCTAGAGAGTCAATTCGAGCCACTGGTAGTTTGAACACCATCTAATAAATAAAGGGGAATGGAAGAAGGTACACACTGCACCAACTTATTATGACGATCCAAAGACTCCAGCTGACAGCTTCCGCTTGACATTTCTACCAAAGATCTACATTACGGCTCCCAGGAAGTCAAACTTCGGTTTCATCTTCTGGGTTTGCTTCGGGTCTGGAATCATTTTATGCTGACAACATCAGAACCAAATTGCAACATCTGATTATATCTAAATATCATTTAAAAGCAGAACATACATTTAGCTAGTTAGTTATAGTTCTAGTTAGTTAGGCTTAGGAAATCGCCTCGGCTGATGATGAAATGCGTTTCAAAAGTCTGGTTCCAAATACATGTACATGTAGTAGTTTGTGTACCATATAAAACCACGAGTTAGGAGTTTGTGATACGGGTATATTTGTGTGCGATAAGTGGCCACAACTTGATGGTAATGCGAAGTACGGGAACATAAATAACTTTGTACCATAAGCCACTACAAATATATTTTTGCACAGTTTTGGGACTCGAGTGCTTTTATCCTTCGACTCGAGTCAAGTTGAGTCTTTTGATGAGGGACTCGAGTCGAGTCGAGTCATTTGCTCGATGACTCGAATCGAGTCGAGTCAATTACCCATTGCGACTCGAGTCAAGTCATTTACTGGACTCATTACAACCTTGTCGTAAGTGAATGCGTCATACACGCGCACGCACTACTGATAAAGTGAACTGGTCCCTTCCCGTCCAAAATACCGGTAGCTAGCCAACCTTTTATAACCATTGATTGGATAACCTCTGCGCTTGCGCAGCATGATTCTGTTTATTTTTAAAACGACATGCACAGCTTTTTCCATGGATGACATTTGAACACATGGTTATCAAAAGACTGACTCTAGTCTGCACTGTCTAATTCAGTAGTTATATCGCCAGTGTCTCCACGAAGGCAACTTTCAGGCATTTTACTCCATTGGTTTTAAATACTCAAAAGTAGTGCCCCTTTATTGATAGTTGCTAGAGACACATTCGAATGTAGCTAAAATCGAAGCTCATCACCATAAAAATTGCACATTAGTAGCCTGTTGCCATATTACAAATAAGTTAGTTCTGCGCAAACATGACCGTTGGGGTTTTGAATTCGGGAACGGGAATCACACCTATGCAAGTCCTGCATAATTATAATGTGCATACATTAGGAGGAAAAATGCATTCGGGATTCTCTGCTAGCTACCTAGGATTACACATATTGAAGTCCGAAGGACAATCGGAGGACCGGGAACCAGCCTATGGCTAAAGACACCAATATGTACTTGTTACGGTGTCATACCGAAAATCGGACTCGCTATGAACTCTGGACTCTCTCTACCTATTATTGGTTAAACCCTCTCACGTGACCGGTCATTCTCCTAATTATACTTCTCTTAGGCGTATGCGCAACACTACCAATGAGTCCGTATTTCGTTAGAGTCCTAACTTCACGCTACACCGGTTCCAATGGTTCCAACGCTACTCTGGGTACTACAGTGAGCGTGGTTTAAGGTGAAATGACGTATTCAATATAATGTGTTATTAAGAAAAAACGTATATCCGGATGTTTAATGGGGTGACTCCTTACGAATTGCACGCTAGCAGCTCTGCAAGGCTTGCCATGTCTTGTTTGTGCTTAATAATATATATCAAGCTACAGAGTAACATAGTTGAAAATATTGTATTCAGTGAATAACTTTGATGTAGCCTCAGGTTTTGAAAAATATCGCCATTTAATACTATAGTGTCCCGTTCAAACATAAACTATAAAGTCCATACTTTCATGAGTTCAGTTTCAGTTGTGGATTGAAGGTTGTGATTCATGTGAGATCCAATCTTCAATTTTATTGTATGAAGTGTTTTGTCCAAGCGCATGATCAGACTTTTGTGCAGGATATGGACCTACCACACATACTTTGGCAACACTGCCGAGAATTGGTATCACCTTATAATAAGCAACGGTTCCGGAAGCACTTTGGAATCTGAAAAACATGGATATAAAGTTGAGAAAAATGATATTGCAGCAATACAGACTATATTTTTACCGATGACCGAACGAACTGCGCTGTATGTAAGTGAGCTGGCCCGGGGACCAAAAAGGCTCAGCGCCTCGGAAGACATGATCTGCAAAGATTAGTACTCTTTCATTTTCACTCGTCAAGTATAAAAGGACACCACGTTCGCCGCTGTAGTGCCAGAATTAACGGCTTATCGTCGGAAGAAGTGGGGAGAGGGATTGCTATAGCGGTTTCGCCAAAAGCTTTTAGACACTTGGATGCTGCTCACACCTCGCTCGTGCAGGAATCTGTCTAGATTACAGAGTTGAGCTGAAGGGGGCTCGTGGCCCGGTTATATCCCCACAAGACCAAGGCGAGCTTCCCCCTTAAGTGCGGGAAGGCGGAGGAGTGATGATTCCTGTAAAATCAGTCACTAACACACAACTCACGGAAGTAGGCTTTCCTGAGGCTTGCTTTCGAATCGGCCCTAAAATTGTTTTCCCCTGCAGTTTCTAGGACTCCTTTGTGTTTTTAAGCCACATTATGATCATTTAAATTACCCAGAAAAGTCGATTTGACAACAAATCTTGCTCAAGCTCAAAAGAAGTAGGACTGCATGGTGTCAATAATCTGTAAAATTCACGCCTGCAATGGTATCAGTTGGACGAAAACCGATCTTGAAGGTGGTTTAAAACAGGAGTGCCCTGCAGGCGCACTTTCTTACTTGTGTTAGCATCGCCATCCAGATACGCTGACCCAGAATAGGTGGCCGCGGACGCATTTGTTGTTTTACATTGGCTTAATTAAACTGGCTCCCCAGACATATGCCCACTTGAAACTCAATGGTGCTTATAGGTCTGGAGTGTTGGAAAATGGTATCTGAGCAACCAATGAAACCTGGTGTGCAAATGAAAGATGTTGATGACGTCACTCCGCCCCCGATCTATAGTGCATACGTTTTCTCCGTTTTCTAAAAATGTATAGCATAATATCCGCCCTGAGCTGCCTTCAACAGTTATGCCCTAACTTCGCCGCCTCAAAAGGAAAAACGAAAAGCAGATTATCCTACGTTATTTAACCATGGAAGTTTTAGTTGTTAGTAAACTTATTTGATTTCAGTATTGCACTATGAATATTAATTATTTCATTCTAGTTGCAGCCAACAGTTTAAGTTAACCCTCTCATGCCAACAAGTGACGAATCCGATGGTTGAGGCTGCCTTTGCGACTCTCTCTGGGTTTTTGTGTTTTTACTTGGATCACTGGCGTTTCACATCCCGGTACTAATCACACAGCCTCCCCAACCTTTTTAATTTTTGTGTGTGTGGAATAAACTCATCATCCCTTCATCTTCACAGACACCCAACCTCAGAGCGGGTGCATACCTATGTTCCCCGGCCCAATGCGATGTTCCCCAATACCACGATGTGCTCCAGAAATCCTTACCATATAACTATAATCCTAACTAACCCTAATCCCAAGGATTTCGGGGAACATCAGTATTTGGGAACGTAAGTATTGGGGAACATCAGGTGAGAACCCCCTCAGAGCTATACAACATATAATTGTCAAGCCAATTGCACTCATTAGCCCCAACAACAATGAACACCTGCAATATTAATACCCAAAAATGCCCAAACCTCTCATTGCCCCAACATTAACACTGACCCAATGATATCAATTGGACCCAACAATGTTCCATACAACATTCCTTAAACTGCAACTCCTCTAATGTCATCTAATGCCATCACTTGTACACACCTGTTTCCCGTTGGACAGACAGGCTAGTCACAACAGCACCGGATGAACAACCACAAATCTGACATCATGAACAGGGATAAACGGGGGATGAGCAGAAGCCCGAAGTTGCTGAGCATTTTAATTGCATCGTTCACTTCACCACATGAGTTCTCAAACCAGGAGTGCTGCGCATTTAAGACTAGACTTCATAGGTCAGGAAGCTACTGAACGAAGGATTATTCACACCCTAAATATGAACAATATTCAACCAACAAGGGTGAATAGGGACTCCGGCTTTTTATCACAGCATGCACAGTACACTTAGTCACCACCAGCCTATGTTTGAACTCTTCACCCAGACAGTATATTGACTCTGACTGGGGTTGTCTCTCATCATTGCATCTGATGAAGCAGCTGTAGCTATGAGAAGCTTATGCCATAATTTTAATTTTCGTTAGTCTTTAAGGTGCTATGCCTTCCGCAAAAGCAGAAATCCTCACCTTGCTGCGCTGGACCCCGATCACCTATAAACTTCTTTCCAGTTCTACATAGCAGACAATCATTTGCCCTTACCTTTGATTGTGCATTTATCGATTTTGTCCATTTTGCCTCATATAGGTAGTAAATGTATGCATAATTACTTTTGTGGTGATTGTTGCTTGCTTCAGTTAATTATTAAGTTGATGCTCCTTTTTTCTAATAGGGGATCAGAAAGGTGTATCAAACACTCAAAGAAGCTCACTTGACTTTAGTAAAAAAACAATATTGAGCACAAGCCTCCAACCTTTCCAGTCAATGGTGGATCCTGGCTGATAAGAACTGCAGGCAGACAATGCCGACTGCAGCCACTCCATTCATGTTGTTTGCATTGAAATGAATCTGAACCCGCCGCTCGTTCCGGTGGCGTAATGAAGAGAGGATCTTTGGAACGATCCTCCCCCACCAAGGCCCATGCCTCCACCCCCTTGTGCCTTCACACTCCCGGAATTCGAGAGGAGGTAAACATAAGCTTTAACTTTCAGAACACGTGTCCCACTTGCAAGGTGTACCCGACCTTATACGTCTTAACAAGTCAAGAAAACATGAAAAGACTTGATTAGATGAAGTGAAATCTAAAACTTTGACTTTTCACCATCTAAAAGCGGCTCTACGTCAGTTAGTCACATTGTATTTTAGTAATGCAGACTTGTTGCTAAATGGATGGCGTGTCGCAGATAACGTACACGCTGTCCCTAACGTAAACCTATCCGGTTTGCAATTTCCAGTAGGTATTAGTCCCGAGAAATCGAAGCTCGGAGGTCCAGACCATTTCGTAAATAACTTTGAGCAAATATTTGCCTGATGATTTGCCTTTTTGGTCGAAGTAATTGGACGGGCGAACGCAATCTTTCATCCACAACAACAGCCGCTGCAATCTGCATGGTGGTACTGCGGATGGGTTGTCTGGATCGAGAAGAAAGAAAGCAAAAAGAAGACATAATAAGCAAAGCAAAGTACGTATTGTGTTCATCTTGGATTACGATGCGAAGTGGGGATTTTCTTTTCGTTGTGCCCTCTTTGGACTTTAACTTAAATCTGTCACCTGATTAAGTGCGCGATACTACGGACGTATCTTCCACACTGGGAAATACAACGGCCAGAGACGGCGTGGTCTTCGTTCAAAATGCGGCCTCGGAATGATTGATAGCCACCTACACGATGGAGAATACTCTCGAGATGTATCTTGTTTCGCAATTTTGACGAATCGAAACGCTCCGTTGTATGTCTTTTTGAAACAGACTTGTTTTTAATAATAATACTAATAATTACCGATAATTGGATATAAGGAGACATCCCCATAGACTTGTGCACACATTTCCCCCAACTTTAATGCTCCTAACCCCAATTTTGCCTCATACCTATCCCCGCGAATCTCGTTATTTTACTAATTGGACCACCAGCAATTGGTCTAGCCTTTTGCGACGATTAACTTTTGCCTCTAAATAAGGGTTGTGGCATAAGGGAGACATTGAAATGTCAGCCTAATTCCACATGTATCCCAAAGGTATAGCAGGACGCTTAAGTGTCTCCCAAGGTTAAAGTAAAGCGCTTACAAAGATAGATCAAAGTGCTGTACAAAAAGACTATGATGTCATGAAAAGAAGCTTCTTGATAATGGTCAGGGATGGGGCGTCCGTGATGTTGATGGGAATAGTGTTTCATAGTTCGGAGCCAGCTATTGAAAAAGGATCTATCCTTAGGGATTGTGGAACCTTTAGGAGTGAGAGAAGTTTGTCATTGCAAGATCTTAGTCCCGCCTGCCTGGGAAGTGAAGTAAGTCACTACAAGTATTGGAGGAGAAATACCATGTAGGCACGTGTACACCATCAAGAACTTCGAATGATATACGCTGCTGGATGGGTAACTTAGTGAAGATTTGTGATGATAGAAGTGGCATCCACGGTGCAATTGACAGAGCACATGAGTGGAGCAGCACGGTTTTGGATTTGTTGCAGTCTATGTTTTCACCTTGGGTACTTTGGTACTGTTTAATCAAACATACCTAATGTCCCTTCGGAAGAAGATGCCAGAGCTAATGTTAACGTTTTCAACTTTATATAGTAAACGTTCATTGGACCCAATGAACAAAAAGTTTGTTTATAATGAACGTGATCAGACGGACACGGCAGCAACTGTATAGCTTCTCAATGATTCACGAGAATACGATTTTACGGGTTAATTTTTGCGCAATGCGTTGTGGATGGCTGATAGACTTGAGCGCAGTCAGGGCTTAGGTGTCTGGTCGGCGTAAATAATTGGCTGTAAATTGTGAATGATTTAGGGAACCTTGGTTCTTGCCTGGAAACTGCATGCGGACTGCATTGTTGTTCATGTTCAAATTTATCCTAACCGTGACTGACAAATAATCACATCTGCCTGGAAATTTTCCATATGTTCCCCTTCAGGGTTTGTTGCATTATTTATTTTTATTTTTTCAGTTTCTTTTATTATGGCATAATATTGCTCAGAATCACAATCTGCACGTACAGATCTGAAGCAGGGCCCATAATTTCATCCGATTCTGGAGGCCCAGACATCCTACTTTCCTAGATAAGCCTGTAAACTCATAATCCTAAAGCCCCTGTCACACTTTCGCGTATCCTAATTCCTTATGAGTTCCTTGTTAAAAATTTCAATACGCAGCCGTACGCCAAACGTCGAACTTTGAATGCTGACTTATGTGCGACCTTACATCTAGCCAATACAGTAAACAATTCAACGCATCCATTGCGTATGAGATGCGTATAAGTTCCATATGCAGTGCACAACGTATTTTTTCGGGCTGCGAATAGGTCAGTATGCAGTACGCACATTCTGGGCGTATTCGGACACCGACTTATATGGAAACCGCATGCCTGACGCAATACGTCGGCATTCGCTATGAGTTCGTTCAGCGTGCGTTGTATCACTGCGCTGCAAGTACGCTATGTATACGTAATATAGGCGGCTCATATGCTGACGGGGTGCGTGCCGGGAGGTCGCGCTATTACTATATAAAGAAACTATACACGAGTACTGTAGCGTACTCACCGGGCTCGACCAGTACTGGGACCGATGCTGCGTATTTATAACTTACTATTTCATGTACGCAGCAGTAATTTCTAATGCATTCCCAAAACTATCCGGCGTACTGGGCATTACCATGCGTATGCCTGCGTACCAAACTTTACACAAAACGTAGAGATGCATATGAAGAGTGCATATTATTGCGTACGACTTCGTATGAAAAAAAATGTCAATGCGCAACTCATAAAGGTCTGGGATACATGAAGTGTGACAGGGCCCTTAGAGGGGAGCATGTTTCCAGAAAAGCATCCTCCCCAACATCATTCAGCTTACTAGCTGCTGCTGGTCAGGTATCACCTGGTGGGCCATCTCGGTATAAAGTCCTGATATATCGCATGAGTAACGTCATTTTCATTTCTGAACTCTGGACTAAGAGTTTCATTGGTAATTTCGATGCCACGTTTGTAACATCTGTAAAAAGAAAAGAAAAAGGCTATTCATCGTGGGCGTGATGTTTACGCGGGAGCTCGCGTACGCGCGTACAGAGAGGCGCCCGCTGATTGGTCAGTTTCGCGAGTCATATCGAGTTGCATAATTTACGGTCACTTATATCTATAGACCGCGGCCGGTTTCGCCTAGTCTATGTAATAGACCATGGCGAAAGCCAATCAACGACGCGCTGTACGAATACACAGCAACAAAGCTGTGGTCACGCGCTCTGTACTATGTTACGCAACACGGCGCGCGGCTGTTGTTAAATTGACCAATCACAGTTTTCAAATAATTTGATATATAGGTTACAATTCCTGTCAAAGTGGGTTTCCTTCTTTTTGCACCAACTCTGTAATCAGCATTTTGCTAGCTTTGTTAACCGCGCTATGAAATCGGGCCTCACGCTGGGCCTGAAATACGCTGGCCCAACCTCGTCCCAAGTGCTTACTTTATTTCCAACCTCGTTTCCAGTAGTAAGCCCTGAATAGGAAACTTTCTTCCTGTATCCTGATTCGCTACCGTTGTAGTTTATATCGTGTGCTGGTGTTGTTATTCACAACGTGCAGTACGTGTTTAGCGATCATGCGCGTCCACGCCTTCTCGAAAATACTCATTTCCTTTAATTTGTTCATAATCATACTGAAAAGTGATACTGCATGTTGTCTCGACAAAGATCGCTAACAAAGTTTAATTTAAAAAAAAAATCGTGTTTTGTTATAAACCATGCTCGCGCTGCCCGGAATTGACTCTGTTTTTAGCCACCGCATGCAAAAACAAACGCTAATGTAATACACATGCAGGCGCAGACTATTCCTCATTTGCATGCGTGTTCGAAAAATCTTTGCACATGCAAATGATCAATACCAGGGTGAGAGGCTGCGGGGTAGTGATGAACGCGTACTGCTCGACACCTGGGGACTGAGTTTACGCCGGCCCCGCGGAGTTTCTTCTGCTGTGGATTTAGGCTATTTCTGCGTGCATAATTAAGCAAAGCCGTAAAATTAAGTTCAGCAATCCTTTGAAGAGAAATGTTTAAGTTTAGGAAAAAATGCGGACTTTCATAACATTTATGAGTGAATACCATGGAATGGGATGAAAGACGTAGAGGATCATTTGGAATTACTAGGCCGGCAGCTGAAAATCCTAGGAGGCCTAGAAAATGACTTTCGACTGAACATTTTAAGCAACTTGCAAACAGTTGATTGAAGATGATTCGAGGTGCTGAATCGAGCCTGGATTTCCCCGGCGCCATACTGGCACGTTTTGGCTGTAGATGCTCTTAAGATGCATTTCTTGAATCTTCTACTCCTGACACACTTCACAAAAGCGGGACAGTGGGCGAACCCATAAATGCTTTCACATGACA